>BPLQ01004478.1:0-453033 GCA_021605075.1 Caerostris darwini
AAAATTTAACAAATATCGGGAGAAATTCTATGTAATCCTGATATTGCATAAATTTTTTTTGCAGTAACTTTTAATTCACTTTACTACTTTTTTTATTTTACGTTAGCAAAATCATTTTTTTAAAATTTAGTTTATTTAAATGTTAGTAAATTTTCTGACAATAGTATTCTAATATTTACATCATAAAATAATACCTAAACAATCAATGTTAAATACTCAATTCAGTTTTGAAATTTAACCATTTATGATTATTTCTTTTAACTATGATGTTTAGCAACTTGATATTGCATTCATCTACATAAAATCATTTCATTTTATCTAAACTGAATTTTACAAAAACTTATTTTAGAATGCTTAACACTTAAATTGAGGCAATATCTCAAACCTTTTTAATCTCTTGAAATATTTGTTCTGAATTTTCTATGCTACAATTTCTTTTCTTTATATATGTTACTAATCCATTTTTATTTTCATAGCAAATGCATTTAAAGTGTACTATTTCCTTTATCTAATGGCAAAAATTATAAGTAAAACAAATATTCACTCATGATTATTGGAATTTAGTTGTAAAATTGTTTTCCTTCTTCTGGAGTTAAACCAAATTTAAATATATATATATTAATAAAACTTTTTGCTTGTAACAAATATTATCTTATATTTAAATAAAGTCATCTAAACACATAAACTGTGATGTCTTGTTTTTATTTTATTAAACTATTTTGAACGAAAAATTAACTAAAATGTTATTTTACATAGTTTTTTTTAATCTTAAAATTTTAATTATATGATAAGAATGTCAATCAAAACATTCATTTTTTTCAGTGAATATTTTCTATGTAGATAAACTAAAATGCTTGCACTGATTTTTTTTTTTAAATCTTTTTTAAAGTTAATAAATCAATTAAAATCAAACAATCTAGTACTTTGTTCAACTGTTTTTAAATTTGATTAAAAATAATTTAGTGTTAAATTTTACAGGCTAGCAATGAAATAGTCAAAAAAATATTAATATTTTACAAAAAAAAAAAAAAAAATCATAATATGAATGTAGTAAGTGCTTATCACTATTAAACAAGTATTGTCCCCCCATTTAGCTTAAAAATGTGTTCTTTTTCTGAATCAAAATATCTGCTCCTTTATTGACAAGTTTATATTGCCTGGTGATTTATAACTGTTGACAAGCCACACTTTAATGAAGGCTCTATTGGTTATTCTATACTTGAAGTACCTCATGTCAAAACACATTTACTAAAAAAGTGAAACCAAACTGATTTTAGTAAATGATATTCATACTGTTAGCTTTTATTTTTTTTACATTAATCTATTAAGAATTCTGAGAACATTAGCGAATATGATGATGAAATAAAACAATTTAATTCTTAAATGTAAGTATAGCTATTATTTTCTGATAAAGGTTTTTTCTCCATATATTGTGTTGCTCTTTAAAAAATATATATCCAATTTGGATGTTCTTGCATATTTTTTGTAAATGGTTTTACATATTTGTCCAGATTTTAGAAGTCTGGAAATCACTGCATATTTCATTGCAAACACCCTGCCACTACAATTGACAGTTGGGTGCACAGAAGGATCTACCTCCCCGTGATGCACCTGGTAACACTTTTTAGTGGCTAAAAAATCTACAACTTGGCATTATTGTTTGATTAATGAACTCTGTTTCAGCATGTTTTGTTGTATTATATATTTTTTTTTTTCGTTGTCTTTTTATTGCTGTAACTGTTCATAATCTGCCATTGGAAATAAAGAATTAAAAAAAAAAAAAAAAAAAAAAAAAAAAAAATTGACAGTTTGATAATTTAATGGTTAATGTTGTAAGTGTATTCATATATTCTGTTCATGAAGTCAAAACATGTTCCAACGTTATCATTTGTGAAAACTTTCATTTGATATGCAAGAATTCAAAATCTGGAAAAGTTTTAAATCAAATAGATAATCTCATAAATAAGCAATTTAATGATTTTTATAATTTTTAAAAATACATGTTGTATAATTTACAAATTTGAAATCATGAAATGTATTTTCCACATACACACAATGAAACTGATGATTGTTGATACAATTTACATATTATGAGTGACTAATATAAAATTGGATGTCGTTGATGACAGTTTTCCTCATAAATATACCTGAAATAAATAAAAAAAATTACTTTGCACATAGAATAACATTCCTACCTTAAGTAAATTCTTTTTTTTAAATATATTCTAATTAACTAGTTACAGTGTAAATTACAAAAGTATAAATAAAATAAAATATTTAATTGATTATATTTATACCTTCAAAATTCAACTATAATATATATATATATATATAAAATTTGAAATAACTTTTGATTTAGGAAACACCGTTTATGCAACTAAAAGTTTATGACTAAAAGAAAATGATTACCCAAACTTATGCAGAGTGACCAAACAAAGTAAAATTCCCTGTTTTCCAGGTGAAATTTAGAAAACTTTTAAATCATATGCATTAAACCTGAACACCATATAAGCTATTTTAAAAATGCTACTAATATGAATATTGTATTAAATCATTTTAAACCTTGTAAAAAGTAGCAAATATTTTCAAGACCTTCCTTGAGAAAATCATATAACAAGTATTTTATTTGATATCACTAGAATTTTAAATCAATGCACAGAATTTTTTTGGTAAAAAGCAAAAAAATTTTTTTGACAGAAATTAGTATAACTCTGTCAACCCTTTTAACTATGGGAAAGTACAAAATATTTACAAATATAATTCTTGATTTAAAGCTTACTATATACTACATCAGGCCTAGTAAGCCAGTTAGGAAATCTGCCGATAGGCAGGCAGAGAGCTACAATCTAATAAACAGTATCAAATAGCAAATTTAGAAAGGAAATGGATCTACAATATTTCCCATAACAAAACCTATATCTAATAGCCGCAGTTCGATAAAATATAGTCAAAAGGATGTTGTATAACACAACTGTCAGATATAAAACTTTCAAATTACAAACAAAGTAATTATATTTTTGCAACAAGTCAATAGAAGAAATAACTAAAATTGTAATAAAAGATCTCGCAAATAAATGTTTTAAGCCTTATTTCTATAGCCTTAACTCTGTCGTTAGTGAAATTTTATGAGGCAGAACTCATAGTGGAAAATAAGTTTGAGTATTATTTCCTCAATTTCGGTGACTTTGTCATCAGTTACTTCGTACTGGGCATAACTCTTCATTTATCTCTGGTTTCCATTTCCATATTTTCATTTGCTCCAAGCAGTTGATTCATTATTTAAAACTAGTTGCAGCTTAGCATCATGCTGTTGCAACTCATTAACCAACATCCTTTACAATAATACATTTTAATTATTCCATAATATACTGATCTTGCCAATATCTTCGATTAATGTGAAATTTTTTTGGTCAAATAAGTGAAGCTAAAGACAAGACTTAACTGTATTTTTACAAAACATAATATAAAAAAAAAAAACCTATCACATCAGTCAACCATGGAAGAAAAAGCCATTTAGTCAAATCCAGACTTGTGAAAGATATGAAATCATCTGAAGTTGAGAATTTGTGTAAGGTACTGCAATATGTTCCAAGGAATGCATAGAAAGTGAGTTTAAAGAAAATTTACAGTTTAATTATTGTAAAAAAGTTGGTTAAATATTTCTCCACTTATGATTTATTTCATAAAAATATTTTTAAGTCAGATCTCAATTACCAAGATATAGCATAATAAAATTTTTAAAATCAATTTTGATAATACACAGTAAATATAGAACAATGTAAATAATTGAAACCAAACTAAGCAAATGAAACAACAATATGCTCTCTTTTTATAAAAGTTTAGTATATATACAATAGTTAGAATGAAACAACTGGTATAGGCTAATTTAAAACTCTCGGGGTGTCCTAAGAAGGACTTATAAATGCCGCTTATTTCCTCAAATTTACTTTAATTGATAGTTTTAAAATGTTTTCAGCCCCTAAAACTCAGACAGTTAGTTCCGAGTTGAAAATATTTAACCATACTGTGTTGTTATTTATAATCTCTAACAATCTTACTACTATCTGTAAATAAAAATTTTAAACAAGACAGACTTAAAAAGGTAAAAAAGATTTAGCAAAAAATAAATTTAGCTCTACCAGCATAAAGCTAAGCGTATCACCTAATAAATTTCTAAAAAAATGTGAGGCAATTCTAAAGCCAAAACATTCATAAATAAGAGTCTCACCATATTTAATGCATTAATTCTATAATTTCTTCATTTATAAAAGCTGCTTCTTATTGAACATCATGAAACAGTTTTTGTTTTCAGCTCTGCAATACATTAAGTAGGTCAGCTCTTCTTTTCCTTTTGGATGCAACTTTTTCTTGTTCTACAGCTCCAGTTTTTAATACGCTTTTATTAGCTTCACCTGTATGTTTATATGTATGTATGTATGTATGTATGTATGTATGTAACTGGCTTTTTCCCCTGGAGATCTGTTTCTCCTCATATACACTAATAGCGCTGCAAAGAAACATTTACAGGCATCTTTCAGAAAAAAAAAACAGTTGATTCTTTTTAATACGCTTTTATATTAGTTTCACCTGTATGTTTGTTTGTAACTGACTCTTTAGGCTCGATTTTTCCCTACTTTAAGCGATCAGATCCGTGGGACAGTGGAACAACGGACTAGTCGCATTTAGCCTTTGTTTTACTCACAATTACATTATTGTAAGAAAGTTCCATTCCTCCGTACCGGGGCCTCATTTAAACATTCATTTAAAAACACTAAAAAACATGCTTTTAGAGTTAATGAAACTAAAAAGTAAAAAATAAATTAATAGTTTAAAAAAAAAAAAACAAACATGCTTTTAGAGTTAATCTATCTAAAAAGTAAAAAATAATTGTCAACATAAGTTTAAAATGACTGACGAGAAAATGAATGTCACTGTTCCAAAAGCGTGGGGTGCTTTGTATGACATTTTTACACTAACTCTGCATTTCGGAATGAACTAGTGAAAAATTATAAAGATTGATATCGAGCACTCCACGCTTTTAGAACAGTGACATTCATTTTCTCGTCAGTCATTTTAAACTTATGTTGACAATTATTTTTTACTTTTTAGATAGATTAACTCTAAAAGCGTGTTTTTTTTATAGTTTTTTTAAACTATTAATTTATGTTCTTGTCATTGATTTAACATACTTGGAGTAAAAGAATATCACAAAGCTCCACATCTTTTTTTATTTTGGTGTTTAAAATGCTTCCATCTGTTGTATTTCTTCAAAAATTAATATATATCGTAGGTTTATCTTCAGACCGATTCTGCATCATGCATTCTGAATTTATAGTAAGCCACCTTTTAATAAAAGTATTTTCACGAGAAAGTGTTAAAATCCGTTAAAATCATTTGATCAAATTGCAGCAAATCAGGCACTTCCAAGTTACTAATAATTATTAATTTACACTACTCACAACATTAAATCTTTTGAACTGATAGTCTAAATTTTAAGAAATTCATCCTGGTAAACATTTACTGAGGGAAAAAGAATTCAAGAGCAATATATGCTATTGTAATGTATATATGATAAGGAAATAATTAAAAGGTTACATATAAAAAAAAAATAAAATAAAAATAAAAAAAAAAGAGAGGAAAAGTTTTTCAACCATTTTAAGCAGAAATTAGCAGAAATAATCTAACCTGGTTAGAAATTTCCTTCCTTCAACTCCTCTGACATCTTAGTGAAGTGTAGAATATCTTTTGATTTTTTTAACTGGATTATCCTTCCAGTCTTTGTACTAATATAGTTAGTCAATTTCAACGATATCACCTATTGTTTCCTAAAATAGCATGCAAAGAAATTAATAACTGCTAACTTTAAAAAATAAATAATATTCAATAAGAATAAATTTTAAGATCCAATTATTATAAATAGTACAACCGAGTAAAAATAATATATATTTTTTTATTTTAAAATAGTAATTTTATCATACATATCTTTAAATTTATTTACAAAAAAATGTGGGCCAATTTTTTACATCTCAAATTACTAAGTTAAAAAAAAAAAATTAAAGTGAATGATTTTTCAAGCAAGAATGCAGTAAAAGATCAACATTTTAATATTTAAAAGAATGAAGACACAGTAATTTTTTTAAATGCTGGTAAATAATAATTTAAACTTGAACAACTATGCTTATTTTATTAACAATATCTTGAAGGGAATTTATTATTTCCTAAAAAGCATTTATAGAAAATAAATATTTTAATACTTTTACAAAAAAATCAAATATTTATTCTAAAATTTTACTTACATATATATTATCTAAATAAAATAATGGCCTTTAAGCAATCATATTGTATTACTGTATAGATCAAAAATAGCATCATTAATTAAAATTGTTTTTTATATTACAGTTGCTATATATCAGTAAAAGTTGGCAACCATATTTTGGGAATCTTAAATTCATAAATTCCATCTACAAAACTAGAAAAAAGTAATCACTTAAATACTTTTAGAATTCCATTTCAGAAAAATGAATGACTGAAAAAAATGGATTTTTTTATCAACATTTTTGATTACAGATGTGTTATACATGTTTTGGAGGAAAAAAGTATTTACTTTTCCAAAATTTCTCAGAAACGAGTTTTTATCTTCAATAACATAAGTGTATCCGAGACTAACAGAAGGATCAAACAAGGGAGATTTTTAGGAACCTGAAAAAGAAAAAATTATGAAATATTCGTGGAGGAAAAAGTAAAAATAGCAGAATATATTATGTAAAACACAAAAAAATCATAATGTTAGAAATATATGAGCAATATCAGAAAAATATATAAAATAAATGTCAGTCTCCTATAAGTAAAGCAGTTTTTAAATATTTTCATTCATTAATTGATGTTTTCCACAATGTAAAATGCCTTATGAAGTATTCTGTTTTATAAAATTATACTATATTCTCTTAACATCAATAATTTAAAAAAATATATAGTTTCCAATAAAGAAAATAAAACCTTTAAGTAATTAAAATAATAATAAAATAACTATGAGTATATTTAATAAAGTACAACACACAGAAAATTTTGTTAAGTTATAACACACAAAATTAAATTGAAAAAGAAATGCAAATATTTATTGTACATTGAAACTATTAGTTTATTTAAATAAAATGACACAATCCATAAAGTAATAATACCTTAAATGTTATATAAATTTTGTATAGTTATAATATAAAAATGAAATGTTCAATCTTTTTTATCTCAGATTCATAGTGTACACAACCTATATCTTTAACCGCAAATAACTAACAGAACAAAATTGATGATATAATTTTGTTCACATTTTTATATCACCTCTTCAATTAATTATAAAATTAATATCTTTTTTTGTGAGTATTTTTAGATAAATTAATTTAATTCTTTAGTAGTTTTGAATATTTTTTTTTCTAATGCAATTGGCAATTAGATCTTACCATAATCTTAGTTTGAATATATTTAGATACAAATTTTTTTTTTTTTGTATTTATTTTAATTACTTTTATATTATGAAACTATACATGATTAACTGAATGTTTTATATATATATATATATATATATATATTGTTGTCCTAATTCCAGAAATATACGAATTGGGATTATATAATTTGTTAAATATTTTTAATGTTTTAAATAAGTATGTTTGATACAACAATTATATAAAAAAAATGTTTCAGATTTCAGATACTTGAAACAAACTAAGGTGATAAAAAAAATATCTTTCTGACAATTAGTAATCATCATATTTGTTAGGAGATAAAAATTCTTCCATCAAACATTTTTAATTCTTATCTATAATTTCATTCCAGGCCTTCTTTATCCAATGACACACACTTATGCATAGTATTTGCCCCATTTTATCCAATTTTGTTAAAATTTGTCTTCCAACATCATCTACAACTGTTATGTTCCTTTATTAATGTTAAAAATAATTATTATTATTACAACAATTTCTTGACATTGACAGTGGAGGCTATCTGCTAGAATTTCAACTTTTTCAGAATCCCTGTAGTTAATTTTCTTGTAATTAGCCAATTTTGAATCTTTATTTCAAATTTCTAGAAAAGTATCAAAAAGATTTCATTTATGATTGTAGTGTTACTATCTACTCATTCTATTGTTTTAAGATGTATTGGTATAGTTCATTTTTGTTTTTTCTTTTGATTCTAGTGAAACAATTTTGTTTAGGAGATTCCTTGAGGTTTATGATATGTTTCTTGATTGCCTTTTTTGAAATCAATTGTAAGCTTTATCATATTTTTTAGCAGGGTGAACTACTAAACACGTACAAGTTATTATTATAAAATTAAATAATTTAAAAACTACTCTTTTGATTATAAAAAGATTTCTACACCATACCTTAAAAAGTATGTTGATGAGGGAAAATAAACTTCCGTATACTTTGCATTTTTCATTTACCCCTAATCAACTTTTGAAATCAGGATATTTCTTGGCATCTATCTATTTATAACTAAACTTAAATGCCATCACAAATGATATCATGTTATAAACAATTAGCAATATGCACAGAATATTTCTTTATACCTAATTGAGATCTGTCCATGTACTGCAGGCAGCATGGTGTCTGGGAGGAAGTTTGCAAATAACAGACAATGTATTTGCAATCAAATAAGCATTTAGTGGAGTTGATGCAGTGAAGTATGATAAGTTAGCTAAGAGGAGGACAGTATGTAACATAGTTGCAGCAAATCACTGTAGAATTCCCTTTAAAACTAATAAAGCACTACTGTTATTATCGTCCTTATGGTTTTTATCTCGCTAGGTAGCATAATCATGCAATTCCATATTTATACTTTTGATGTAAATGTTAGAAAAGAAAACATGAAAGTTGTTCCCTGACATTTCCCAGATATTGTTCACCACATTTATCTTTCCTAAGTAAAAGTCACCATGTCCTAATAGGCTAAATTAGCAGTATTTTAAAATCTTTAAGAGCAGATGTAAAAAAACTTTATAGCTTTTTTAAACTTTTTGTAAAACTTCATAGAAACTATTAAAAATAAAGTATTTATTTTTTTAATTGTTTGTCATATGAATAATCGGGGTGACATACCAACAAAATACTTTTTAAACTCATGGGTTTTAAATATTTATTATTTTACCTGACATGATAAAAAATATGTTGAGTTATATTATTTAATCAATATTCACCAAATCAAATCTAAATTTAATATGCATGACAGCAAACAGTTAATTAACTAGAAACAGCTATGTTAATTTGTTGACGAATTAATTTTGCCTTATAATCAAATCTCATCTGGCATTTTTTTTTTTTAATAATTCTTCCTCACATTTTACTAATTTAGGCCTTTTCATTTACTTGCTAAAGAAATTACACATGAAAATGGCAATTTTTTCATTTAAATTAAAATAACATTTCATTGCATCTCGTTATGGATAAATTAAAAAAGTTTCTGAAAAATAATTAAATAAAAACAATGGATTCATAGCATCTCTGAATACAATAGTGAAATTATGATAGGAGAAATAAAAATTTTTTCTATTTTTGTACTAATTTAATTACAAGGAAGTCAAATAAACGACGTAAATTGAAAAAAAAAAAATATGATTATAATATTTTTAAAAACTTACTGAATAAGAACTAGACTTCTGGGGATTTTTTATGCCTCTTACTATTCTATAAAAGAAAACAAATGATATAATTAAGATATTTGAAATCGCATTTTAAAAACACAATGCCATAAAATATTAAATTATTTGTATAATATACATCCTTTAAAATAGCTAATTTAAATTTTAAAATTCAGATAATATGCAATAAGTGTATGTGTGTGCGTGTTTTCACTTGATTTGTTTATTTTTTCTTAAATATCATTTTCTAGAAACTTTTCTTCAGAATTATGCCTTACTTTAATACTCCCATCTTTACAATGCATATATATCGAATCCTTATTTTCGTATATATTTTCACTAATTGGTATGTAAATAAAATAAGTCAATTGCTATTTCAAACAAAATTGATATTGAATAAATATTAATTAATTGTATAAATTAATATCAGTTTTCCTTAAACGGTTATAAATATTTTGAAACAAAATAATTAATTGTTTGAAATTATTTTACTTTCAGGATTACATTTATTTTTAAATTTCCCATGTTTCTACTGAAATGGCATTAAATCGTTTCTACTGATTTTAAAATTGCTAAAATAAACAGCCCTATTATTAAATAACAATGATTTTACATCTGAATTGATCATTTTTAGGTATCAAAGATATATAACTGGCATATTATTTTTAGATAAATATATAATATATATTTATATATTATATATAATATTTATTTGTATATAATATATTTTTTGTTTTCAAATTGTGATTATAGTATTTTTATCAGAAGAAAACTAAATAGATGTTGATTGGCCATGAAAAATATTAGGACTTATAGGTATTTAGGAAATCATATTGAAATGCAACGGGAATAACTTCAACAACTGTCATGAAAATTTTAAAACTATGGTGGAATAATAAAATCGGTAAGGATGCACTTTAGAAATCAGAGTATTTATTTCAAATGTAATATATTATTTATTTATTTACTTTTCTATAGCAATCCTCATTTATATTTTAAGTCAGGTTTTGCACTATTATTTATATTTTAAGCTTACTAATGCCCATAAAGTGCTATTTAAAATTTTTAATTATAATAAAGAACAGAAACAATTCAGCTAAAAAAGCTGTTTTGAATTTTAGCTATGAATGTCATAATTACATTTTATAATAAAGTAAATCTAATATTAAATACTTCACATTAAGTAAAACGTGTGAAAAGAGACTAACGAAAGAAAAGATTTACATGCGAAATAAAATATAATTTATAAAAAATTTCGGTAATTGAAGTTAAGCCTCATTCATCTATGCATGCAAGATACCGTTGGGTTTAACATATTGAGAAAGAACATTTAATCAAGTTGTTTAAAAATCATATCAATAGTATGAGAAAGTTAACATAGCTTAGTTAGCAATTTAAGCATTGACAGTTTATTACCTAGTGCTAACGTCTAGAAAAATCTTTCGACAATTCATGATCCACGCTCCTTTATTATTTTGCAATTTGATGAGTGAAGATAAATTACTTAATGCATGCCGTTTTCGAAAAATAATCATTTTTTCGATAGCTTGCCTTCTTAACCATGCTCAATAGTTCAAGTGGACAATTATGACATCCACGCTCCTTTATTATTTTGCATATTAAGGGTTATAATGATTTTACTTAATGCATGCCATTTTCGAAAAATAATCAATTTTTTAATACGCTTTTATTAGATTCACCTGTATGTTTGTATGTATGTATGTATGTTTGTATGTAACTCACTTTTTGGGCTCGATTTTGGGACTGATGGCGCCATCTACTGGCGAGTCAGTCAACTGATCCGCGATCGAATTGCGCTCTTCCTATTGGCCGAAAATTTCGGTGGCTAAAAGAGGCGGATCTCAAAGGCATAGAAGTGCGATCATTCTTCCTATTGGCCGAAAATTTCGGTGGCTAAAGAGGCGAATCTCAAAGGCATAGGAGTGCGATCATGTCGAATTGCGCTCTTCCTATTGGCCGAAAATCGCGGTGGGTAAAAAGTATGTAAACTTAGCGGATAACCGGCCAAGTGGAAAACAAAGTAAAAACAATTATAGTTAAAAAAACTAAAAAAAATATGCTTTTAGAGTTAATCAGACTAAAAAGTAAAAAATAAATTAATAGTTTAAAAAAAACTAAAAAATACGCTTCTAGAGTTAATCAATCTAAAAAGTAAAAAATAATTGTTAACATAAGAATAAAATGACTGACGAGAAAATGAATGTCACTGTTCTAAAAGCGTGGGGTGCTTTGTATGACATTTTTAAACTAACTCTGCATTTCGGAATGAAACTAGTGAAAAATTATAACGATTGATATCGAGCACCCCACGCTTTTAGAACAGTGACATCCATTTTCTCGTCAGTTATTCTTATGTTAACAATTATTTTTTACTTTTTAGATTGATTAACTCTAAAAGCGTATTTTTTAGTTTTTTTTAAACTATTAATTTATTTCTATAGCTTGCCTTCCGAACCACGCTCAATCGTTCAAGTGGGCAATCATGAAAATTCACTTTCCCTAAAGACTGCTAGCGCTGTCTGGTGGTCTAGAATTCTTAACACAAGGTGCTTTCCTCATTCGAATTGCCTCAATACACAACAAACTAAAAATTAACTAAGTGTTCGTAGTCACGAAAAATTTTCATTTTAAATACACAATTTTTCTCTCTTAATGAGCTTTCATCAGATCATAATCCTGTAGTTATTAAATTTAAACTTTATTATTCTACTATCTCTGTTAAAAGCAATGTTACAACTTGTTGGACTACATCTTTTTTAATTGACTTTAATTTTAACTACTCTGCTCATAAACTTAACAATGCTGCTGAAATTAATGACGCTACTAAAAATATGACGAAATTAATTACTGATGTTTGCAATGCAGCCTCGAAACAAATTGCTACTAACAATCGTAGTTATTTACTTCCGACAATTAAAAACCTACACATTGTTGAATAAAGATGTCGAGTGCCTGAACGCGAAGCGTTCATCTACTCAATCAAGGCAGTAGGAAAGAAAAGTCAAGATAAATAGATAATAGTAATCGTATGATTTAAAAACCTTAATCACCAGCCCTAATCATGCACGTAAAACATGGCAAATCTTTCGTGATCCACAAAGTAAGACTAATTATAATTCACTCGCAGGCTTACGAGCTACTGCTCTGTATAATTATGAAACTTGGGATGGACACCTGTAAACTGTGTTTAGCTATAAAAAGGGGGAAAAAAGGGGGTGTTACATGCTTACCTATTTTTAATTCCCTACATGCCAAGATTGATTCCCCCTATTTATATAAAAAAAAATTATGCGATCTTCTTTACCCTTTTTTATTTTCATGAAAGGTAAGAAAGGATCAAAGAGGTTCCATTGATTAATTTTTCTACAACCAAAACTGTGTATCCCTGTATATAAAAAATGAACACACAAGATCTTCTTTTACCTTTTCATCTAAACGAAATATAAAAGTGGATCCTGGGGGGTTCTATTTTTTGTGTGTGGATGTATCCTGTCTTACAAAAAAACAGAGTCCATTGTGATCAACGCTTTTCGTATTTGATACATAAATTCAATGGAACGGCGAGTTTAAAAGCCTCGTTTTTTTTTTATAAACTCTCTGTCGTTCCCTTTTTTTATATAAAAATTTAAGTATTGGCTATAGTCACACAACTCTTGCAAACCTGTGTTTGTTCTTGACTACAGTCACACAGTTTTTATGAAAACTATGCTTAGGAAGGTCTTCCCTACCTCTGGAGTAAAAAAACATTGTCTTCAAGACAAGGGTTTCAAACGTGGTATCCACTGTTGAAATTTCATAGGGATGAGGGACTGATGCTTCCGGCACCTATGCCAAAAACTCGAATGGTTCTTCTTCAGCAGGAGAAGAGTCGACCACTGTTCAGATTTCATAGAAAGGAAGAACTAGAGAGGCATCCTGTACTGATTTCTTCCCAACAGAAAAAGTTGGTTGATGGAGAGGTAGGTACACTTCGTGGAAAGTGGTGGGGTATTGAATAATGTGATATGAAGGCCTTAGGTGCAGTAAATTGTTTAGGTTCCACGCATCTTTTGTTTTAGAGGAATTTTAGGTGAGTAGGGTTAATAAAGAGATTTGGGACGTGGCAGAACATATCTTTCCTGTTTAAGAGTCTTGTGTATATTAAAAGAAGACAATTGCAATTAGTTAACTTCTACCGTTGACATGATATCAAATTCAAACAATCTTTCTTGCACGGTGAATAGTATATAAAGCACTCTAGGCGGTAAGTCGTAACAGGTATTAAGTTGTAATATATATCGATCATAGGGCATTTGATGGTACAGCTCAAAACTTCGTCGAACAAGCAAGAAGTAGAACACGGCAAAAAATTCTTTGTCTCATTCTGTTTCTTGTCAAAAGAAAAAAATTGTATCTTTGCCCCACGGTAGGTGTTTCGTGACTCTGTGCATTTTTATTTATTCTTTTCTAGCCCTTTTTTAATGAATGTTGGACTTCACCATGTAACTTATCAACTGTGACATGCCACCCGTGACAGCTGTCCATTGGTGACACTTGGTCATCTAGCAAAACATACATTCTCCTTCATGTGCTGGGTAGTAATCAGGATTGTCTTCATATTTTTGAGCACGGGTAAAGATTCTTCAGACATGTTTTCGAAATGGATCGTGGTGGTCATGCCTGCAAAGTATAAGGTTCCCATACTCATCAAATTCAGGTAATTGAGAAAAGTTTGCTTGAGTTGGAGTAGTAATCCACAGAGTAAGATACTTTTCTATTAGTTAGCATATATACCTTGTTTCGAATGCACACGACATCCATACACTCTGTGATAAAAAGTTTGACGTTTGAGGTACGTAGAGGGTTTGATCACCTCCTGAAGTCTACGTTACTAGGAGGTATCCAGTAGTACCAGTCTCGAAAAGGTGCCTCCTACTGAAATTAAATTCTTTTAGAGTGTTCGAAACTATGAGTTGAATTTTTCCTGTTAGTTACATCAGAACATTCATTCACATACATTCGGTGGATGACAGGACGAGTCTTTAAACAGAAATCTTGGGATTTATTTGAGTAAAAGAAGAAAACATTTTTCTCTCTCGACTATGTTCGAAATGACAGAGAATGTAATAAAAAATTTTTAAAAAAAATTTCTTTTCTTGCATTCTCTATTGTTCCGAATATTTTTTTCTAATGCCGCTGGCAAACACTTAGACAGCTTGGTCTTGGATGCCTTAAGGCAAGCGCTGCACAGACGTTACTCACTTTGCATTACCCAGGGAGTGCGTGTAACTTGAAGATAAGCCACGGACGCGGAGTAACAATGCCCCCGCAAAGCTCTACTATCATATTAAACCGGGACCTACGGTTTAAGGTGGATTCCGAACCACTACAAACATCCATGGCACCGCCGGGATTCGAACCCGAAACCTGTGGTATCGAGCGCCAGAGCACTAGCCACTCCGCCATTCAGGCCCTTTGTTCCGAATATGGTCGAGTAAAAAATATTTTATTTGTTTTCAAATTTTAATGCTTTTTTTTATAACTCTAGCTTTTGTTCATCTTTTATGAGAGATTTAAATGCCTAAAAATTCTTGACCAGATCTCTATTCGTTAAATCTTTTTGTATTTTATCATTCTTGGTGTCTCACCTCTTAAATGTGATCTTGGTGTTTCATTTCTCTTCTTTCCAAAAATGTACAAGTTCTTTTCGTCAAGGTTGGTGCGTCTTTTTTCACAAAAAAAAAAAATAGGGTACTTGAAAAGTACCCCATTTTTTACTTGAAAAATACCATGTATTGGACAGAATTTTACTTAAAAGTGAATGTTTATTTCGTGAATATATTTTTTTAATTTCTCTATCATGTTATGTTTTAAGTCAATAATGACCTGTTCAATTGGTTTGTAGACTTCCTCCACCTTATCCTCGGGTTACAGCACCAGCTGGGCTCTGCAGGTACCGAAAAATGAAAACTACCTGTAATAGAAATCAACATCTTCCAGATGGGGTTTCTCACCGTTTTGCAAACTGCACAGATTGTGTCGGCAGTTCACGATAGTAGGAACAATCCCCAAGCATCTGCGATTTCATCCATCGTCTTTTATAGCAATGAATGGGCAGCGATTAGCACCTTTCTCATGTGATCACATGTCTAGCTTGGTCAAAACTGTATTACCCACGATAGGGAAATGACAGGTTGGTCTGATGTCAGAAGAACCACCTGCTGGTTTGATGATTCCTGGGAGTGCATGGTTCACCTGTGATATCCACAATGATACAGGCCAACAGAATTCTCTAGAGTGGCGAAACGAATCTCTATGAGGATGAGTCTCAAAGCCATATTCGCAAAATGACAGCGACTTACGAATCCAACGTCACGAATATATACCATCATAAAAGCAAGAGAAAATTTCAATGAAGGAGAAAGAGCAGATTCTACAATAAATGAGCGTCAAGTAATATATCGGGGTACAGATTCAAACAGAAAGTTTATCTCTTGCAATGCATATCTTGCAGCGTGATGGTAAATCTCTCATCACTCTTTTACTCATGGTATACGACAACATGTGATAAGTATCGTACGATGTATGCGCTTGATGGTGAAATTCCTCATTACTTAAGCGATACGATATTTTTTTACCATTCTTGGTGTTTGACATCTCAAAAATTCTCCATGTTTTGCAGTTTTTTCTTGCATTCATGTAAATTACTTTTACCATTCTTGGTTTTTGATCTCCTAGAAACTCTCTCTTGATATTTAGTTTTATTCACCAAGGTTTGGTGTTTTTTTTTTCACAAAATATGGGACATTTTGTATATTGTCTTCTATGGCAGTGTGGACAAGACGTCCCATTTTTTCGCTATTTTCCCCTTTAAAGAATGTCATACTTTTCCATGCACCTTTACTTGAAAAGAAGTGTGCATGAAATTTTCTATGTCGCGAAACTTAGGTTGCCTGGCAAGCCCTGTTTCAGGTTGATAATGATATGTTAGTAGGATTCATTGATCTCTTTCCACTCGACCTCGCGCGGCAGCATCAGTACCTCGTCACTTTTTCAACTTTCTAAATAGCAGGTGAAAGATACTATCTTGCTGCAATAAGAATCTTCTTTTCCCCAATGAATTGAGTATCTTTTGTGGAGCTTCTTAAATGGAATGGTCAACTCCAACTTGGAGCAATTGCTCAGTTCCTCCGAATTAATTTCGCACAAGGGCAACCCCCCTAACTTGAAAAAGGGAGCGTCGTATTTGACAGTGACCATTATGCATCCTTTTCCTCATAGAGCCCCTTAATCATAGCTCTATATTACTTCAAACTGTAATACATACGAAAGAGGAAAGGCAGTTTGACTTGATGTCAGAAAAGTCCATTAGTTGTTTCGATTATTCTTGTGATTATCTGGATTAACATAAAACATTCATTGCCTTTTTCGTTGTCTGCTAAGTAATTAGCCACCTCCTGAAAACATTGAACAATGATCCACTGATTTTCTCTCTTTCTAATTCTCCTCAGTTCAAAGTTCAGTGTATTCACAATCCCCTGGCGGGAGTAGCCAACTCTCCGTCAAAACATGACAGTCACGTGTCGCCATCTACCTATTGGATTAACAGTCAAACACATCTTACATGTTCGGCCATCCTGAATATCACAGGCCTCGGGGACTTTTAAGTAAACACACAATTTGAGAATATGACCTACTAATAAAGTAATAATGGCAAATAATAAAAATCGCAGAAAAAAACTAATATTTGAAAATATTATAAAATAAAGAGGGCTTTATTTTAAAATACAAAATGCAAATTATACTAATAACAAATTGAAAAATGCATATAAGACAAAAATAATAATGTTCCCAAAAACATTTCATCATAACAGCAGAGATAGTAGTTAACCTCAGGATTGTAGTTCTTTAATAGTAGTTAACCTTAGGAATGTAGTTCTTTCCCTTGGAGGATTCCGCTTTTTGTACCTGGATGCATGAAATTTAAAACCAGTTGATCTATCGTGTTTTTTATGTTGTCGAATAAGAATAAGACGAGGTATTCTAACAACTGATAACATGGCACGCGGAAGATTCAATCACTTGCACGGATGCTTTGATTGTCCATCACCAATCTTCACAAGTGTGACCACAGTTCTTTATTTTAATTTAATTTCTCTTATTTTAGGTCCGTCTGTAAACATTTTTTTTTATTTATTTTCAATGGCAGATTATGAACAGTTACAGCAAAAAAACAACAACAACAAAAAAAAAAAACCAGATAATACAACAAAACATGCTGAAACAGAGTTCATTAATCAAACAATAAGGTCAAGTTGTAGATCTTTTAGCCTCTAAAAAGTGTTATCAGGTGCACCACGGGGAGGTAGCTCTTCTGCTCACCACCGTCTGTAAACATTGTAGAATGGATCTCAGCAACATGGATATTTGATTTTTCCTGGCTTTTATTCATTCTGTTCCGAAATATTGAAATTTTTGTTTTGTTTCAGTAATTTAGGACTTTGTTATTTTAAATGAAAGTTGTTTTCACATTCGTAACAACTTAACGAACCTTGTTTTTCCCATCTATCAGGGAGGTTCGTAACACCCCATACGAACCTCTTACCTGTTACGATATTGGTTCCTGTTGAATTTCCCTGAAAATTTTGTTTAGGAAATTTAGAGTGTTCATGTTCACTGTTAGGAAATATTTTCACAGACCTTTTTACGATTTCATAATTGTCAAGCTTTTCAACTAATGATACAGGTGTAATAATATTGCTTCACTCATCTAAATAATAATTTCTCAAATCCGACGGAACACGCTTTTTAGTTTGGTCCGTGATTATCAAATCTCAGTTGAATGTTAATTTTCATGCTGTGATCCAGCCTTCAAAATATGTACAAAATTCCTGATAAAAATCTCGCCAAGTATTGCTCTGAGTTTTTACATTCGTTGCAAAGAACTGACGGAATTTTTTGTGGGTTAATTTAAAATTTTTTGTGTAATAATTTTCTTATAAATCTGTAATCGTTAATTTTTTCCTTTGGTTCTCAAGCAATTAGCTGATATGTCTCACAGGGAAGTAGTACCAATAGTTTTAAGACCCATTTTTCTTCTAGTAAAGATACACGACTAGCTTATCTCTCAATAGAAATGAATGCAAACTGATGTCTTCTTCAGCATTAAATTTCTGCACCGAATTTCTAAATTATATATGGTACTTACGTATTAACGGTACCTTGGCGACAGATTTGGCGGTTTTTAAGTGGCGCCAATCTACACTTAAAATTTTTGTTCCAAATAATAAAATATATATGAAACAGGTAATACTCGACCACAATTATTTTTACGTTTAGTAAACAAACTTTCATCAATTTCCACAATGCAATCTGGTCCACCTACCTTTTTTGGTTTGTTCTCCATATCCAAGACACATAATTCACGCATGTAATTGTTCCAATCTATAACAGTTTTATCCGATAAATCAAGTTGCTTTTCACAAAATTTAATCGACGTCAACTGCTCGCACCAGCAGTATATGAATCTCAAAGCTGTACGAAATGGAATTCTGCTTCCCTCAAACCAGTTGTCTTTTCTAAGTCCCACACGATAAACACACTGACTGAAGTTGCATTTCCAAAACTTACGTTCACCAAAATAAAGTTTCATGTCATGGGAATTGGGACATTTTAGTTGTTTCGGTAAAATATTTCGCTCCTGAAAAAATAAAATTGCATCTTGTTCTGTTTCTGGCAAATCCCAAATACGCATTTTCGTAGCACTACAAAATTGCGTCAAAACTCAGCCAATCTGCAGCTGTTATATTGGCGCCCCTTAAAAACCGCCAAATCTGTAGCTGTTAGATTGGCGACACTTAAAAACCGCCAAGTCTGTCGCCAAGGTACCGTTAATACGTAAGTACCTTATATATTAGGGGTGTTACTCTTCCCAACCCGAGTTTTTCGGTTTTCGGTATCGGCTGTTATTTTTCCAATTTTAATATGTCTTTTCTCTTTTTCTTGGTCGCCTTTTCTCGTACTTCGTTAATTAATGATTTTGTTCAAAAACTCCTTACAAAACCCTTCATCATGGTCACCGTTGTTAAGAACAGCATTCTTGTAATCAATAATTCTGAAATCATGTTGTATAATCACTCCTAATTATTTACACAAAATTTTCAAATTTTCCTTAAGACCTTTTACGAAGTATAAGGTGTTTTTAATATTCTTAAAATTAAAATATTAAGGGTTTCAGGTTCGAATTCTGGCGGTGGCATGTTTGCGAATGGTTCGGAATCCAAGTTAAACTGTAGGTCTCGGTCTATTTAGCCCAAAGTGTGCACAAAATGACCGTAGAGAGACAAACCAAACCAATGTTAAGTTTAAATTAAAAAAATAAGTAATAAAAATAAATCAATTTTCCTCACAATTAGATACCAGTTTCAGAACGTAAAGCAAGTGGTAATCGACAAAAATTAAAAATCATTTAAATATAGAAGCATTCATAAACAATGTTTCAATTAGTATAAAATATCTAAATCTCACAAATATAGTTGAATTAATCAAATTAATCCAATGGCACTTTCTTCACATGTATAAAAACACCTTCCTTCCCTTTCTAAAATAAAAATATTAAGGTTGTTTAATTAATTCTAGTAATTAACTAGTTAATATTCATTCTTAAAAAACAACAACAAAAAAATATATATATATATATAATTTAAGGAATAAAATAAAATGTGAATAACAAATTATTCAGCTTCCGTCAGAAGAACTGACATTCAAGGACGAATGAGTAATAAATTATTCCTTTCTGATTAGTATTAGAAGTAACATAAAATAACAGTTTGATTAAAATAAAACTAAAAATTCTTAAAAAGAATACGATTAATATTTAAGTTATCAATAATATTTCAAGTTCATAGGATATTAGGAGTTAAAAATAATAATAAGTGCTTTAAACAACAATAAAAATAGCAACTGTATAGAACTCTTTTTCTAAAAACATCTTAAACACAACAAAAAGATTACAATACTTTAACACAATCAATTTCCCTTTTAAGAGAAAAAAACAACAATGTTAATTAAAGGAAATTTCATCATATGAAAACAAAAAGTTATCGTCAAATAAAAAAATATCTTCCAACTTGGTCAACAAACGGAAGTTATATAAATATCCAGCTTCAGATAGTAAACAAAACAGAAATGTAACAGAATAGAAGAAAACATCAAGTCGTGTAATTGTTGACTGGTAACAGCAATTTCCGGAAATTTCTTTATTTGATACATTGATACAGGATAGCTCTTTTTAGCTACGGAAGATTTTAGATTATTCACCAATAATTCCAACCTCAAACCATGGAAGAGATCAAACAGTGGGTGGTTGGGGATGTGTGTTGTTATTGTTGCTTATCCCCTTGATTTAGAATCCTAAACCAAGTCCAGTAGATCATGCTGCATCAATAGATCGTAAACGGTCCTCTTCTCATTCAACAGTTGCCTCACAGAGGCACCAATACAATCGATGAGATGAGAGGGAGACGCGATGGCCGAACAATGACAAAGGGTATATGTCTTCTCGTCTCCATTGAACGTCAAACTCTTAGTGTGACCAGTCCTTAGTCTAGCTAAAGCCGTTTGAGCAGATCTAGGGCAGGAGCACTGCAAGGAAATACCAGGATATTTAGCGGCGTACCGTGCATGAATTGGTGGCGACCTCCAAGCGGTATTCACTCTGGCTAAAGTCATGTAACGAACCTCTGAAGCTGACAGATTGGAAGAAGAAGCTTTGGGAAGTTCGCAACCTTCCCTAGCGAGCAGATCAGAAATTTCATTTCCATAGATGCCCACATGGGAGGGAATCCACTGCAAGCACACCGATCCGATCTGGTCCAAAACAGCTAGTTTAGAAATGATATCCTGCCCCAATTTGTCCAGGATGCATGGCCAATCTTTCAAATACTGTATTGAGCTCCTCCTATCAGTCAGATTCAGAAGTGGGGATTTGTGGATAACACAATATTCATGCAAGATGTCATATCGCAACAACAGGGAAGTAAATTGCTGAATCTTCATTTTGGCAATGACAGAATTATTAATCGATATTTTCTAATAGTTTGGCTGCTATGATCACCTGACCTGAACCCTTATGACTTCAGACAGTGGAGTAATCTAAACAAGTAATATAAATTTTCTTTTTTTAAAGTCAATTCCTACTTTTTTTCACTATATTGTAGAAAGTCCATTATAAATAATTTTCATTCATTTTTTTAAGTTTATCTGGCGCCATCTATTGGTAGATATATGCAACTTAAATCTAAAAAAAACCAAATTTAATTAACGAGTTGATTATTTGAAAAAACTGTATTAACATCAAGTGTCATCCACTACAAGTTCAAAAAAATGTATTTGAACTTGATTGGATGAATAAAAAGTATTTTATTAACGATTGAAAATTTGAACAAGATATATATAGGAAGAGTGGGAGCTAATAGAAGGAATTGAAAAAAGCTATGTTCAGTAGTCCAAACTGAGCTGAGTTGAAAAATCACTTTATGCAACACATTCACCACATCACCCCGATACACTTTGATCTGTTGTGGGACATTTTATTGAGCGCTTTCAGTTCATAGGAGGAAACAGTGCGCAGCATATTGAACATTTCTTGAGTAAGTTACAGCAGCTAAATTAAAACGTCATTTTCCTGATAGTTTCATCACTGTTTGATTTTTGACGTTTTTTCTTACTGTCACATCTTTTACTGAGCATCTTATGACTAGTACAGCACCAGCTATCGGTCAATTTTTGAACTATTTGCCAGATAAAATTCCACACAATGTATATTCAGGTGAAATATGCCATTATGACCAGTGTTTTTTCTAATTTTATTTAATTATTTTACAGCTTTTTCAAAGATGAACTTTAATTACAATCACCATGTATAAATAAATATACGTTTATTTAAGTAGAAGCGCAATAAAACATCAACTATTTGTTTTTACGAGTTTTATTTAAATAATCTAATCTCATATTTTGAGCTATGAGTGTGTAAAAACTCTTCAAATTTATGCAAAGCGACTGGAAGTAAAATATTTATATAACAGAACTTGTGAAGTACGATCTTTAAAAGGAATTTTTATCGAGATATCTTCAGCTTGTAGAAAAACTGCCAGGCTTAAATCATATGCTTAGCGTATAAAAAGAGTAGAGTAGAAAATCCAGACAAGCAAGGTCCCAGAGACAAGTTCTGCCGAAATGTCAGTGGTAATAGGAACTATTTTTATCAAAACTTGACGCATTTTGAAGCACGTAAAAGCTCTCTGCGTGCGATTCTTCTAAAAGCTTGTTTATTTTTATATATGGGATATAGAGGACAATATTTTAAGAAGCTTTTGAAGATTATATTTCTCGTGTTGAAAATATAAAGTAAAGGATTCAATTCTGCTTCTTACGTCTTTTTTAAGTAAAAAAAAAAAATTGTCGAATATTATTCTAGTATTAAAAGAAAGGTGGAAGATTTTTATATTATGAGATTGCGATTTTCCTAAAAATGTACATTCAATTTAATGTTTTTCCTTGTTTAAATTTTTTTAAGAAAATTTAGTTTGCAAGTCTGATACATATTTAAGATATTTATTGATTACAAATAGGATATCACACAATAGAAATTTAAGAAGAATCTTAACTATTAAAAAGTTGTTATAAATATTGAAACCTTAGTAAAGAAAAGGCAAATAGTAAAATTCAATCTTATCAAAGATACTATTATGATGTTGCAGTTGCATACTTAAATATCAGTCAATTTATTTCAACGCATGTTTCACACATTTTACTCCGACAAAATTCAATTTATAAGTGTGAAATATTTTTAGAAATATATTAATAAGTAAGCAGATATATCAATAAGTAACGATTTTTCCTTAATAAATAAAAATGTATGAAGAGTTTAAATATTAGCAATCAATAAAGCAAGGAAAAGCATATTGAAATGACATAAGTCAAACTCACCATATGTACAACGGTTACGCTAGAGAAACAAGCTTAATAAAGGTCAATGAGTGAACGTAGGAGTTGAACCTGTTCACATTATGAATGAAGAACATGACATAGCATATTTTTTTTTTGTGTTTAAAGTGACAAGAAAAGAATGATAAATAATTAAAACAAATTTCAAAAAGGAAAATACAAAAATTGTATATATTTTTATATAATAGCAATTACTGTAAAAATAAAAAAGATAAATGAATACATTTCCTCAATTATTTAGTTTGACAATAGAAGATCGCATCACAATCATCATGAAATACTCATTAACGATGCAGAACGGTTGCTCATAGGTTTCCTATCACAAAGTGCTCCACAAACAGTCGTGATCTGAATAATCGGAAATGGATAACATCGACTATCGGAAATTAAAAAAAAACTACAGTTCTTTGTCTTGATTCTGTCATATCTGTTCGGTGTAAAGCTTATTCTGTTAAATCTATTTCATGTAAAGCTTAAATGAACGATAGGACTTTTCAAGAGTTAATTGTTGTAATCGAGAGCTTCTTTCTGCGAAAAAAAAGCAGTTTAATACACCCCAAAAATTTAGGTTTGTCCCCGAACTCCTTATAACGCGTCTCGTTTATGTTTGCTTTCTGATAGTTATATTCATATCTGACATTTGAGAGTTTATTTAAAGAAGAGAATCTCAAGAACAGAAGACACGAAATTGTTTATAATGTGTCTCGTTTTTCTTTGTCTTTTAACAGTCTAAGTACTATTCCACATCTAAGTACCATCCCACATCTGACCGAGGACACAGAATCCATTATAATACATTCTCGGCTGTTTTATTTCTTTTATATAAAAATATCACTATGGATAGCTGATTCAGGATTGGAGCATGTCCAGTTTGAAATCCTTGATGAAATTTGATGTTCCTTTTCATGTCCAGTTTGAAATGTTAATTTCAAAACTATATATAATATGGAAAATCTAAATAGATGTTCGAGTAGAAGAAAGTTGAAAGGTTTTATTGGAAGAGGGGTCTGCCACTCACTATGTAGCGGAGAGAGAGTTGGTTTAAAATCTGGAGCAAAGCGTTTAGTTCCTGATGCTGTTATTCCCCCTACTATGTCTGAATCTCGCCAGTCGAGACCCAAACATGTTAGGGGAGTGATAAAGGTTCATTTGAAATGTCTTGCTGATATCTAATTAAATATAACAGAAAAGACTTCAATGAAATAAAGTATATACATGTGAAATCCAAAAATAAGTCTTTGGTGGCATTTTATAATGCTGCCAAAGATATGGAACTTGGAAACGTATAGCAGAAGATAGAAGGACTCAATATGAATCCAAAACGAACGTCCAAAAATTCATATGCAGATAGACAAAGTGAATATTGGGGCTCATGGTTGCATCAAGCACGCCTAGTATGTCATAGAGCCAATGGATATCATGATGTGAAGAATATTATAATTGTAGAAGAGAACTATGGACGTTGATTTCAAATGGGTCTGTGTATATGATGATGATTTTGTTTCAATAAATGCGTATACAATTTATTCTTCCTTTGTTTTCTTATTTCATTCACTAACCCTGAACTCTCCTACTTGCAAATTTGTCTACATACATGTTATCATACATTAAGATAATGATATAGACCCGAGTACTGTTCCTACCAACGGCCGTACCATGCTGAATATACCGGTTCTCGTTAGATCACCGAAGTTAAGCATCATTGGGCGCGGTCAGTACTTGGGTGGGTGACCACCTGGGAACACTGCGTGCCGTTGGCAAATTTGGGACCTGAATGGCCGAGTGTCTAGCGCTCGGTGCCACAGGTTTCGGGTTCGAATCCCGGCGGTGCCATGGATGTTTGTAGTGGTTCGGAATCCACTTTAAGCCGTAGGTCCCGGTCTTCTATGACTGTAAGAGCGTCACGGAGCAAAAGTCAGGCTTCTACCTACGGGTGCTCCATCACAACAGAAGCTGCTTCCTTCCCCTTCAATCATGAGTCCATATGGGCTTGTGGGCTTGGCCAGCCAAGTGGGATAAGAAACAACAACAACAAACACTGTTCCTTCCAGTTTTTTATTTTCTTTTAATAGTCAAGGAAGATATTGGAGATTTTCAATTGATTTAAAAATCTACAATATCTTTTCTGAAAGGAAGGTGCAATCAATTGATTGCAATCAATTTTTCAAAATTGTAATAACAGTTTCAAGAAATTTGATTGTCCATAATCTTTTCTCGAAAACTTCTTAATGTTTACCTGCTAAAACATAAAAAAAGAATAGGAATCAAAACACTTCTACGTACGTTGTAGTATATATGTGGACTAGAGAACATTGTGTATAGGACAACTGAGTTTCCGATGTGAAGTTGAATAGTTCTTAACTCGATAAATGATACTGAACCTAAAGCTTATGTGTTTATTTAGGAGATGAAAGCTATGTCACAATGCAAAAAAATTGAATTTACATATACAGTAAAGTTTTCTAAAATATTATAGTTCTATCAATAAATATAGCAGTTTTTGAAGAAATGTTCTACGCAAAGAACATTATTTACAAACATTAAATTACGACTGTCCTTTTAAAAACACACAAGTTAAGGTATAATTAAGTGTGCGAAATTTAACATCCCTGTATGCATCTTAAATTGGAAGATACCTACAATATGACCACCATTTCCAATTAATTAGTCTTTTTAAAAATGTCACCAAAGTTAATACCATTTATTCTTAATCTTATATTTTTGTCATTAATGAATTCTATTAAGGCATGGGAATTGTATTCTATATAAACGACTTTAATATTAAGGTGATTAAAAGATTTATATAATCTGAAACAATTACCTTTTTTTTTAATAGAAAATTTTAGAGAAGTAAATGACAGATACAGGTGTAATATTTTAAGAAAATACTTTGTGAGAAGGAAGAAGTTTCATTATGTGGTAAAATATTAGTTTTAAAAACTAAAATATAAAAGTTTTGTCGTTCCTTAATTACTCATTTAACTTTTCAAGAAATAGTCAGTAAAGAAGGATTTTATCGATTGATTCTCTCATATAAATGCATCACAATTTTTTGTCAAAAATATTTTAATTAATTATACATCTGAGATAGTGTTTAAAAATGATTCTATTTCTAAAATAACATATAATAAATTGCATATTTGTTTTAAACAAATTTCATATATAATACAAAATTTATTTAAAAACAGTATCAGTAAATTCAGTAAATTTGAAATTGAATGAAATTACTGATATATGTCTGTAAGGAAAATTTTAACAAATTATTGTTTTTTAATAGATGAAATCTTTAATCTATTTTTTAAACCTATGAAATAGTTTAAAATGTTAATTGACTTATATTGTAGTTTTGAATGTACCATATGCAGACAATTTTTTATGATTACTTAATTAATAAAATTAACTTTATAATTTATTACGATTCTTCAAATGTTATTTATTGCACATCAATTAGTTTTTAATTTTTTTAAATGTTATTATCCCCTATATACGCCCTCAGAATACGCACTTAATTTTATAACACCAACACACGCAGGAGGTCGATTCTACGCCAAATTTTATGCTATTTTCTCACTTTTAATAATACACAGGACTGAAATATTTAAATAAGTGCATTTTGATTTAGTTTCGTTTTTTAAAATTTTTACATCAAAAGAAATATTATTGTTAGAAAAGATTTGTTGTTAGGAATTTTTAATCACAATGAATATGTTAATTAATTAAATAAAATAAAAGATTTATTTATAATTATAAAGATATTATTGAAACTCTTTAAAAAATTGATAAACCAAATATGGTTTTGAATACATTAAATTTTCCTGCTTAATAACTTTTTCTTAAATGCATTTATAAAAAGATGGAAGCATAAACTTAAGCGTCAAAAGTTGATATGTTGATCCATTAATAATCTGTTGATTCATCTATAAAATACATTCACGATTAAGAATAATACACTTTTAGAAAATTTTTTTTTTCTTTGTCCAATATTTCTTAATGTATTACAAACAAATAACATTCAGCATTGCTCGGTTTTAGTAAACATTCTTTACTATCACAAGTTTTTGATAAAAAAATTAATCAAATTGATTAGAATTAAAAAAAATACGTACATTATATAATAATATATCTTACGTTGCGATGATATTATACAATACATATATCATATCCTTTAAACGATTAAAGCAAAATTGTATCACGAAAAAGCAGCTAAAAGATAATAAAATATAAAACACAAATAATAAAAATGAATAGCAACTATCAAGTGATAGAAATGCTTAATAAGAATGATGTAAGTTATAAATAAGCTAGACATAGGTAGAATTGAAAAATAACACAATCGCTTTTGCGAGAGTTGAATTTAACTGGATTTAACTGAAGTTAATGTCAAACTGTTAATTCGCTTTATTCCATACAGCGCTAAGATTGTGAAACACTGTCAACTAATTGTTGATATAAGCTGCTAATGACAAATCCTCAGAGGAATACACCGATGTTAAAATTCGCGTATTTCTAATGCCATCAAGTATTGAGCTCGAATACCACCCTTAAAAATAACAGTTAATTCTTCATTTCATCAACTGGAATCGATCGCTAATTCTCGTTAACGTAATTCTCGTCAACTTGTAAAATTATCGGTTACAGTACATTAATACTTGAATAGGGGCCAGAATGATCGAGTAGCTAGCGCTCTGGCGTTCGGTACCACAGGTTTCGGGTTCGAGTCCCCGATGCCATGGATGTAGTGGTTCGGAATCCACTTTAAGCCGTAAGTCCCGGTCTCATATGACTGTAAAGAGCATCACGGAGCAAAGTCAGACTTCTACCTACGGGTGCTCCATCACAACAGAAGCTGCCCCTTTCCCTCCATTCCTGAGTAGATCACTCATGGGATACCCGTCCGCACTGCAGGACATTGAAGATTAGTCACTACAACAACAATACTTGAATAAGCCTAACACATACTACTATTACATAAACAGTACATACTATTATATAACATTTAAGAAAGACCATTTACTAAGTGTAATACTATTACATAACATTCAAGCTGTATCATTGTGCCTAGAGCAGAATTGCCCTTTTACAGCTTAGAAATGATGTGGATGAATTTGTGAAGGCGATAAAAAATGATACATTGAACGCGAAAAACAGAAAAAGATTAGGTACATAGGTACAATAAAGAGAAAAGACAGCGAGAGGATGTAAGTCATAATTATCTGAGGCTAGCAAGAATGAAAGAGACCAGTGAGATAAAAGGAAATATGTGGTGTGCGTGGGAGTGAAGGAAAATAAAGGAAATTTCCCACAATATTCACATTTGGCATTTCGGTGACTGAACAATGAAAACACTGCTTTACAACAATGTGAATGAAATTGATATGTCATATATATAATATTTACAATAAACATAGCATGGAAAAAATTTGTAAAGTTTTACAATAAATTATACACATAATTTAAAAATGTATAAAACAGAAAACAATTCATCATCACAAACAAAATGTACAGACTGTATGATAGAAAGAGAAATAGTAGCTAGCAAATTAAGTGTATGAATTAGTCGCTGAAGTCAGACGCGGAAAAATTATGAACAATGGAAATATTAAAAGATTAAAAAAATTTTAGAGTTGAAAAGTTATATTTAAAAAGGAAAAGTTCATAACTAAATAATTGGTTTTCCCATAAGAATATAAATATTAGAGAAAAGTGCAAATTAGAAACTATTATGCACATGATACATTATAACAAATTTTTACAAAATTAATTTGCCTTAAATGTACACACATAATTATTTGATAAAATAAATTTACTTTGAATAAATAAATATGCACACAAAGTAAACATAATACTAGAAATTAAAAAAGAGAAAAAAACAAAATATATTGATCAAAGGGCAATTTGACACTGATGTATAATTAAATTTTGAATAATTAATAATAATCGAATTGAGACCCTACGCTTTCAAAATGTTAATCTTCTTTAGATTATTATTGACTACAGAAGGTTTCTTCAGATTCCATAATACTGTCAGTGGGCAGGAGATAGTATAATGGAAATAATTACCAAAGGAACATCATCTTTGTCATCTCCAAAGGAACCAAGAAGGATCTCTCCTTCATCTCCAAAGGAACAAAAACTTGAGTCCCTCAAATTTAATCTTTGAAAGCAGAAAAGAAAACGTACCATGCCCTGTTATTAGAAACAAGTTTTCCCTTCTAGTTACTCCAGTAGAAGATGCTGACACTTTTTTAATAATTTATTAAACAGGTCGGCTTGCTAATCCTCCGTCGCACTTTCTATTGTTTTTACCATTTTGAAAGAGTTGATTATTTAATTATTTTTTCAGTATTCAACCGTGTGAATTCTGATTTTCGGATCTGGGAAATTTAATTAATGATTTACAGTAAAATGTTCATTTGGCATTTTTCTATTCTTTCTTTCTTTCAGGCAATAGTAAAAAAATAACATACTCAAGTGTTATTCAGTATCTTCAAGTATTTTCGACAATTAACAGTTACATGAAAACATTTTCTATTTTCATGACAAGATCCCTTTCAAGCCTGAAGAACAGACTAAATTTATTTTTTATTCTTATGAACAGATACCTATACTACCAGCCATCTAAAATGCAACATCAAGAAGGACAAGAGATATCAAAAGCAAATTTATTAAACAAATGATGCAAAATAGAAAGGTGAAAAGATTGAAAATACAGCTGCCTTTGAAATAAGGAAAACGATGAAATCAATTTTTGCGTGATTGCCATGGTTGGCAATAACAGCTGCTGCAAGTATCTCCATTGAATGTATGAAGTTTGGGTTATGTTCCTGGGATATCAGTTTATGATGTTTATGTGAAGAAGAATGTAAGCTGCAGAATGTAAACAGCATAGAATAGCAGCATAGAATGTAAGCTGCAGAACACAGCTTAAGATGTATATTTGGCCGACCCTCTTCTAGATGTGTTCGATGGGTGAGAGATTGGAAGAACATCCAGGTCGCGACTGTGACACAATTGGGTAAACAAAGAAGAATTGTTGAATATTCCCCTCCACATGAGGTCTCGTATTGTACTGTTGAAATATGGCATCTTGAATATAAAGCTACAGAAACGAATCCGATATCCTACATATATAACGTTAGATGTTCAGTATACAGACAAAACTCATAAGGGGGGTGAAATCCAATCCCACCTCAAACCATAATGCCAGTCGAAGGATTCGTATAGCGATGCTGAGTGCAAATGTAATCTCTCGCCACGGTGTCACCAAACTCAGATACTGCCTTCGTGTGGTTGTTGGATAATTAATGATTCATCTGAAAGGTCAATATCGTGCTATTCGTTTGTTCTTGTCCGAAGTTTATCTTCCTATTGCAGACTCAAACATCCGCAGTCTTGATTCAAAAGTAATTGTAGCAATGAACGTTTTACTGAAATTCAACTGTTATACAAACGACATCGAATGATATGCGCTGACACAGAGTGTTTTATAAGTAACATATTTCTTGCGCTATGCTTTATAAATGTTGCAGTGCGATTCATCAGTGCCATGTTCACATCATGCCTGTTTAAAGCAGTCGTTTTCGTCACTAGGTCCATCTCCCTGGATCCAGCAATTACATGTTCACATCATTGTAATTTTATTACGTACTATTCGAGCACCAATTCCTCTGAAAAATAATATCTATAAACCTCAATTCTTCTTCTGTCAAATTCAGGAAAGTGCTTAATTGAAGTCTGTATGAGTCATATTGAAACTTCCCCACAAAAAAATAAAAACTTTAATACTCAAGCACAGTCTTATGTTCTCCCTTTATACAGATATTGTAGGTAGCATTACATGCATCCATAGCGTTGATTTGCGTTGAAACACTAATCATAAGCGTATCCTGTCGAGGTATACGCAGGATGTAAATTTCACGATTTTTGGATGATTTCCATATGGTGTTGCATTTTGGCATATTTTTATTTTAATTATGTAGTATAAATTTTTTGAAACATCTGTTTATTCATTTGCAGTGAAAGATATTTCGTTGCCTCACCATAAAATGGTAAATTCCTTGGAAATTATTTGGCGACATTTATATTTGGTGAGAAAGGCAACATGATCGAGAAAAATGGGTTTTCATGTTATGTTTTTCCTACGAAATTATCTCTATATGTATTTATACATTATTTCCATATTTGAAAAAAAATATTTTTAATTTTACATCATATATTTATCGACATTCAGAGCATAAAAGCCGTCAACCCTAATTCGATTTTCAACGAAAAAATACAAAATCACTAAATTTCAAAGCTAACTTGACACTTTTTCAACAATAGGGTGCAATTTGAAAATATCGCCAAATTATTCCCAATACTAATAATGCAATAATTCAAAAGCTTTAAGGAATTCACAATAAAAAAAAATCTTTTTTCATATTTTGCCAAGAATCCTACTTATATAGAATGGTGAAAACAAAATCATTGGCTAAATACTGATTATATAAGTTTTCGAGTGCATAGTTATATAAGTTTCGATATGCATGAAGCAATTTTAATATGTTTTACTTTCATAAATTTTTGTCTTTCTGTTTAATTTGGGGATTTCTATATTAATTTCCCTGTTGGAAGTCTAGTTTTTATTGTAAAATTTTCATTACAAAATGTCCCTGGTCTACAAAACAAAATAAATATATAATACAATGTTTCCAAACATATAAGGCAAAAATTCAGATGAAGTTATGAAAGAGTTTGATGTATACATATTAATTATAATATAGTTTTCTGTTAGAGAAATTTCATTACCAATAATTTATGGAATTATTTAATTTGGCATCATTAGTTAAAAATATATTAAGTTCTATTAAAGAAAATTTATATATTTTGTGTTATTTCAGGTTAGTATTTGAATTTTCTTTTATGATTTTCAATTAATTTGTAATTTGTTAGAGGATTCTGCACTTTAAGTTTCTGATTTCGCCAAGTTTCTTTTCCGTGCCAAATGAAATTACCAAAGGGTAATGAAAAAAAATACGACTATTTTGTTCGTTTAGGAGGGGACATGGCAAAAACCGCAAACCAAATTAACAAGCAGATCCCTAAAGTGCAGAACTTCCATTTGTTAACATGTTATTGTTTTCATCACACGATTCATTTAATTTAAAACACACTAAATTTCTTATTGCATTCTTCATTTTTCATCGAAACGTACGTCCACTTTAAATAAGTGTTAATATAAGTTTGAAATAAGATGTAATCGACGCCTTGACGAGGATATGCTTTTTGGGAAGCGAATACGTCAAGTCTATTTATGCATATTCTGACACTACAAGCGATTTAACTTTTGTATAAATGCACCAAATTTGGCAAGATCTTATGAATCACGCCAAAGATCAATAAACTGAGTGAAACTGCAGTTTTATTATGTAATAATTTTTACGTTTAAGATTCGTAAAGACTATTCGATAAATTTAAATTTAGTTTAACATGTACCTTCTAAATCGATGAAATACAGCTAGTATTCCAAATTTAAATGGTTAAATTAAGATTGAGATTTTAAATAAATAGAAAGATGTGAAGTTAAAAATAAATTTTTTACAACTTTAAAAATGGTGCTGAAAAAAATAATTATTTATTGAGAAGAATATGAATCATAATCAAAGATTAATTTCAACCTAATGATACATCTAAACTTTTGGGTAAACTTCTTCTATTCTGGACTTGGATTTTCTTATTGGCTTCCACATTCTGTAATTATTGGGGAGTTCTTCTTCTTTGTACCATCGATCTGAAAAATAGATCCTTCGAATCCGGCAGTTGGCATAGATTTCAAGGTACAGGAACTCTACGAAATCAGTTCCGTAAGCTTGTCTCGTGAAAGCGATGAGATCTATTTGGACTCTATTCCAGCCTTCATCCAGAGCCAGGGGCATATGACATAGCAAAGGACTAAGGGATGTGCCAGATTGCGCATTGCTGGCCCTAAACCGTCGTTTAACATTACGACTGTCCAAGACTTGAAATTCAAAACAGAATGGAAGTTTTAGATATTTGATGATCATAGTGAGGTATGGAAGTCTGATACCAATGCAAGTTTTGGGGTTTCGAGGTAAAGAAATCCATGTGGTACAAAACTGCACTGATGTGATCTCTATTACCAATGTTTGGATTTCGTCATCTGTTATACGTCTGACGCATCCATTACCATGGGTTTCCCATGTCTTGAGGGGATCAAGACCACTGCCGCATATAAGGGATATGAGACCAGCTTGCAATTTGTTCCGGAACATGAATCGGCGAGGTGTCTGAGTTTAAACATCTGAACATCTACAAAGAGGAATATTTCGCAACAACATTTTGAGTTGTTGCCACATCAATAAATGTAATGCTGAATAAAAGACTATTTTGAGTTTTGAATTTTACTACTGCTGTTGATTTACTGTGTAAATTAGGAAGTGTAAGACTTGATTTGGTTCATGATTCAATTAAATACTGGAAATCATTAACATTTAGAAACACCATTATGAAATACTTTTGATTGGTTCATTCATCAAGAAAGTTTTACTACATTAAACAAAATATTGTTGCCAAAATAAAATTAAAACTAAATTTTTCTAATACTACATTAATGAAAGCAGTATTGTTTGATTTCTATAACAATAAAGCAAAACAATACGGCTTCTATATTTATTCTTAAGATGCTAATTTTAATGTTGTTACATAATCGAGAAAAAATTAGAACAGAGTTTATATTCGCTTTGGTTGATATACTTATGAATTAAGTCACACAATAGATGTTTATATTCAATAAAAGCTTGCATGCGCAATCAATTATTAAATATGCATATCTTTCTCACGAGGATTTTAAAATAATAGTATTGTTTTGCTCGTTGATAATAATTTCAATTTAATAAATAAACTATTTTTTTCTTTGTTTCACTAAGTGCTATAAAATATTTTTTTTTAACAAATTACTATTTAAAATGATTTTTAGACGAAATGGTAAATATTACCACATTGAAAAAGATATACAATAGAAGATAGTGAAAAAGCTTGATAAAAAATTATTGCTATTTATTACCCATACAGGTTAATAATCGGTCACAGCAATAGCGAAATAAATAAAGAAATTGCTTTTGCGAATGGAATAGCATTTTAGAAAGTGAATAAAATTTTAGAAAATAGGGCGATAGCGAAAAAAATGTGGCCGATCTATTAAAAATTTTAATTATCTTCAACGTAATCCAAATACTATATCCAGCGTATCTTCAACAAAGAGCGCAAAGGGCGAAATCTCTGAAACATATAAATGAATTTTTCAGGCATTTCTTCATTTGTTTTTTGTGGGAAAACAATCCAGATCTCACAAGTTGGATGTGGATGAGTACTGAATTCCATCACTCTCATTAATTGTTTCAAAAATTCATTTAATTCTTTCGTAGAACAATGGACATATTGAATTTTGGTTTAATTTGGGCGATGGAATTACAAATGTTGTTACATGTCCAAAACCGTGGTTCCAAACACCGTGGTTGATGCTCAGTAACTAATTTGTCCAAGCATTCTACTGATTGCAAATACCACATTTATCGTAAAATATCCATTTCGGTTGTCAATTTAGTTTAAAATCTTCCCCTTAAGTTCATTATAGAAATAAATACTGTAAGTGAAGATTCAGCAAATGTAACTAAACTCCAGTTAATTAGATTTATGTAGCCATCTGCTTTGAAACTTAAAGTATGACTTTTTTAGTAATTTTTCTACATTTTAAAATATTTTTAAGATTTAATTTCTCACATGTTTTCCGCGATCTGCAAATTTTGTCAAAAAAAAAAATAAACATTTTGTGGAATAAAAAATGTGCGTTTCTTTGTAATGTTCAATCAATTATGATCTTTAACTTTTAAGGCATTTTTTTTTATTATTAGTATGCTACAAAATTCTTGAATCTCATCCCAGCAAGATGTTTTTTCAATTTCTTCTATTAACTCACACTCTCCCTATATATATATTGTTCAAATTTTCAATCGTTACTAAAATACTTCTTATTAATCCACTTATGTACTAATAGATTTTTTTTGAACTCGTGGATGACACTTCATGTTAATACAACTTTTTCAAATGTTAATTCAGTAATTTAATTTAATTGATTAACTTCATTTTTTTTAGATTTAAGTTGCATATATCTACCAATAGATGGTGCCAGATAAAATTAAAAAAATAAATGAAAATTATTTATAAAGGACTTTCTGCAATATAGTGAAAAAAAAGTAGGAATTGACTTTAAATTTTTTTTTAATATATTACTTGTTTTAATATCAAACCATGATCATATGTCTAATCTAATAACATAAATTTTTGAAAATTTCAAGTTCCTCAATAAATCTTTTATGTAATCATTATAATCTTAAAATTTTATTTGCTGTTGTAAGACACTTGAAATAACTTAGTTTTCTTGTATCTTTCTTGACAAGCTGAATGAAATATTTGTCATTTGAAATGTCAGTTGATACATCATTGATGTGTGTTAATTTCTCCAACGACAAAAGGTATTTCTACCTTTTCAAAATGTATCGTAGACATATTTCGTAAGAATCTAATTTTTTTTCCAATTTCTCCACTGTACACCTCTGGTCCAGTAGTTTTTCCATCCAAATATTGCGTAAAGGTAATTAATCTGTATATAACAATTTGAACATGCAATTGCAAAGGAGGTCTCATATGATACTAAAGTTGTCTTGTGATAATATTTTTACATACGTTTACCGATGTTTCTTTACAATCAATAGCTTACAACTCAGAAAGAACAAAATGCTTCTCTTAAGCAAATCCATGCTTGTTTTAATATTAAGATTAAAATATGCATAATATAGGAGTTGCCTGATTAAGATCTCGGGTTTTGAAATTAATACAACATGAATTTTTATGGTCTTTCTAGCTATCTTTTCTCTTTCCTCAAGTAGAATTCAGTATCAATTTATTAGCTTACAAAGTCTATTCCATTATCCGATAGAGGATATTTTTCGTCAATTTTCCTTTTCAAATCAGTATGTTTTTATTGAAGATTGCCATTGCTTCGCTTGAATTTTGAATCTTTCGCTTGCATTTTTTGAATTTGCTTCGATCGACTATTTTTAGAAGAATTATCTTTGACAATTATTACTATATCTTTCAAAGCTGCATTTATAAGAATTGAAATTGATCTATCAAAAAAGTCAATTATGTGGCAATAGTGCACTACATTTGAATGTTTAATTCTCATCTGGATAGTTAGAGAATCTTTATTTAGTAATTGGGTTTTTCATTTCACATTTTTTGTATTCATCATTTCTGAAGAGTTTGAAATATTCAAAATGTGTTGTATGACACCAGGATGAAGTCTGCTATCTGTTTTTTCTTCATTGTCTTGCCATTGAATATTTTGACTTCTATCTACTGCACTTTATTCGTGTTGCAATCTTTTTTCAAGCATTCTGCTTGTTTTAAATTCAATATTTTCAATTTATATTCTTCAAAATCTTTTATTTGTTAAAAAGTTTTCTTTTCAGATATTTACACTAATTTTGCATATACTAATTAAAATATAACAAAATATCAAACAGATTTTACTCCGCTCATTCTCTAAATGAAACAATTTCTTCCCTTTTCTTTACAAACAATTATTATTATTACGATATTTTTATGGAATTCTCTTATCCTATGTAATATTTCTTGATTCACTACAATACGAATTATACTTATTCTATTAAGAGTTTGAGATCTTTTATTAATGGCGAACATACACTGAAGTGACAAAAGTCATGGGATACCTCTTAATATCGTGTCGGCCCTCCTTTCGCCCGGCGAAGTGCAGCAACTCGACGTGGCATGGACTCAACAAGTCGTTGGAAGTCTTCTGCAGGAATATTGAGCCATGCTGTCTCGATAGACGTCCATAATTGTGAAAGCGTTGATGGTGCAGGATTTTGGGCACGAACAGACCTCTCGATGATGTCCCATAAATGCTCGATGGGATTCATGTCGGGCGATCTAGGTGGCCAGATCATTAGTTGGAATTGTCCAGAATGTTCTTCAAACCAATCGCGAACAGTTGTGGCCCGGTGACATGGCGCATTGTCATCCATAAAAATCCCATCGTTGTTTGGGTACATGAAGTCCATGAATGGCTGCAAGTGATCTCCAAGTAGCTGAACATAAACATTTCCAGTCAATGTTCGGTCCAGTTGCACCAGAGGACCAAGTCCATGCCATGAAAGAACAGCCCACACCATTACGGAGCCACCACCAGCTTGAACAGTGCCTTGCTGACAGTTTGGGTCCATGGCTTCGTGGGGTCTGCGCCACACTCGAACCCTACCATCAGCTCTTACCAACTGAAATCGTGACTCATCGGACCAGGCCACGGTTTTCCATTCATCTAGGGACCAACCGATATGCTCACGTGCCCACGAGAGTCGCTGCAAGCGATGTCATTCTGTCAGTAAAGGCACTCGAGTCGGTCTTCTGCTGGAATAGCCCAAGAAAGCCAAATTTCTCCGCACAGTTCTAACAGACAAGTCCCTTGTACGTCCCACATTGATTTCTGCGGTTATTTGACGCAGTGTTACTTGTCTGTTAGAATTTACGACTCTTTGCAGACGTCGCCGGTCTCGGTCGTTAAGTGCAGGCGGTCGACCACTGCTCTGTCCATGGTGGGATGTTATGCTTGAAATTTCATACTCTCGGCACACTCTTGACACAGTGGATCTGGGAATGTTGAATTCCCTAACGATTTCCGAAATGGCATGACCCATGCGTCTAGCTCCAACTAACATTCCGCGTTCAAAGTCTGTTAATTCCCGTCGTGCGGTCATCGTCACGTCAAAACCTCTTCACATGAATAACTTGAACAGAAATGAAAGCTCTGCGAAAGCACTGCGCATTTATACCTGTTCTACGCGATGCTACTGCCATCTGAAAATTTGCATATTGCTATCCCATGACTTTTGTCACTTCAGTGTATAATAGCAAACATGGTATCTGCTTGTTTTCACTTAAAAGTCCTTGTTGTAGATACAAACAATACCTTCTAACATCCATCAGCACATTGTCTTTAAAAGTTTTAGACCAATCAAAGATAGGACTTAAATATCTTACTTGAACTTGACTAAAATATATCTTTTATATATTATATACAAGATATAAAAAAAGTTAAAATATATCTTTTATTTTTTTCTCTTATCTGAACTTTGCAAGAAATTATTTGGGATACATGAAATGCTTATTAAAGAGCGCAATTTTCTATGTAAAAATATTTATCAGAATATTATGTGTATTGTGACTAATCCTCAGCATCCTGCAGTGCGGAACAAACATCCCATGAGTGATCTACTCCAGGGATCTCCAAACTTTGCTGCCTTAGAACCATACTGTAAGTACCAAGGACCAAAATCGTTTTAATTTTTTGTCATTATCTATAAATTTTTTGTCATTATTGTGCTCTGAGCGAGCATACACTTGCTAAATTCAAGTTTGGAAAGTTATAAGAAGTCTTCCACTGATTTAATTTGATAATTTACATAAATTTGCTCGTGTATTGTTTTCTGTTTTTAGTACTACTTACTTGTGTGAGAAAACATTCTCCAAAAGGAAGTATACAAATAATGTTTACAGATCTAAATTAACCGATGAGCATCTTAAATCTCTTTTAATAATTGGTACAAGTAAAATTGATACACAACTACAAACTATTGTCAGTGAAAAATCCCAATTACATAAATCTCATTAGTAATTTTTTACAAGGGAATACCGTGCTGTTTCATTCCCGTTAATTTTGCTTTTCCGTTCCTGAGGGATTTTCAGGATAAAAATCATATGTTTGATTCAGGATACATACATTCCAAACATCGACATACATACATATGCGATACTTTTTACCCCAAAATAACTTTCGAGGGTAGCCGCGGGATATTCACTAGCTTATAATGTTAGTGGGATACATTTCATTTCATTTTTTAGTTGTTATGCTTAAGTTAAATTTTCTGCGTATTATGCTTGTCGTTAAGCTTTACCTAGCAAGTCAATAAAACCTAGTTATTATCATTCTGTGTTTTTTATTCAAGTTATTACAGCAACAATAAGCTATTTGCTGTCGCGGGCTGGATTTGGCGTACTGGCCTTAGTATGGAGACCCCTGATCTACTCATGAATGGAAGGAAAGCGGCCACTTCTGTTGTAATGAAGCACCATTAGGTAGAAATCTGACTGGACTCCGTGGCACTTTTACAGTCATATGAGACTGGGACCTACTGTTTAAAGTGGATTCCGAACAACTACAAACTTCCATGGCACCGCCGGAACTTTAACCCGAAACCTGTGGCACTAAGCGGCAGAGCGCTCGACACTCGACATTCAGGTCCATCAGAATATTATGCCAGAATTTATGAATAACTGATTATATTCCCAGCTGTCTTAAATGTTTTTGTTTATTTGATAACTAAATCAAAATCGAGTTTTTTTCTGATTCTTGAGTATTTCTGTTGAAAAGATAAATAAATCTTGATAAAACTCATGCTGAATATCTATTTATTTAAAAAAAATTCTTATTCCTCATAGCTTTTCATTAATAAAATGAAAAAAAATAATTGCGTATCTTGAATTTCTTAATTTGAAAATTATATCGATCGTTTCACTGATTAATTTTCATTGTAATTAAAAACGTCTCAGAGAAATCGATTACGTTTACATTTTCTAATTTACAGCCGTCCTGACGTGACATGATTTACGAATCGAATCAGCAACCAGGAACCATTTTCATCTCTTAAACTACTTCATTATCTCAAAAGCTTACAAAATTCATTAGAAACATGTCTTGTTTAATGAAACTCCAACAATTAGAAGCTAAAAGGTGAACATCTTCTTCTATCTGATTGGGCTGTGAAGAAATCGGTTTATCTTCTTTTAGATTGAGTTGCATTATTTTAACATGCTTTTGGGGATAAAACTTACTAATTGGATAACTTGTTAACTATTTTTCCGCTGGAAAACTATTCTAGAGCTTTAATTTAATCCCTTAACACAAAAGTATTGTTACGGGATTTAACCGATCGAAATGTAACCAATGATAAGCTACAATATCAACACTAATCGTTCAATAAAATCTCAATCATCTTTGATTTAAAATAAATACAAATCAAATTTCCTTTAAATAAATTAAAATTTTATATTACATCTGAACAATGCAGAAAAAAAATATATCCAAAATAATTATTTACTCTGCATGGAAAATCGCATAAATAGTACGGTATTTTTTTTATTTTTTTATTTATTTTTTTTTTTGATATTAGATAGATTTTTGATATTTTTGCATACCGTATTTTTAACGTCCGTTATTTTTTTCTCCCTGGCGCGCATGCTCATAGGAGGCATTATTAGAGATACGCATGCGCAATTTCCTATGAGCATGCGTGCTAGGGAGAAAAATATAGCGGACGATAAAAATACGGTATGCAAAAACTCTCTAATAACTGCAAATCATTAATTTTTTATAATGTATGAATAAATTTTTAATATATTTATTATCTTTTGAATCATTCAACAACCTGTACGATACGACAGACACAGTGCGGTTCTGCGTCCAAAGAAGTCGCATCAATCCACTGATATTCGGGTACGAAGTGCGCGGTTCTGCGTCCAAAGAAGTCGCATCAATCCAGCGATATTCGGGTAAATTACCCTGTTCCTTCGACTAAAAATCTCATCTCACATCAGAAGATTGCCAATAGGTCGAAGGAATCGGGGTGGTCTGCAGAAAAATAACAATCAAGTCGATATTTTTAAGAGTGCTTTAATTTAGTGATTTGTTATTTTTTAAACTTCTTTATACTCGAGTTCGTTTAGTTGTACTTTATCCTCCTTGAAATTTGCAAACCTCATGCAATTCTGGTCCTACATTGCTATGGGATTCCTTATTCAATTCCTTCTATTAGCTCACACTCTGCCTATATATATCTTGTTCAAATTTTCGATCGTTAATAAAATACTTTTTATTCATCCACTCAAGTTCAAATACATTTTTTTTGAACTTGTCAGTGGATGGCATTTGATGTTAATACAGTTTTTTCAAATATTAATTCAATAATTAAATTTAAATAATTAAATTTTAGTTTTTTTAGATGCAAGTTGCATATATCTACCAACAGATGGAGCCAGATAAACTTAAAAAATGAATGAAAATTATTTATAAAGGACTTTCTGCAATACAGAAAAAAAAAAATGGGAATTGACTTAAATTTTTTTTTTTATATTACTTGTTATCTAGGCATTACCTAAATTCCTTTAATTCTGTAAACCTGGGGTAATTCTGGTCCTATATTGCCAGCAGGATACCAATATACCCTGTATAGAGTTATCACAAAATAAATCTTTTCAATACTTTTACGTCCATCGTTAAATACTGGCACAGTTGAATTTTAACAAATTCAGTGTTATCCATTTAGTTAAGCATGAACAAGGTTCCTTTTAAGCTATACTCTTAAAATAAAGTTTTTTTCCCAAAGAACTTTTATATGCAGCTATAAATCATTTCCTATAGGAGAAAATACGGAAAAACTGAAGCAAGCAAATTTATTTTCTATGCACGACACAATTTTTATCATATCTACTCAGTTTTCAAAACAGTGATTGCAACACACACTGCCAGTGGAAATCCGTTTTTTTATTCTCTATAATAATAGTGTGTAAAATCGATATCTATAAACCATGAGTTAGGCTGTTGTTACGAAATACCACTTTTAATTTATTTACATTTAATAAAAAACATAAGAAAATATATAATCAACGTATAATTTTTGTCGAGTATATAACTAAATTATAATATTAAATGAAATAACTTATTGAGAAAAATATATCGAGCTTTATAAAAATGTTCTGATAGATTATAATACTTAAATTATGAATTATCAAGTGACCATTCAATATAAATATTTAATAGATAATGGCAGTATGACGATTTTTTTCACAATTCTAAATAAGGATTGAAACAACAATAATAATTTCATACTGACAATTAAACATTTTTGGATTAGTTGAAATGCAATTTAAGTAAATTACATTTTCTGTTTACCAGAATCTTTATGAAAAGATATAAATAATTTTAAATATTTATAAATATTTATTAATCAAATTTTTCTGTAAAATAGTATAATTTTTTATTATTAAACACACAACCAATAGAATATTGTAGTTATATTTAATATAAAGACTTAAGCATACATTTATTTATCATCAATTAATATAACATAATTATCAAAAAAAAAAAATCTTAGAATATCAAAATTTTCAGACATGGTTATATGATTGAATAAGAATTTCTTCTCAATTTTTATAATTCTTCAATAATTCTTTCAGAAATTCTTATCAATTCTTCAATAATTTTATAAGAATTTCTTCAATAATTTTTTTTAAATGTGTGATATTTTTATTGCATTTCCTAAACATGACGGCTTTCAGAAATGTAGTTTTCATTGAGTGTAGGCATCCATATGAATCTGTTGAAAAAAGAGAAATTCTTGACATCTTTAAGCAGATCTGCATGAAGCAATGAATTTTATTCAGTATTTACGTATTAACGCCACCGCAACTGCAGATTTGACCGTTTTTAAGTGGCGCCAATATACACTTAAAATTTTCTTGACAAATCATAAAATATATAAAACACTTTATTTAAAATCAAAACACTTTCAAAATTCAAAACACTTTATTTAAAAACAAAGTAGTCAATCGCGTTTCGGTGGAAAATGGGCCGATATAGAGTTTAACATAGATTCAAAACAGTCTTTATTTTGGAGCATTGGCAGCTCTTTATTGGCACATTAGCGCAACTTCTGCTGCGGTGGCGTTACTACGTAAGTACCTTTTATTCTAATAATCAAACTAAAAACTTTAAAATAAACATTCATTTGTTGCACGCTTTTATTCATTTTTAAATAGATTTTATTAAATAAAAATTATATTTACGTAGCCAAAGAATCGCATATATGGCTATGTATAAACAAGATTTTTCATGGCAATATAATCTACATAACTGATTTCTGGACTCTTAGAGGTAAATTTACAGTTACTAATTAAGTTTTAACTTTTAGTTAAGCTATGAATTTATATAGCTATATTATGTACATTTGCTTACATAAAACATTTTTTGAGAAGTTTGATAACTTGCAGAACTTGCATTTTATATGGCTAGACTGAATAAATTTTATTTTGTTAGAAACATTGAATTACTGAGCTATTTGAATCATTAACAGTTCTTAATACGCTAATTTATAATGCAAAAAACGCTGAGGTTAAGGGTAAACGTAAATGCTAAAGGTTTACAAAACAAATAGGAGTTTTTGACGCTCTAAATCAATTTTACAATAATTTTTTTTAAAGCTATAATTTTCAATCTATATACAATATTATTCAAATTTATAACTATCTTCTTATAAGCAATAACAAGAATAATAATAACTATTTCCACAACTATAATTTGTTTATATTTACATAAACAACAGATTTTTTTAGCATTATATTTCAAGATTAGACAATAGAGGGTTTTTGCATACCGTATTTTTATAATACGGTATTTTTTTTCCCTAGCGCGCATGCTCACAGGAAACATTATTACAAATACGCATGCGCAATTTCCTATGAGCATGCGCTCTAGGGAGAAAAATACCGTATTATAAAAATACGGTATACAAAAACTCTCTAATATGATGTACTATCATGATTTACCATAATAGTTAAAGTGGAGTGCCATATTATTATACTCATACCAGTTATTGTGCCAAAAATCACATATTTGGGATAAAAGACGGCAATATCTACATCTTTTCTTTAAGTTTAGGCGAGGGAACGTGCTGACAGCACCTATACAAATATTGTTTTAAGAACTTTCAACACTGAATTAATAAATAACACGTGTGCATGTGCATGAATAACACACATTTTTTTCGAATTGAGTTTATCTGACTAATCTTAAATTCAGATATGAATTGCTTTTATTTCATTATTTCTTGTTTTTTACATAATAATATGTTATATCCAATGAGTAATAATTTCTATTAAATAATATCATGTTTAAGTGTAAAATTTATGAAATTATTTGTTGTTTTTAGAATGAGAAAGGTTTCTAATCTGTCGCCAAAGAAAATTGGCAAAATATCTGATTTACTTAAGGTAAATAAGTTTTGGTTTGTCGCTCTACGGTCATCTTCTGCTCACGAAGGCTTAACAAACCGGGACCTATAGTTTAAAGGGGATTCCAATTCGCTACAAGCATCCATGGTACCATCGGGACTCGAACCAGAAACTAGTGGTTCCGAGCCTCAGAGTGCCAGCCACTCGGCCATTCAGGCCCGGCAAATAGGCTGCCACAGTATGAAATAGCGGTACTTATGTATTAACGCCACCGCAGCTACAGATTTGGCGGTTTTTAAGATTTGGCAATCTACACTTAAAATTTTTGTGACAAATCATAAAATATATAAAACACTTTAGTTAAAATCAAAGCACTTTCAAAATTCTAAACACTTTATTTAAAAACAAAGTATTGAATCGCATTTCGGTGGAAAATGGGCCGATATAGAGTTTAACATAGATTCAAAACAGTCTCTATTTTGGCGCATTGGCAGCTCTTCATTGGTGCATTAGAGCAACTTCTGCTGCGGTGGCGTTAATAAGTAAGTACCGAAATAGCTAGTATTGTACAAGTGTCAAGAAGTTCGGTTAAAGAACATTAAAAAAAAAGAATGGAATACGGAGACAGTTTACAATGATGAAGATTCCATGAAGACAGAAAAATCCGCCTTTCATGCCTAGAAAATCGAAATATGTCAAAGCGCCTGTTAATTAAACATATGAATAAAACATTCAAGTTTCGCAGCTTACTGTGCAACAATGGCTTGCAGAATTTGGTTTGATGGCAATAAATCCATATGATAAGAAAGTATAGAAACCACGAAAGTACAAAACCTTTTCAGTAGAAGATTGGAAAAGGGTAAATATGAATTGTGATAATTATTATTCCCTATCAGTGTGATGAAAGTTTATGTACGTAAGTCATTAAGGATATTCTTTTTTTTCCGCAGATTTGCTTTTCAAATAAGTACGCTTTCCAAATCATGACTGATAAGTTTGTAAGAAGAATACCATCTATACCAGAAGTTACTTATGCACGTGCATACATGATATTTATTAATTCAGTGTTTCCTGTTATTAAAAAAATATTTGTAAAGGTATTGTCAGTGCATGCTACATCTAAATTTGATGAAAAGATGTAGTTACTGTCGTCTCTTATTATAAATAATTAATTTTTAAAACTATAATTGGTATGGATCTAATAATATGACACATCAGTATAATTAGAATAAATTTTCTTATAAATTAGCAAATTAAATAAATATTAATCAGTCAAATAGTTGCAATTATTTGTTTCTTATAAGAGAATAAAAAGCTAAATCAATATATTCAAGTAAAATAAAATGCTTTACATTCAAAACTCGATTAAATGACAATATTTGTCATAAAAATAAAATTACTGAAACATTTGAATGATAATCAATTTTTTAAATTGCTTATTTATAGTCCCAATAATTACTGCGGTAAAATTTATTAGTCTTTATTAGACTTGCTACTATGCGTCTCAAGTTTATCCAATTCCAATAATCAATGAGAAGGTCATCTCTCCCAGACATCTTTATTCTCATGCGAGTATGAAGAAAAAGTACATTACACACTTGAGAACGTGACATTTCTCGCAGTCTTTATTAACTATTCTTTGTCATAGCATGGTGTGAGATATCCTCGCTTAATATGACAGGGAGTTGTATGTTCTTAATATCGATTTTGGGCGCAATAAAACGAAATAATTAGTTGCTTTAGACAGGTTATATCACATTGATCTTTTTTAAAATCAATCGCGGTATACATTTAAAATGGCCTTTTATTTAAAATTTGAATGAAAACAGTATTCTAGCATTGATTTTAATAAGTAACCTCCTGAATAATAAATTATTCATTGATATTTTTATCTTCGAAATAAGAAATTAAAAACAAAAAAATCTGTATCATTTATCAATAGATGGTGAAATTCTTTTTTAAAATTATCATAAGATAATATTAAAAATTTGAATGCTAGAGAATAATGTGTAGCATGTAAAATAAATGACAATGAATTTCAAACTTTGATTTAGATGTTGAAGATAGGGATTATGTTAATATTTTCGCTTAACTTGTCACAGTAAAATAGATATGGTAGCCTGTAAGTCTTTTTTTACAATTTATATATGTTAAGCCTAGTTTATATATATCTTAAATATATAACTTTCAGTATGGAATTATATAACTTTTTCAAAAAGAAAAATTCAGAACACAATTAATAATAACCAATAAACAGTTATGACAACAACAAAAAATTTAAATATGTATAGATCGAAATAACATATGATAACTAAAATAAAACATATAGCTAAAAGATAACGATATAACTAAAAGAAATAACAATAATTGAAGTATCTATAATTAAGACGACGATTTGACAAGTTAATGGAGAGCCTTGGCTGCATATCAACGTCTATCTTCTGCTGTTCTGCTTAGTGAATGAAAGAAGTTTCTTAAGCTAAAAGAATACATACATACAAATTAGATTAGATAGAAAAGGAGTAAGATATACATATATATATATTTTTATACTAATATTATTATAATTTTTATGTAAGGAAAAAATTTTGACCAGACAGAAGAGTAATAGTTAATCTATATAATTATAGAAAAAAGTAGCTGCATTTTAAATACATTCCGTTATAAAACCCCCCCCAAAAATGAACAAAAAATTGATTTAAAGACTTTAGTGATTGCAAAAGAAATGCATACAATAAAATATTTACTTATTATATCAGAATCTTTAATCAAGTTGAAATAAAATTTATGAGGCAAGAAATGTAGTAAAATTTCATCAATTTAGGACACTTTTATGGTAGTGTATCTATTTAAATCAATAGATGAATGCCAACTTTATCACAATTTCCAGCAAATTGTATGCAAAAAATATGCACTTTATTGTTTTTTTAATGCGTGAAATTTAGATTTCTTCTATTATATTTAGCACATAAAATGTTGCAGGTATGGCCTTTATCAAGTATAATTTGATATTTGTTAATACATAATATTTATATATAATAAAAAAATTGTAATTTACCTGAATATTATGAATTTGTTACAATTTTCTCACTTTTGGAATAAAATATGAATCACTATTTTTCTTGAATAAAAAAAATAATTATTTATTATTTCAGTGCAGAAATTGCATTGTGCATTCAGTGCATTGGTGTCCAACATATGCGTATTTGCACCTTGGAGTTGAAGATTCAAAGTATTTAATTTTTTAAAGTAGCTCAATTTCATCACAAATAAATTATCTCGAAACTATTCGGCTTCCGGTTAGTTTTCATTTTTCAGAAAAAAAAAACAATTTCATTTATTTCTTAATTCATAATCATGTTCCAAAAGTTGCCCACATGATAATCATTTTGCCCCGGAATAAAATAGTAACACTGAATGTATTACATCCATGTCTTGTCAAAAGCCAGAAAATGTTCTTGATTTTAGTGGTTTCATTTTTAAATAATTTACTTTAGTTACAACCGTGATTAACATAATGTTCTGATTAGGATATCGTGCATTGAAAATGGTAATAGTGCATAAAATGCTGTTGTTTTCAGTGCAGAAATATTTCATCTTGCACTCATTGGTGTCCAACATTTGCGTATTTGCGCCTTGGAGTTGAAGATTCAAAATATTTAATTTATCAAAGTAGCTCAATTTCATCATGAATAAACAATCTCGAAACTATTCGTCTTCCGGTTAGTTTTCATCTGTTAGAAAAAAAATCAATTTCATTTATTTCTTAATTCCCAATCATATCTCTTAATTCTAGTTATGTCCATTTCGAACCCATAACTTCTCTATTGATCAAGCATTCTGTTCATACACAAAGTGGAGATTTTTGTTTCACAAAAGTTTGTATGTTTTAGAATATTTAACTTCGGAATAGTACCATCTGTGTATATTCCGAAACAGTTTTTAAACTCTATATTTAACTCGTTTATAAAATCATTTAATATAGAAAACAATGAGAGTACTGTTGCTTTAAGATTTATTATAATGAAGAAAAATAGTTCTTCTACTCCTGACATACCATCGCAAAATGGACCATAGGTAAGGAAATGAGCATCTGTATTTCTGTCTATGCCTCATCAAGCTGTATCAAATACAATTTGTCACGCAACTTCTCAGAAAGCTGATGCTGTACAGCTTCATCTACTATATATCCCCAATTCTTCGACAAACAGCATCATTTGGTAAAGATAAGTCTGCAATTGTTTGGCTAAATTATCTCCAGAAATAGTTTCTGAAATCTAAATTGCAACTGGCAAAACAATCTCTTCTCCATCTGTGTGAGGCCTTTTGCATCTGTCTATTTTAATTGAAATTTTGTAGCAGACAAATAAATTTTTTTTATTCACAGGTAAAGTTTTATGGAAAATTATTTTTGCTTTTCATGTGGCTTTAATTTTAATTCGAAGAATTCTTGGCATTTGTTAATTGACAATGATGAGTTTCCGAATGTCATTTAATTTTATTAGGTTTCCTATTGTCTGCTGCCAAAATATTTGAAAAAATGACGTACAGGTTGCTTTCTTATTCATTTATTTTAACACTGGTAAATCCAAAACTTTAGTATTCTCCAGAACATTTTCTTGATTTTATTTTCACAAACACGGTTGTGTATGCAATTGTTAATGTTCACTATCTTCTAATGTTCACTTTATTTCATTTAAAAATTTATCCATGATTCTGTGTAAATTTTCTGCTGCGAATATTTAATACCGTGAACTGAAATTAACATGGAAATTACAGCATGCACATTCATTATATATTCGATAGAAAAAAAAAAGATTGATTTGGCAGAGATAGCTGAAATTTAACAAGGGGCAGCATTTATATACATTGCATCAATCTCTTGTAGATATTTCAGAATGTTCAAGATAAATCGGAATTACTCGCGAAGTCGCGAAAATGTTCAATATGGTTGAAGTAAGACGGAGAACAATAAAGAGGAATAGAGTCTGGTTTTATCAGTTCAGAGGTTCAGAATATAAGAATGAATGAAAGAATAAATGTAAAAATAATGAAAGGATTAATCAAAAGAAATTAAAGAATCAATGCAGTATCTAAAACTCGGACAGGAATATTTTCAAATTCTGATTTAAAATAACTATTAATGATTTATTTTTATAGAAACTGTATATATTACTGATTTCTCACAATAAAGAAGAAAATAGGTGGAACTTTTTATTCGAAGTATTTAAATGGAAAAGTATTTTAATATAAGAATTTCTCATCATTTTCTATTTCTAATGATAGCTTCTATGAAACAATTGACAAAGATTTACAGAAACTTTATAAAGGAGTCACTTGAAGCCAATTATTCCTTAATTGATAATATATTATCTGCCAACATCTTATTGGGATATTCCTTTACTCGCCTGGCGAGTTCTACCAACAGCTTTGAAGATCAAGTAGCCATTAAGGTTACTATATTGCTAAGGATATATTGTTAAGGCTATTCGATGTCTCTTTCCCTATATATCTATATATATCTTATCTGTAATGCAGTGAAATCAATGATGCAGAAAAGGCTCATATCACAACTGTGAAAATTTTTCACATAAACACAAAATACACAAATATCAAATATATATTTAGGTTCATCTTCGTACAAAAATAATTTTAAAAATCCTACGAATTTTTTTTTCGAAACATTATTATATGGACATTAAAATTTTTCTTCTAATAATATAATAAATAATAAAGTAATTTATAGTTCTTCCAATAAATTTTCTTCTTTTCAAATTTAAAGCGTAATCTTAAATAATTTTATACGGCTATGAAAGTATTTTAAAGTCAATTTAATATAAATTTCTTTATTTCAGATATTTGATAGGTTTATGAAAGCTTTAATTTCATCAGTAAATAAAGACATGAATATTTAAGAGTTAAATAGAGATTAAAAATTAAATAATATAGCTTAAAAATATAATATAAATATTAAACAAAACCTCAACTATAATGCATTAATAAGTTATTAGGAAGAACATTACCGTATACATTGATAATGACTAGATTATTTTATGAATATGAAAAAAAAAATCACTCTAAATTATTTATCTATTTTAATTACTATACATTCTTATAAAACAGTGCTTTGATATTCATAAAATTGAAAAAATATTATGGTATAAATAAAAAGAAAGAGTCTTCTTCTTGATTTATCAGAATAAGGAAACTTCTAAACATAACTTGAACAAATTCGAGAACATTTATCTACAATGTAAACACTATTCAGCAAGCATAAACCCTAACATTGAACTATTTACACATGAAACTTATAATTTCAACACTTGGGGGACATCTACCCCTATTCCAATCTCTAACGGTCCGGATGACTCTAAACTTCTCGGGGTGCAACAATAGATCTACCTACCCGTGGTGCACCCTGGTAACATCCTAGGCACCTAAAAGATCTATTATTACCGGCATGCAGCAACGCTCCAAGAGTGATCACCTTAGTGGGACTTCGTGTAGGCTGAGTGTCTTACAATGGAATGCCGGTCCCAATTTAAGAAAGTTGAGATTCAACATTCCTTTTCCAGCAACGATGTTGAGACTTGCTGTGGGCTATGACAGTCTGGCTAGCCATCTGCACCAACATTGGTATTTTTGATAGCCCCAAAGTGCCCACTCTGTGGGAAAGACATGATCATGCACAGACATCATACAGGTGGTTGTCTGGGCTTACGTGGGGACTCCGAGGTGAAAAGATATTGGAGTGCTAGAACTGTACTGATGAGACATTGACTTTTATCTCTTATTGTTTTCTTTTTTCTTGAGTGTGTTTTACACTACTTTGATCTCGTAAGAGTTTGTCATTTTCTCTTGCTATTGGAAATAAAATTTAAAAAAATCTTCAACTTCTCTGGTGACATTTACCAATCTCAGATGGTCCTCTCCACTTGGAGCTCCAACCAGCAACTCTGCTTACTCAGTCAGTTTATAATTTTAGGAATTCCTTGGCCCCGCAGGGGCCAAACTCCTGTCTGCAAAGTAGGAAGCATGGTAGGTAAAATTCATGAAATAAAAGTCAAAGCAGCAAGTGACCAAGGACTGTCCCAGTTCAAAGTAAGTTTAAAAGAGCAACGGGAAAAATATATATAAATATATATATTTTTAATAATATAATTATATAATAAGAGATATTAAAATAAAGTACAAATAAAAAGCAAAAGTCAATTAAGAATACACCACAGAATGGAGTTACAGCTGCTAGAAATGATGACTAAAGGAACAGGTCAGGGTGCTCCTGAAGACTGAGCCAGTTCGTCTAGGGTAGTTGCACCGCCCTTGGGCGTTTAACATTCTCCGGTAAAGAGAAATCGTATCTCGGAAGATTACGAATTTCCTTGTTCGGGGTATGGTCAAGATTTGCATAAAAATTTTCCGCAAGCTTGAGCATAAAATTTTGAATAGAAGGGAATGCAAGACTATGACGAATGCCATAGTTTCTAAAGTACCAAGGAGAATTTGTGATCATGCGCAAAAGTTTATTTTCTAGAATTTTAATATAATTAATGTGGTACCTTGCAGCAGAGCCGCAAACCGGACTCGCATAAGTTATGATGGGAGGCATATAGTACATGTAGGTTAGTAATTTATTATCAATTGAGAGGGGGGAATTTCTATTAATAAAAGGATAAAGCATGCGAAGACAGGTGTTAAATTTCTTTTTAACATGATTAATGTGATTAGTATAAGTTAATTTACTGTCAAGAGAAACTCCCAGATATTTAGCATTAGTCGACCAGTTAATTCGCCGATTAAAGAGGTAGATGTTAGGAGGAAGAATCTTTCTCCTCGTGAAAACTACAGCCTCGGTTTTGTCAACATTAATTTTGATTTTCCATCTTGTGAGCCAAGCTTCGAGGTGTGTGAAGTATTGGTGAAAGATATTTTGTAGATGGATATTTTTTGTAAATGCAACAACCGCGGTAGATACCTAATTTAATGTGTGATATTTGTGGGATGTCATTTATTTAAATATTAAAATAAAATTGGCCCAATCAATGAACCCTGCAACTCTGCTTGCTTTTCTACTGCCAGTCATCTCTTTAATCCTTGAATTTTAATTGTTTGCCTGTTTTTTTCTTTTACCGCGTGATTCGTCAGATGTAATATAAGTACCCGTGCAGCGCGTTCTAAGTAGACTATTATTTATTTATGTATTGCAGTATAGTACCTTGATAATTTAACTATAAGAACTGAAATCAGGACTGATGTATGCTCGTTTTAATATCACTGTATATAAAAATAAATACATTACATTAATACCTATTTAAGAAAAAAAAATACTAACGACTTAAAAACCTATTTATATTAAACATCGACTTATTTAAATAAAATTCAGTCTTACAGAGAAAAGTGAGTTTAATTTTTGCTTAAATTAAATTTTTTTTTAACATTTTTAAATTAATTATTTTTTAAAAATTATTTTAATTTTTAATTAATTTATTTTTATTGATTAATTAAAAATTAAAATAGTTTTAAAAAATAATTTAAATTTATAGTTATATAATTAGCCTTAAGAATAAAATTTATTTTATTATTATTTTTTAATTTTTTTATTATTTTAATTTTTAATTAATTATTATAATTTTTATTTAATTAAATTAAATTTTTAGATTTTTTTACTTGAAATGAATTTTTTTATAATTTAATTAAAAACATTTTTAACTAATTAATTAATTAATTTTAATCTAATTTTTTTCTCAAAACAGTCCATCCTTTTCTAGATAAAATTAAAATTGGAAATAGTTTCAAAATTAAATGTTATTAGATTATAAGAAATCTCCAAACTGTTTAATCTAGTATAAAAAAACGTGGCCTTCATTTTCTAAAGATATTTATTTATGTTTAGAGAAAAATTCTTATTTTGATTAAAATTATAAATATCCTTTGACTTTTAAGCAATGTTTTTTCAATGCTACAAAACCCATTTTTAAATGATTGCCTTTGTTTTTACTAACGGTAATGGAGGTTTTAAGGACATTATTAGTTTACTTTTTGCCCTTAATGTATTAAAAATAATAACTTTTTTAATTAAAGACATTCATCAAGGCCAGAGTTTGCTTCTTCAGACGTTATTAAAAGAATGCAGAAATATTATACAAGCTTTTTTTTATGTTATGTTTCCTCGGGAAAATCTTTCAAGCATTAACATTTTTTGGGGGTAAATAAACGACATAAAAAAACATTAATGCAAAAAGTGAGTGATAGTTTTTAAAATTAAAATCCTTACCGCATATAAAAAATTGCTGTTTTTTTTTTTTTTTTTTTGTTTTGTGTTTACTTTTTTTGATAAATGTATTTCTCAATAATATGCCTGTCTACTTAAGAATATAATTACTTTTAAACCTTTGTCTTTATATTAAAAAAGGTTTCATTTCTCTTTTATATACTATGCATGTATGAAAAATTTTATAATGTTGGGAAATTATTTATGGACAACAGAACACGTCGTTTCATACATTTTTTATTTCTTTAATATACATAATTGATATATATCATCGTATATTATTGAATTATTATCTGGTAGCAGAGAAAAAATCTGGAGGACAATAAAAAATGACTGGAAAAAATTTAATGGAAAAACTCGCAAATAGGCTGTTGGCAATTTTAGATTAAGAACTGGACACGACTGCCTGGCCAAAATCGGGATTGAGAATTCTGTATACATGTTTTATGTAAGACAAAGAAAATTAATGATGCCCATCTACTTGTTTGCTCGGGACTGGACTCTAATTTACAACAGAATGGTGTCTAGTGTACTTTTTAATGATGGTCAGAAAAATCATGTCCTGATTCCATGGACTTTTATTATGGTTCTTCTAGCTTTTTAAATTTTTTCCTTAGAACATTTAACTTGTTTTAATTGTTTTTAAGGGATTTTGGTCTTTTTTGATAGAATGTCTGGTTTTTTCCCTTTGTAATTTTGATAACTACGGTAAGTACGGTTTCTATGGTAAGTTGTCAAATTTGTATGGATTGAGTTCTAATAAAGCAATAGATAATAACAACGATACATAAAATATTTTAAGCTATATTTTAAATATGCAAAATTATAAATGCATTCTAAAGGTATTTCTTACTTCATAAACTATATTTATTGTTCTAACATATTATTCCTTCTTTAATTTCCTGTTTGTCTTAAAAAAAAATTCAGTCTATATGTTTGGACATATTCTCTGTTGATTTAATCTGGTAGTGATTCGTTTTATGTATTTTATTTTTGTTTTTACGTCAGGCAAAGCTTTAGATTCCTGTATGTATTATTTTTCATTGTAACAAATTTGTGTTTTGTTCGGTCTTTTTATAGATCTATGTAAATAATTTATTTATTTATTTTCCTCTTTTATAAAAATTATATTGAGTGAATTTATTTTATCATTACATATCCACTTTCCACATCGAGATTTCGACAAACAAGTAACAATTTGAATCCTGTAATCTTATTTGCTCTGGTTCAATGAAAAGAAATAATCTTTGATAATCTTATTTAATGAATACCTAAATGTTGATTCTGACTAAAAAATAAAATAATTATTTAGATTAATTGTTCTTATTAAATAAGTGAATAAAAATTTTGCTGAGTTTGTCAATTAGCTTTCCGTAATTGAAAATTTCATGACCGAAATGCTTTCCATTACCAACTTTTCTAAAATGCTTTAGCTCAACTTTAAGCTTTTCCATGAGTGAAAAACAAAGTATCATTCCATTCATTACAAATCGATTCTTTATTATTAACGATTCATTTATTGATTCACTTAATTAAACGAAATCAATAATTAATTAAGAAGTTCCATGGAAACTTCTGATGAATCAACGAGGAATGTTTTCTTCACAAATCACAGCTGTAAAATATCAATATAAGTATAAATAAAACAAAAACTAGCATTATAATATCATTTAATCACCAATATCCCGAAGCCTTCAATGCAAAGATGAATTCAATATAAATTTCATTAGATGTATCGATATAGTAACAAATAGCAAATATCATTCAAAATGGGTTATTTTCACAGGGATCATGATTATATTTAAAATTTCATGAGGCAGAGAAATGCTGCAAAGATATGACAAAAAATGTTTATTTACATAAAATAAAACTAGTTTCTTTGAGTGTTTTCTTTATAGGTGGTGAAACCTCTTGACTCTATTCATAACCTCATTTCAAAAGTTTTCACTACGAAAACATGAAATGGCTACATATAATGTTGCCATCAAAATGTTCTGTTAAGAAACCTTCGACAGAAGACTCCACATATGCGGGAGGGTCGTCTTGAATCCATACTTCGTCAGATAGTGCTTTCACTGTAGTGATACCTACCATGATAATGTGCTTCAGTGCTATCCACCATCTGCTGCATCCAACGTATTATCGCTTGTAAAGGAGGTCCCGTGAAAATTTGTGAAGCATGTTATGATGCTGTGCTTCTCTGTCTTTATTGGTTGTTTTCACTTTTCTTCTCAGTCTGTCTCTGGTTATTTTCGTGATGTAGGCATTGTTTCAACTTTATTTATGGTCTCTTATTACGGAGATCACATTGCAATAATGTAACCAATGTTTCTATTCACATAGTTTATTTCATTGTATACCATTCTCAACATTCTTTGAATACTCTAACATAGTTGCTGATTCTGAGAGAGTAGATAGCGGTTATGAAAATATTTTTTTATTCAGTATGGTGTATTTTGAAGTTAGTTTAATTTTGCCTATTATTTGCTAGAGTTTATAATAATAACTGTAAGAATTTAACTATTGTTTTTCGTATGAATTTTTAAGGGACCTCAAAATACCTAAGAATACCAAATTACCGTAATATCCAAAATATATTAAAATACCTCATAATACTTCAAAATACCTTACTTACCTCAAAATACCTTAAGCCAAAATTTTGTTCAGTTTTTGTGAACGATATGCTACGAGTAGCTAGGAGCTCATATATCCAATTCTAATAACTTAATTAATAATTAAGATAATAATTGTTCTTATAATAATTTCTTTGAATCTTTGAAAAAATGCTTGTTTATATTAAAATTTGCAAAAAACATTAAATTTTTTTTTAAATATGATATAAAAAATTAAATAATAAGTGCGGAATCCTTTGTTTCACTTTATCCATGATCTGTTGTCAACTATCCACAAAAGATAAAAACTTTTGAACATGATTTGCCTTGTCATTAACTTTTAAAACAAAATAAAATTTTTATATCTTACGTGTTAACAAATGAACTAGCAGGGAAAAAGTAAAATTTTATAAAATATTTGATTTAAGGCTTTTTACACTGTTCATGTTCATATGAAAATGAAATGAAAATGAAAATAATATGAAAATTAAAAAATAATGAAATTTTTAATGAAAATTTTTAAAATGAAAATGAAAATTTTTTGATTCAAATTCGATTTATTGAATTAAGAGCTGCTTTTAATTTTTAATTTATTTTGTAAAATTTTCTTCTGATTTTTGTTTCTTTTGAAATAAGTTGCCCTTTTTCATCATAGAAGTGCCAATCAAAATATTATCAATGGCTCTAAAAAATTGAAACATTTTATCAATCCGAACAACATCACCTGTTTCATTATGATTGGCTATAATTTGATTATATTTACTTTTCATGGGAAAAATAATTCGCACAAAAAGAATAAATACTGAATTCCGAATAAAAAACGAACTTAAAAAGTTATATATATTTATAGTTCAATTGAAAACTTTGACATTAATTTTATTTTTAAAATGAACTTTATTTTTATAACTTTTTAAAATTAAGTTTAGTTAAAATAAAAAAATAAATATAAAATGTTTTTGTAAATAGCATGAACAGAATGCTTTTATATTTATTATTATATTTACGTACACATTCACAATTGCAATTTCTATTTAATAGTTTTAGAAATGTGATAGAAATAGAATAAATAATATACATTACTTTGTTTTATTTTTATAAATCGCGTTTAAATCGTTTTTATAGTTTATTTGCTCCCATTTATTCACAATTGATTATTTGTTTTACTTAATTTATTTATTCAATAAGTGGTTTTCAGGTTTGAAAAACTACTCGTCCAACAAATAATTGAAAAACAAAAACAGTAAGTCGAACAAACAAATAAAAAAATAAAAAAAAAATAAATACCCATTAAATGTACTTAATTATTACTTCAACTAAGTAAAAGCAAACACTAGGAATCAGCAAAAACTTCTATTATAAAAAAGATAATTTCCTATCATGTATTTACGTTTATAAATATTTCATTAAGCAAAAGTCTTTGTTCTTGAATCATGAATATTTTACTTTTAGTAACATGATCGACAAACAACGTAATTGATTTAAATTAAATACTGCTGTTAAAAAATAATTGCATCATTATAAACACAGATTATTTATCTTATTATTTACTTCATTTACCAAAAAATTTATTTTACTGAAACGGTTTTTTTTTGTTAATGTTTGACAAGAAGCTTGCATTATTTAATTGAACTTTTTTTGCTACATAAATTGAGTTATTGAAACATTTGAATGATATCATTGAAAAAATATTTTATTAGAATGCATATTTTAAACGATTGTTACCATAAGGAGAGATATCATTGAATTTGATAGGTTATGTCTGAAGAATAACAAATTCCAATAATCAATAAGAACCACTCATTCTTAGATATATACACCCTCCTGAGAAAACAAGAAAAAGAAATTGATTCATTGCACACTTAAGAACGTGACTTTTACTGCCACCTTTATTAACTGGAATTTGTCAAAGAATAGGATGAAAAAAGCTAGCTTGTTATGACAGAGAACTGTAGAATTGTAGAGAGAATCATATTGTGTTTTAATTCCCCCATGATATTGAAAATTTAATCCCTGAAAAAAATAACATGTTGCTATCTTAATTAGAATCACAAAAGTAATCAACATTGTGTTATTCTAATAATTAACATATAAATTAATAAATCAAAACAAATTAATTTTATTAATCATTTTCACCGTTAAAAAGGATAACGCTATTTCTCTATAAAACAATCTAAAATCATCATCATCATACTACTGAGAACATATGAGATATATAGAGAGATTTAGCTGGAGAGGTTTAGATCATTGTAACTATCTTCAGTTTATGTAATGTAGCAGGATTCTACTATAATCTTGAATATATATATATTGTATTTAATTAGAACACTAATAATCATTGCAACAAATTCTACGATACATCCTCCTAAAAAAACAAGAAAGAGAACGTGGCTTTTCCTGCCACCTTTATTAAATGGCCTTTGTCAAAGCGTGGGATAAAAAAGCTGGCTTGTTATGCCAGAGAACTGTAGAGCATTCTTTTCCCGCATAGCAACAAATCTAAATCATATTGTGTTTTATAAATTCTATCTGATATTGAAATTTTAATCCGTGAAAAGATAACATCAAGATATCTTAATTAGAATCACAAAAGTAATCAGCATTGTGTTATTATAATAATTATCATACAAATTAATAAATCAAAATAGTTTAATTTTATTAATTATTTTCACCTTTATAAAAGGTTAAAGATATTATTATTCTTTAAAATAATGCAAAATCATCATCATCATCATCATCGTCCTTCTGAGAACAATATAAAGCCAGAATTGAGATATACAGAGAGATTTAGCTGAAGGCTTAGTTGAGAGGTTTAGATCTTCATAATTATCTTCAGTTATGTAAGGCAACAGGATTCAACTATAATCTTGTGTATATATATTGTATATACAGGACACTGTCAATTCCCCTAATCAAAATTTCATGCAAATATCATGTAAAATTTAAAAAAAATCTTATTATAAATCATAAAGATCTAACCATGAAATAGCATACCACAATAAACTGGGTTTTATAAATTTTTGATGTTACAATAACTGAAATTTAGATAAAAATAGTATATATTTACAGGAAGAAATTGTAGGAGAAAATAGAATTGTGATGTGAAAGTAAAAAATTTATATTTTGCTAATAGGGATTAAATTCTAAACGATTTAACAATAAGAAATTCAAAACTCTTAAATTTTCAATAAAAATCACAACAGAAAAGCATTATAAATAATTAAAAGATACACAATCTATATTCCAAATAAATTCTAAAATTCTCATTTAAACATTTTGTGATTGGAAAAATATTCCATTTGTAACAACAAAAGAAAACTGTTTCTTGACTTTAAAAATAACTTAAAATATGCACTTCCAAGGAATATTTTTACTAATATATATCTATAAATAGATATAGTAAATTAAATAATTTTGTGAGACATTTTAATTAATTGTAAAAAAGGCAAATTCTGAAAATAAAAGATGATTAAAAATATACAAAAAAGTGCAGCAATAGACATTTCAAAATTAAAGAATTATTCAGCAAAATACATACAAATAGGAAATAAACAATACAGTCAGGTGTTGTATATTTAGAAACTAAGATGTTTTTACTTAGATGGTTTATCATAAAATTGAAAAGAATATATTATTGATTATTAAAAAATAAACATGAACAGACATTAATTTTTAATATTAAAAATAACTAGTTATAGTTAGTTAGCTTTTTTTAACTATATTTTAAAAAGTTTTAAAGCTAAATAGTGTTTCATGTAGCTATCAAAATAAAAGGTTTTCAATTATGATAAGAATTTTTTTCTCTCTTCTAATTTAAAAACATTTTTTTTCTCTTCTAGAATGACAATAACTAAAATTTAAATATATGGAAAGTTTCTTAAAAACTTTAAACAATTTCCTTGAAGCTCTTTAAAAAGAAGAAATATTTAAAGTACAAAAACAAAGTGAGAAAACCTTAAATCTCCTGTTTTTAGACTTAAAGGATAGACTTTTAAGCAGGATGAATGAGCAAAGAAATAATGTTGCTTTAATTTAATTTTAATATTAAATTAATAAAAACATTTTCTCAATCCATTAAAGTAATTTTTAAAAACTTGGTTCATAAATAAACTGAAAATTATTGCAAATCGTTTAAAATTCGAAAGTGATTTAATTCATATCTGATTCACCAAATTTTTTAAATAAATATCTATATAAAATTAGATAAAATATATTCAGCAACTAGATAGCGAAATAAATTAACTTTGTCTGCTAAAGTGGGTACTGATATTTAATTTTTTTAATAAAAAATAAGTATTAAATAATTCAAGTTAAATTTAGTAATAGCATCTTTTATTTTCTAATATTTTATATTTAATCATAAAAATTATTGATATTATTTTAATTTACTTAATTCCCAATGTAATGTCCCAGATACATTTTAAGTTGCAACATTACAAAGTTATTAATGCCCTAAAAATATTTATAAATTTATATTTTCTTATTTCATACATTGGGTATTTTATCTTTGTATTTAATTACTTTAAATTTAATCATTAAAATGGTCATAGTTAAAAAATTAAATATGTCTTCATCTGCAGTAAAAAGTTTGGTTCTAGAAATTCAGTTTTCCTCACAATACTAAATTCTGAGTTTTAATACTATAAATGGAAAAATTTCCATAATTTTGTTTTTAAATAAGGCAAAATTTCATAGTCGTTCTGTTTTTAAAATAAACTTTTATTATGTGTAAAAATCAAATGTTTCATAATACAAAAAATATGTAACATAAAAATGAAGGAAAGCTTTGTAAAAATATATTCGGTTTCCTAAAATGCATTATACCTTCATTTAAAATTCATTGTATCAACATAAAGTTAAAAGAAATACTTTCCCATATAAAACGATGTTTTGTCGAAATAAAAAAAGGTGTACATTTTCTTGTTCAAGTCTGGGTTGGTTTTAATATTTATTTAGGTTATATCCAAAAAAGATGGAATTGAAATTGACTTTTTATAGAAACTGATTTAAAAAAAAACGAACTATGTCAATTATTTTCATACATTATGTTCTATTAAAGTTAAAAAAAGAAATATTAAGAGATCTATTTTTTATGAAAGTTTTAAGTTTGAGTTAAGTAAGTTTACAAACTATGATTTAATAGCATGTTTTTCATCGATAAACTTTCATAAATTTTTGTTAATATATATTGTTGATTAATAGAAAACATGCTAAAATGACCATGGTTTGTTTCTTAGTATTACAATAAACTTTTTTTTAACATTAATAAGCTTAAAAAATTAATAATTTGATGAAATTGTTTCAAAATTAATTATCAAATTATGTAAAGATTAATCAAACGGAAATATTAACTTTGTCAGACAATTGAAAAATTTTACTCTATTGTCATGGAAATTATTATATTGTATTTGGAAATTTTTCATTGATAAGTTTTTTAAATATATTTTTTGATTAATAGAAAATATGCTAAAATTTGTAGCGTTTGTATATTAGTACTACAATAAGTTTTTTAATATTAATAAGCATAAAAAAATTAAAATTTTGATGAAATTGTTTCAAAATTAATTATCAAATTATGTAAGGATTAATCAAACGGAAATATTAACTTTGTCAGACAATTGAAAAATTTTTACTCTATTGTCATGGAAATTATTATATTGTATTTGGAAATTTTTCATTGATAAGTTTTTAAATATATTTTTGATTAATAGAAAATATGCTAAAATTTGTAGCGTTTGTATATTAGTACTACAATAAGGTTTTTAATATTAATAAGCATAAAAAATTAATAATTTGATGAAATTGTTTCAAAATTAATTATCAAATTATGTAAGGATTAATCAAACGGAAATATTAACTTTGTCAGACAATTGAAAAAATTTTTTACTCTATTGTCATGGAAATTATTATATTGTATTTGGAAATTTTTCATTGATAAGTTTTTTAAATATATTTTTTGATTAATAGAAAATATGCTAAAATTTGTAGCGTTTGTATATTAGTACTACAATAAGTTTTTTTAATATTAATAAGCATAAAAAATTAATAATTTGATGAAATTGTTTCAAAATTAATTATCAAATTATGTAAGGATTAATCAAACGGAAATATTAACTTTGTCAGACAATTGAAAAATTTTACTCTATTGTCATGGAAATTATTATATTGTATTTGGAAATTTTTCATTGATAAGTTTTTTAAATATATTTTTTGATTAATAGAAAATATGCTAAAATTTGTAGCGTTTGTATATTAGTACTACAATAGTTTTTTTAATATTAATAAGCATAAAAAATTAAAATTTTGATGAAATTGTTTCAAAATTAATTATCAAAATATACAAGGATTAACCAAATGAAAATATTAACATTTTTAAGACAGCTGAAAAAATTTACAGTATTGTCATGCAAATTATTTTATCGTTTCTATTGGAGAATTGAATTTCTGGATTTGAACTACACAAAAAATATACAGAAAAATGATGAACATGTACTACACAATTGCTGAAATAAATTACTTTAAAAAAGATTTTTAAGGTTTATATCTGAGTAATAAAACTGTATGCATGTTATGAATAACAGGCAGCATGCAAAACAATTGACCAAATGTGTTCATTTACGATACTAAAATAATATTTCACTAAAATATCTAATTTAAATTTGCAATTTTTAAATTTAATTTTAATTAATTAATTTTTTTTAATTCCCTAATTTTGTTCTTCAAAACTTTCTGAAAATTTGATAAATATTTTCAAAAATTATAGAATATTCAAAAAAGATATTAGTGTATTAAAATCAATGTCGTTAACAGTTAATTAATTAGTTAACAGTAAATCCAATGTGTGATATATTTTAATATGGTATTGCTATGGTAATTTAATATGATTTAAATAAAGAAATGTTTAATTTGTTACTTAACCAATAGATTATACGAGGGTAAGGTGAAAAGTTCTCGGTCTGACGCAGAGATGGCGCGCCAATCAGCAAAAATTTATGTTTCCTGCCTGGGTGCACGGGCCATTAGTTCGTATGAAAAATTTCAATCTGTTCTCTCAATTAGTTTGTTCGCACGAATTTTTGCATCAGACGTCTTGCGTGTTTTTCGTTAAAATGGATAAACTTGAATATCATGCGGTCATAAAATTCTTCGTTTTGGATGGATTAATCCCTAAGGAAATTCATCCGAAGTTGATAAATGTTTACGGGGACTCTGTGTCTTCCATGCCAACCATTAAACAGTGGGTAGTTGAATTTAAACATGGTCGCACAACTCACGAAGATGACCCACTTGAAGGACGGCCAAAAACCGCAACTACACCGGAAACCATCGAAAAAGTGCATGATATCGTGTTGGACGATAGACGAGTAAGATAGCTGAGGCTGTGGGGATATCGGAAGAAAGAGTGCGAAACATCTTGCACGAAGAATTATGGATGCTAATGCTCTGCGCAAGATGGGTGCCGAATTTGCTGAATGCGGATCGAAAACGAATGAGCAAACGATTTTCACAGCAATCTTTGGACCAATTCACCGATCCGACCGATTTTGTGCGGCGATTTGTCACCATGGATGAGACATGGGTCCACCAATACACGCCAGAAATCAAACAGCAGTCCAAGCAGTGGGTGGAAGCCGGTGGTTCAGCGCCAAAGAAAGCGAAGTCGATCGTATATGCCGGAAAGGCCATGGCTAGTGTGTTTTGAGGTGCAAAAGGGATCCTGTTAATCCTTACAAAAGGCAAAACAATTACAGGCAATTATTACTCCAATCTTCTTGACCAGCTGGATGCCAAAATTCACGAGAAGAGGCCTGGATTGAAGAAGAAAAAATGCATCTTTCACCAGGACAAAGCACTTGTGCACAAGGATGCGTATGCTTTGGCGATGGGAAAACTGCGGGATCTGGGGTACGATTTGCTCGGACATCCCCCCTATTCTTTTGATTTGGCACCCTCAGACTTTTATTTGTTCCCAAACTTAAGAAATTTACTTAACTTAAGTTGAGAGGGTCGTAGATGAATATTTTCATAACTTTCCAGACTCTCACTTCCGGAAAGTAATGCTGATGTTGAAGAAACGTCTGTCCAAGTCTGTTGAAGTCAAGGGAGATTATGTAGAAAAATTAAATTATTTTTTAACTGAAAGTCACAGTCTTTCATTCTCAGGCCGAGAACTTTTCAGCTTACCCTAGTAAATATACTTGCACTTATTCTTTTAACCTCCTGTAGCAATTGAAATTTTCTATTTAAAAATTATTTTAATGTAAAAAAATAATGTGTTAAATACAAATTAAATAGAAAAGTTATTACAGTCATTATTTATTGATTTTATACAGTCATTATTTACTGCAAACTTAAATTTACAGTCATTATTTACTGATTTTATATGATACGTTAGAAATTATGCGGAATTTATTTCACTGGAATAAATTTCTGATTTATTAGTATAATAAATATTCACTACTTTTAGCTGAAGGTTTAATATTCAGCAAATACTAACATTGATTAAGTTTACATAAATAAATATATTACAATTTTAAATAATAAGAAAAAATGAAACTTTATTACCTTCGTGAATATCATGCATATATAAATTGTTGATTCCTCATTTGTTTCATGCCTGTATCCATAAATGCATTTAAATGAAACGAGGTGATATAATAAGTATACCAATAGCATTTCTGTCATGAATAAACATTATAAAGAGTTATATTTGTACATAATTTATTTGAAAGTCATGTGTCGGCAAACAAGATTGCACATTACAATGATTTATTGTTACCTAAAGTCATTAAAATGAAAATATTGTTTGCATCTGTGACAATTCAAATGTCTCTAAATGTAAATTTTGAATGTGACTTTCACAAGTAACACTAGTTTCAAATATTTTATAGGCATCGAAGAAGTTTAGTTATAAAAATTTTTGTTATTCAAAACAAGTTTAATTTTATGACTAATTTTATATCGAAAAATTATTTTTAAAATAAATTAATCCTTATTCTTAACAACTTATTAAATCAACTTATTCAATTTATTACTTATGGCTCTTAAATAAAATTATTCACCTTATTACTTATCGTTCATAAATCAACTTATTCAACTTATTATGATTCTTAAATCAGCTTATTCAAGTTATTATGATTCTTAAATCAGCTTATTCAACTTATTACTTATGATTCTTAAATCATTATTCCTAACAACTATTCTTCAGACGGAACATTATTCTATTTTTAAGATCAACCAAAAAGAAGCATTCTATATTCCTGAATAATGAAATGCTTTTTATTAATTTTAACCATTGCAGACATTGTCAACATGTCATTGTCATATAACAAAAAATAATATAAGCTCAAAAATCATATATATTTAAATATAGCATGCGAATTGATGTGTAATTTTTAAGTCTTGCTCAAGTAGAAAAAAAGTTAAATAAGGAGACGCTTTTTCTTCAATTACCTTATTTTAATTTCTTTTATTGATTTGCTTGAAATTCTAAAATACTAGATTCATATGGTACAGTAAAATTTTCTTCAATTCTTGTGCAGTTTTAAAAAGTAACTAGTAATTTGTATTTTGGAACTTGCCAAAATATATTACTCAGCAAAATAAACTGAAATTACTTGCTTATACATTATAATTTAAAATATATCATCCTTTGGTAATCTTAGAAACAATCCGTATTCCAAAAACTGTATGCCATACTTAATCAATGCATTTGAAAACGCCCCAATAAGAAAGCCCTCATTAAAGTTTCAAATACGATTTCTTCTTACATCAGAACTCTTTTACGAAATATTTTTTAAGTAAGTAATTAAGCAATTTTTTTGTATAAATATTATATTGAATTTTTTATTAATACTTTAAAATATTTATTTGGCATGTTTTCTCTATTACTTATGTTTTCGTTCACAAGCATACTTTTCATAGCATTTGAGATATCTATGAAATATGTCATCATATTAATTAGGTTAAAAATTAATTTGGGAATTTTGGGAATTTAACCACTATCATGATGCTGTTTGAATAATGTTAGAAACAGCTCTTAGTTATCTCATACATATGGACCCTTGACACTTAAACGACATATATGAATAGCATCACATAGCATCATAGCATGTATATTACGTAATAAATGTCTATTACAAGATATTTACAGCAGAAGATAGTATAGTTGACGCCTCTTATAGACCTTGAGCCCAATGCAATTTTCTTCATATAAGTATATGTCATGTAAAATGTGTATATCACAAGGTAATTTCGACAGAAGATGACCTAGTCCTTGAAATATCCTTGATTGTGGTGTTGATTCTGGTTGTTCCAAGTTTCCTGTCCATTGTACAGGATATCGCTCATACAGATGATGTAATGTAGAACGAAATTCTACGATAAGTGACTGATGATAATAAATGATGAATTAATAAAGTGTTGTCCCAGGTTCTTATACCAGGTGTCTAACAAAACATTCTATTAGAGACCTCAACCAAACTCATCAGACATCAATAATTACTTATCCGACATTGATCGAGTTGCATAGGATAGAAATCTAACGTTCTGAGAAATAATGTGACTTATAAGCTTAAAGAAAATTAGTTCTGAAGATATTATCCTGTGAAAGTATAAGCCCTAAGGGCAATTAAGAGAATAACAACACATAGATATGGTGAGTTAAAATTGCATCTAAATTTGGTAGTGCTGGAATAAAGAACGAAAAGTGTTTCAACTCTGGAAAGTGTCGATTAATTAGATAATATTTTTAATCAAATTAAAACACAATTAAAATTTTAGAACGATTTTGTTAATTAATTAAAAATTTTAATTAATTAATTTTTAAAATTAAATAAAGTTCAGAATATCAAACATCAATTTAAGTAGATAATTATATCGATTATATTTACTTAATAATTATAAGGAATTAAGATATTGTTATGAAGATAATTATATCGATAATTTTTGCAAATTAAAATGGAAGAATATATTATTAAGTTCATGCCCTGTGTATGACATATTTTGAAAAATATTTTTACTTGTATTCTTTATTTAATGCATAATTGAACTTCTATATATTTTTACTTCTTTAAGGCTAATTCATCTTGAACAAAAAAAGAAATTAAAATTGAAATTTATTAAGAAGTGTAATTTTTACTTAGATTATGTATCTAAAAATATTACTAATTAATTCTATTTTAAAAATAAATGACTTTTTATAAAGGCCTAGTTTAAGATAATATAAGTTTTTATAATATTTAGTATAATACTTTTTGTAGATAAAAATGAAGCCACAAATCTTTTTCATTTTTTTTGTGTGTTTATTATTAGGTGATTTGAAATATCTTAAAACCTAAATAGCATTTGATATTGAATATTTGTATATTCACTTAGAAAAATCATCTGTCACGCCAAAAAAGAGTTATTTGTTTATAATGTAATTTCGTATACGGTAGCCTATACATCTGCATATAGATCTGTGTATTATTTTCTCTTTTATCAAACTCTTGACGACTAATGAATGCTATAACTGAGACTCTCAGTCTCAGTTATAGCAGAATAGCAGAATAGCAGTTATAGTAGAATAGCAGAATTCCAACTAAAAGGCATAACTATCATTCGAATTTTATTTGGCTTACTTGAATATACCAATACTTATAGTATGGATTAACAAACAAGATGATCATGTGCCACTATTAAGTAAGATAAATAATTTAGTTGAAAGAAACATGGTAATCAAATGTGTGAATCGATATACTTTCAGTTCGAAAAGACTACAGTAATTTAATGAAGTGGGTAGGGGTGTTTGAATTACTGGATAATATCGTGCAAAGAAAGCAGTGGTTGACCGACAGAGATGAAGAAGTGTGATGAAGGCGGGTTATTACGGAATACACTTTGTCAGAGTAATAAAAGAGATGCTAACAACTGTCAAACATCTATAAAGATCAAACAAACCAAAGAAACATAAATCCAATTAAAAAGTTTTGGGGCAATCCAAGTAATTATAGCCAATCACTTCTAAAAGCAATTTTGTAACTTTAAATATCTATTGGGAAGTGGGGAGATCTAGTCTTCAATTTAAATTCTCATTCATTCCATAGATAATTGGTGCGTGACATTGCCTATCAAGAGAACTACATCATTCTTTGTAATTAATAGTGTCCTAGAAATTAGTCTTTTTTCTTTGAATAATATGCCCGTTTTGTGCTTTTTTGTAAAACAAAAGTTATGGTGAATAAATTTTTAATATATTTTATTTCATGCTTTAATTTTTTTCTTACATTTTGCAATGAATAGCAATCACATATTAGACAAAAAATTTCAAAATGATATTATTCTCAAACTGTTTGAGCATATACTTTGGTCACATTAATAAGAAAAAAATGAAACAAAAAAAGCAATTTGCAATTCTAAAAACAAATAATTATTGAAGATAATTTAAATGTGTTATGCACTCCATTTTATTTAGGTAATTTTGTAATATATTTCTTTTCAGTTTTTGTAATATATTTATTTCCAGTTTTTGTGATATATTTCTTTATTTATTGCGTTTTTATTTCATTTAAAAATACAAAAGAAATATAATAATAATATTTATTATTTATTTTTTTCTTAATTAGCAACCATGGAAATTAAGAGCAATTTTCACTGACTAAATCATATTCCTAGTATAAAATGGGAAATTAACTTCATGAATTCAAGTAACAAAAAGTATATGAAAGGCCATAAAGAAATAAAAATTAAAGATAAAATTTGCGAATGTTGAGATTTGTAAATAGTGTTTTAGTTTTTGTATATATAACATGAATGTAGTTTGAGTTACATAACACATGTTTTAAGCCCCCTGTATCCTCTTGTATCGTTAAAAAGGTTGTATCAATTTATGACTTTCATGGTGATAATAATGACATTAATGATACTTTTCTTATAGCAAAAATAAACTGACTAAGAATGAACACATAATAATTATTTTACCAAGCGACCTTGCAACGACTACTAATAAGTCTAGATCATATTACAAATTTATTATTTTAAATATGTATTTATTACATAAAATATTACAATAAAAATGTAAATATATTTGAAAACGTAAAATTGCGTGTATATAGAAATATATAGAAGTAGTTATTTATAATTTTGTTATTTAGATATTTGAAATATATAAATATATTTTTGTAATTTAGATATTTGTAATATATAAATATATTTTTGTAATTTAGATATTTGTAATATATATAGAGAGAAATTTAAATATTTGTAGTTAATTTAACACTTTATATTTTGAAATTTATATATTTGTAATATAAATATTGTAATTTATAAAATGTTTATTTATTTTCCTTTTTATATTTATTTTATATTTTATAATTGTTTTTATTTTATAGTTTTGTATTTTATTAATTTTTTTTATTGATTTCTATATTTTTTTTAGTTTTAATTATAACTTTTTACATGTCATACTTTTCATAATTTTTAAAAAAAATTTTTAACGTAAAAGAATGAAACAAAACACAGACATCACAAAACAAAACATTAAATATTAACAAGGTTTATTTACAATGCAGGCTATCCACTATATTTATATTTTTTATATTCTCTCTCTAATGTACTCCTTTTGGCCAACCTTGTTTGCTACCTGCATTTTCTAGATAATTATGAGAAAATTGTTATTTTTCATAAGGTTTTTTAAATCTGATATTTTCTTCTTTTTCTTCTTTTTCTTCATTTATTTTTTTTTTTAAGTGAAGAATTTTTTAAATCTATTGTAATATGTATTTTGTTGCTGTCATATATTATTTTAAATTTGAAAATCGTGTAATATTTTGTGCTCTTTTTGGTTTGACACCATTGTTATGATTTTGATTGATGATCCTTGGCATAAGAATATTGTCTGTATTTTGCATCTGTTCAGGGGTGGGTTTAGAATTAAGATCGTCTATTGAAACTGTAGGAAATTTGATGAGTTTTTTAATGTTTGTAAGTATTTTTTTCTTCTTTTTTTTGCTGCTCGTTATGAAGATCACTAAAAGATCGTTTCTCGCTAATAATTTGAGGTTCCAAAATATTGAAAATACATTTCAACAGCACCAAAGAAGGTAAAACGAAAATTTCTTCTAAAATAGATTTATTCTGGTCTATTGATGATACAGTAAATTCTTAAAGTAATTTGGAATATTTATGTTTTTTATTTGTGAAATTTCTTGCATATAAAGTCCAGACAGTTGAAAATTAAACTGATAAAACAAAATTTGAAGATATCGAAAGCAGAAAAAAAATAGAATAACAAACATAGCTTCACCGCAAACAACACTTTTGACATCAAGATTATTTTCCTCGGTCATTTTTTTTCGTCTTAATTAAATTGTTGATAGATTAATTAATTGTGGTTTCGCGTATTATGTCATCTAATGTAAATATATTTCTAAATATTTATTTTGTTGAACAGGAAATAATTAACTGTTTTCAACAATTGAGTTTAGTTTATTTGAATAAAATATGTGTTTTTTTTTAATTTTCCAGAACACTATTTAAATACTCATTGTCATAAGTTTTATGTACGATGGCGCCTCACACCATTTTCGCCATGTGATGAATTTGACCTCAATGTACCGCAAGATATCCCACAAGATGGACTGGACGCGAAGGTGCCCGTCTCATGGCCTCTAGACTCACTAAACCTTTATCCCTCTGGCTTCTTCTGCTACTTCACTTGAAAACTCTCATTTATGAGACACCAAAACATATGATAGTAAAGAAACAAGCACAAGAAACATCTGGACAATCCAGGATATACACCAATAGTTTCTACATCTTTATGCCTTATATTGTATATAATAATGCCTGAGGATCCACTTTGAATAATTACTGTTATAATTTTGTTTATTTGTTCTATGAACCATAAAGTGCTTAGCAAATATGTTGTCTAATAAAATTTTTTTACTTACTTCTTTCTTTTGATTTTTGTCTTCACACTTTACAGATGCATTTTTTACGGTTTCATCCACTTAACATTGTCTCGTATTACTTTTTTTTTTTTTTTTTTTTTTTTTTTTTTTTTTATTTGAAAAATAAAGCAAAAATAGTGTTATATAACAAAAAAAAAATACTCATTGAATGAAAAATATGTATTTTAAAATATATTATTTATTTGCATTGAAAATAATTATTTGACTACAAGAATTCACGCTATAAAATATCTTTAGTTCCTAGTTCTGATATATGAATGCAAATTTATTCTATTTCTGAACCTATTTACCCAATCAAATAAAGGGTAAAATGCCTATTAATTTTTCAAAACGAAGAATATAAATTTTATATCTTGCAATATCAAAATCACATCTTTTTTCATTGATACAAAATAAATATTTCTTAACATTTCAGATGCAAAACGATTACATAATTTAACAGCCAGCAAATATTTTCTATTGATATATATCGTTAAAATATATTACTTCAGATTTACACTGTATGCACAGAACATTGATTTTTTATATTTGGACTGTTTTTATGGTGCTAAGTAACATATTCCCATTTAAAAATGCATTTTAAATATCAAAAATTAAGAAATAAAATTTTTCATGGTTTCAGGTAAAAAAATTATAACATAAATGTAATTTTTATAAAATATATTTACATTCCTGTTGATATTATTTTTGTGTTTACTATTATTCTTATATGCAAACATAGATAATATAATAATAATGACACTAAACGCGCGTTGGAACGAAATATATAACACTAAATATGAAATATAAAAATATATAAAGATAAACGAAATAAAAAAAAATGAAATCATTTAAAAAATATTTATTTTACTAGTGAGATAATGGTTTCTCCACTATTTCACTTCGATTTTGCAAATCGATGTTGATGTCGATTTATCCTTTTATATTAGATATTCCAAGATGAGCGTGCATCGTAGAACTGATCTTATCAGACCGTACAGAATTGATCGTATATTCGTATATACGGTCGTATATTATATATATACTGATCGTATATATCAGTACTGATCGTATCAGACCGTACAGAATTGATCGTATATTATATACATAATATACAATCGTATATGCGGATCATATATTCGTATATACGATCGTATATTATATATATACTGATCGTATATATCAGTACTAATCGTATCAGACCATACAGAATTGATCGTATATTATATACATAATATACAATCGTATATTCGTATATACGATCGTATATTATATATATACTGATCGTATATATCAGTACTGATCGTATCAGACCGTACAGAATTGATCGTATATTATATTCATAATATACAATCGTATATGCGGATCGTATATTCGTATATACGATCGTATATTATATATATACTGATCGTATATACCAGAACTGATCGTATATACCAGAACTGATCGTATATACCAGAACTGATCGTATCAGTCACAGAATATAATTTAATTATTCTGCTAACTCATAAATAAAACAGGCAATATCTGTCATATATTCGCATGAATATTATTTTAAAATCAAAGTTAATTTTTTCTCATAATTTCGGCAGATAATTTTTGAATATATGCACACAAAATGCATTTTTTTATTACATTGGTTTTCACTACTTTGGCTATTATAAATACATATATTTTGTAAAAGTTTTATAAATCTCACGGGGCCGGAAAATTAATATAGGCCGGCCGAGGGTTGGCCACCCCTGGTCTAGTGAAAAATTTGAATAGACGTCATCTTTCAGAATTGTAAGCACATCTCTCTAACTTCTTTTATCTAGCATAATTCCTTGTTGGGGTTGGGAAATTTCTTCCCGCCAGCGTATAAACTCACATGAATAGTTGTTTACTATTAAAAATATATTTCCTACAAAAATGGTCATATTTATTTTATTGTACCAAAACACTTTCAAAATAAAATTGATTTAAAATCTACAATTTATTTGTTATCGTTTATCGCATAAGAAAATTTAATAATATGCAGAAAATGTTTGTAGGAAAAAATTCCGAAAATAAAAAAAAAAAAAACCTTAATACTAAACCTTCCTTTTCGTAATATCCTTAGGAAACAAAACAATAAGTCTTTAAAATTAATGTTAACAGAATATCCGCTATACTTACTACTAAAACAAGCTTAGAATTTGCATTAGGATTTTAAGTGAATCATATAATGAATTTAAATACGTTTTTTGTGAAGGAAAAAAAGAAGTTGCTTTAAGATTACATGAATTTCAATAAGTTGTTAAGAAAACATTTTCCACTGCTTTTCATTAATTTTTAAGGGTTTTCTTAAAGTAAAAGAAAACAACTTGAAAACTGAATATTAACATGTTTTGCTATTTTTGTTTTAAGAAATGAATCGATATTCTTGCAAAATGCCCTTTCTATGTTTAATAGAAGATTAAACATAGAAATTTAATTTTGAATGTACTTTCATTTTTCATAAGTGATATGCTATCTAAAGTATAAATCCAATTAATATACAAATATTAGAAATTGTATTTCTTCTATTCTGCCAGTATTGATAATATTAAAGAAATTAAAGGAAATATTTTACGATATAAATATGATAGGGAAGTATGCATATTTTTTGTTATATTAATATATTATTGTAGTTTATCAAAATTAAAATTCTATTTTTATAGTTTAAGCCTCAAGGGGTCCAGAATTTTGGTATTAAATACCAGTTATTGTTAGTATTATTGTTTAAATACCATCGTTCAAGTTGTTTGTAACACTTAGATATAAAGAAAAAATTTCAGAAATTGATACAAAAAAATCCCTTTGTACATCACATAGATTTTTCTTCATGTCTATATGGTAGTATCTTTCTGTAAATCGTTTCAAAGTCTCTTTATTGAAAATCAAAGTGAAAAAGAAATTCCTTAAAATTTATTTATCTTGCAAACAAACATGTTTGAATATATAAATGATTCTCTATGGCTTATGAATGATTTTATCCAAATTTGGAAGGAATGCATAGCTTTTTGTGGTAATACGCTCCACATTTGGGCTTTGTAGTAGAAAAAGATGGATAATAACTTCCTAAAAATAAATCACTTGAAGTCTTATATTATTATACACAGTATATACTTATCCAAAGCCTGGTTGGGGTTCTATTTTGGAACTAATATGTTGATGAATATAAAAGAAGAAGTATATACTTTATACTTTATACTATATACTTTATACTTTATACTGTATACTATATACTATATACTAAAAGTATACACAGTTTATACTTTTAGAGAACTATTTTTTATGCTGTTCAGCAAAAATAAACCATAATATGTTAGTATTGATAATATTTATTCTACCAAATTTCTCTGTTTTTAAAATGTTAAAAAACTACATTGTATGTAAATCGATTTAAAAAAAGGGGAATTGGAATTACTCTTGAATGTCATGATATAACTAAGAAACTCTATCTCTACCAATGTGTAAAATATTTAATAAAGTACTGTACTATAATAATTTTTAAAACATATATGGCTTGCTAAAGGCCATTGATAAAAAATGAAAAAAACGCAATAGATAAAACTAAATAAATTACATTGTCTATACCTAAATAAAATATATTGTTTAACATTATATTGTAATATATTATTAAGAGAAAGTTAAGAAATTGTTTAAAATAATGTTTTGAAACAATCTCTTAAAGTTTTCAGAGAATTCAACATTATTGTTACATTAATTACAGCATTATCCAAATCATTTTTTGTTATTTTTTACCAGATTAAGTAAAGATACTATTTTTATCGTATAAATGTGTAAAAGCTTCCAAATTTTGATGCACTTGTGCATAAATATATATACATTATATATATATATATTATTTTTGAATTTCGTCTTTATTATCGAGGAAGTACTGAAAAGGTAAATGAATTTCATACAAATCTGAACAGTAACGCTCAACACCATCAAATTTTGAATAAGATTCTATTCTTTTTAATGTTAAGTTGCTATGAAAAATATTATAAAAACCGAAACAGTTATTTTAAATTATAATAATCAGAGTAAGAATTTTTTAATTAGCATATTCATTCATTTTTTTATTAATATTTATATTTACTAAAGAAATTTACAATTATCATTATCATCCACGATATTGATTTAGACAATTTAATAACAAATATTTTAGTGTTAATTAATGAAAAATTAATTAATATTTTTAATTAGTGAATGAACCATTTCAAAAAATATAAAAAATTTAGCTTAGAAATTTTTACAATTTTATAACAATAATTCTAAATATTCATTTAAAAATCCATTATATTCCATTTGAAATATAATTTAAAGATCAATTGTGTTCCTAAAATGCCATTTGTAGTTTCCAGTAAAATCAGTTAAAACCCAATCAATATTTTGAAAATATTTCCGGATTTTTTCTTTTCCAATTAGATTCTTAAAAACATGTAGAACATTTAGTTTTATTAAGTGCATTTTTTGGACAATTCTATTTTTATTTCTACACAACAGCGCTTAATCTTCAAAGTTTATATCTAGCAAAAAAAGGATTATCAGTATAATAAATCCAATAGATTTTATGGCAATCTGATCGTCCTGGTTGAAGGAAGAAAGCGAAAACTTATATGTAGACTGAGAAAGTAGACTACATTGGGGTTGTTTTTGTTCAATAAAAAATAAAACATTAAGAATATTCTATACAAAAGAAATATTCTATACAAAATTTGTTTATCCAAATTATTTTTGTATTTGTTTGTCCATGTAAAAAATAATCGCTACTTCAGTGGGTTATCATATTTCTCTGATGCCACAGAAATTTGTAAAAATTCTTTGATGGTACTTGGGAAATTCGAGCCTCAGTGCACCTCATGAAATGACTTTTCGACTCAGAGTTTTTCAAAGTCACTATTGACTACAAAATGTAATGCAACAGATATATTGTTATATACCTTTCTAACAAAGGAAATAGCAGCAGCATATCAAAAAAGGGGAACCATTTCCATCTAAATAAAGCGATGTTGGAATTAAACAATTTGATTGTTATCTTTGGTTTAATTTAATTAGTCTAATCTAAATCTAAAGTTTTAGTTTAATTAGTTAGTCTAATTTTATGTAATTAAATTTTTAAAAAAATAACGAAATCTATTTATATTTTTTATTCTGATTTCTCTGCAAGCATACGATTGTTAAATCCTAATCTGGTGACATCAGGGTGAAATATTGCATAACTTTTACATTATGCATAGCTATACCAGTCTTTCACATGATATTATGGTTTGTGAACGTATTGGATTTTATACCCTGTACTCAATACTCAGATCGCATTGCTGCCCGTCGTCCACTGAAAGTGTCTAGCTAATAATTGATGAGCGATTGGCTCAGGAACATCATCCGCTGTTCCGACAGATCAACTTTCGTCAATGTAGACCTACCCATCTTGAGACACCTTATCTATTATTTATTATCTACCTTATTAAAACACATCGATATTCCCTTTCATGTAATGCCGAAGCATGCAGCATCCATTTTGGTCAGACGAGGCAACCACACAAAATCGGGTTCTTTGTAATCTTCAATACAAAACGGACTATATGTTCGATCATTTCCCCATTGTATTATTGGTTTTATAAAATTAGTTTTGACAGACTATGTTTTTCTTATTGTTTCAATTTGGATGGCCAGCAGTGAATATAAAAATAATATATTAAAACAAATTTAACTTTTTAAAATTGTATTGAGTATACATAAAAAAATTAATTTAGGCATACTTTTTAATTTTTAAATGATTTTCTGAATACTTTTTGTAGTTTAATAAGAGGTCATCCGTTAACCGCTGGTAGTCCTCAGAAAAATCTGTGCGATATTTGCTTTTTTAAGTCTTATTAATAATGAACAATGTTAGTTGAAATTCTTAATTAAAATGTTCTTTTTTATTGCACTAAATTTATGAAATATGCTAAACTGTTGTACAAGGATAGTGAAAAACCTCACGCGTAAGTTTATTTGGCAAGTTACCTTTTCGAAAACAAATGCGAAGGAAATAAACGAGTAAAGATTCAGAAATTTTTATCTTCTTCCATAAACCTTTATTAAATAAGCATTTTTAATTTGGCTATAATTAAATAAGTGTTTATTAATTTGGATTCATTAAATAGCTAATCGTCACCAAAAAGAAAATTTAATCGTCACCAAAAAGTAATAAAATAAAATATTTTATTGTTTATAATCATATTAGGCTCTCTATTACATATTGAAAGCAAGTTTTAAATTGCTTAAATAAACTTATTCAAATTGTAAGTCTTTAAAGAAAAAAATTGTATAGATTTATACATCTATCCAGAAGGCTAACAATGATGTTGCTTGAAATGTCAGGTATTAGCGGCTGAACTGTATTCAGAAACAAGCAGCTTCATAGTGAAAATATATTGTCCACTATTTATTTTAGAAATATTTCAAAAGATAGCGTTAAATTTAAGATTTTTGGCAAATTAACATATTGAATTTAAGGAACAAATGAAAGTGCATTATGGTGGTGAATACTGCTGTAAATGAAATGATAAAAAAAAAGTAAAACTGAGTAACTGCTAAAGAATTGTTGTTGTTGCCTATCCTCCTGATTTAAGCCCCTGATTTAGGTCCAAAAGACCATGTCGCATTAATAAATCAAAAGCAATCTCTCCTTCATTTAACAGCTTCCCCACAGAGACCCCAATACAATCGAAGGAGAAGCAATGGCTGAGCAGTGTCAATAGGAATAGATCTACACATTTCCATTGAAGGTTAAACTCCTTGTGTTGTCAGTCCTTAGCCTAGATATAGTAGTCTGAACAAATCTTAAGCAAGTACACTGCAATGAAAATCCAGGATACTTGGCGGAATACCTATCATGATTGGGTGGAATTTCCAAGTGGTATTTACTTAGGCCACAAATAAGGAATACCTCAGAAGCTCAGGGGCTCGGTACCACAGGGTTCGAGTCCCGGCGATGCCATGAATGTTTGTAGTGGTTCGGAATCCACTTTAAACCGTAGGTCCCGGTCTAATAGGATCGTAGAGCGTTGCGGGGGCAGTGTTACTCCGCGTCCGTGGCTTATCTTCAAAGTTACACGCGCCCCCTGGGTCAGCGCTTGCCTTAAGGCATCCAAGACCAAGCTGTCTAAGTGTTTGCCAGCTGCATTAGGAAAAAAAAAAAAAACCTCAGAAGCTCGTAGATTAGAGGAAGCATGAAGTTTCTTGACGAAGTGTTGATGAAAAAAATGAATTTTGTCTAGACTGAGAGGTACAAGAGTGATTCATGATTAATTGCTCAATCTTTTCAGGAAAACGTTATGTACCATATAACCGTTATTAAATTTATTTATGACTTAGAAATAAACTTTTAATAAGAAAAGCTTGCAAATATAATTAATAGAATAAACTCTTTTATATTTTCAATCTTCTGCCGCAAATATAATTTATTTAACTAAATTTGTTTTTAAGTAATCTTATAAAATATATATTTAAAATATTAAGTGATTTAAAAATAACTGAGATAATAAACCAAATATTTATAGTCAACATTTGCTTATTTTAATTAATTTCATAACAATTATTCCTTAAAGAAAAAAATTGTTAAACTTTCTTAATCTCTTTTGGGAGACTGATGCATATGAGTATATTGAGTTATTTCCAATTTCAACTAAATTTACGATATATAAAACTATTTTAATTTACCTATAAACCCTTAATTTATTTGTAAATATCGTGAACAATGGTGGTATATAATCAGAAAAGTTGAATAAATAGCAACTAATTTATAAGCTATTTCAGAAATTAGTAGTTTAAAAAAAGGTGAATAAATCACTACAATTGTGAAAGACCCAGTTAAAGAGCAAATGTAACTTACGTTTATATGTCATTTATCCACATTATTTACCATTAATACATATTTATTTTGTAAATTTAATATTATTCTAACATTTCAAGCCCTCTTATTTGGCCTACATAATAAATAAAATGTCATAAAATAGAATAATAAATCACTTTTAGAACTGAATTCTTTAAGCGATTAAAAGATAAAGAGTTTTTAATTAATTCTAATATAAGCTTTCCCATTTTTGTTCAAGTGTTAATTATACAACAGAAAATGACAAACAAAATATTATACTAACATATAAATAAACAAAAAAGCAATTTATATAATATGAAGGAAAGTAACATTTTTTCCATGAATATCAAGAAAAATTCAATTTTTAATCCACTATTTGTTTCATGTCTAGACCAACGAAATCGAGAGGAATGGTCTTCAGTGAGAATGAAATTCCTTGAAAATATGTGACATCTCTTTGATAATAGTTCAGACTTGAATAAATATTACAGAGATGAATATTTACACTTATCTGACTTTGAATCCAATTTTAATGCATGAGTCGGAAAGCCAGGTGGCTTATTTCATAAATGTACTTTAAAAAGAAGAGTGTTAACGTTATAAAGAGTTATGTTATGATGTTGAATATTATACAGAGAAAATATTATTATGAGAAAATATTTTTCGCGATTGCGAAAAATCAAAAAGTCTCTTCATATAAATATTTTGTGAACATACAAACTTTATTCTAGTTTAGTATATTTTTGGTTGTTCTGAAAGTTTATGAAATTCTTGTTATTTGAAAATAATTTTAAAAAACTTAATTTTATGACTATGCTTACATTGAACAATTATTTTCGTCTCTAATATGTGTATTTCTGTGGATTACTTTTTTAAAATTAATTTAAAAGGTCTCGTCACACTGAAATTTAAAAGGCATTGTGAATTTAACAATTATTGAACAATTTGAACATTGAACAATTTGTTTTCCAGAAATATTGCATGCAAATGTTTCTTTGATTTATTCTTAATAATTTCTCATCAATTTACACATTATTAAACTTTTACGACCATTCACTTAGTTGTATTTTAAATTTCAAGTGATGAAACTTTTTAAACTTAATTTTAAAAACAGCAGACATTGTGCATTCCATGAAGTAATCCACAGAAGTAGTAAAGGTGAAATAATAGAGGTGAAATGGGAATAAATGCATTTAATATCCTATCAGTAAATTAAATTCAAAAAATTTATGAACTCCATAATTGTAATCTCAAATCTAACATCGGAATTTTCATGTAGTCCTCAGATAGCATTCATATATAAATAGAAAAATTGAATAAGATATCGTTTGATCTTACATGAGATATTTTTACCTTTATTGTATTGACTTATTGATTATTGATTTACCTTTATTGTATGATTTTACTTACATTTTTTAAAAATTTGTTGAAAGATTTGTCTTCTGTTGTAAGATTCCCAAAAATTCTTAAACAAGTTTAGAAAAATAAAGCCGTGTTACAGAAATTTATGCTTATTAAATGCAAGTCTTTTCTTGATGGGCAGAAAGCATTAACATTATTAGCTTCCCAAATAAATGCCGCTCGTTATAAATGACAACCAATTAGGTAATCGGTATTTCGTTAAATGTTAAGTTGTAACATGGTAAGGTACTATATAATTAAAATATAATACCTTGTATGTATGTTTTATATTGTTAAGGTATTATATTATTAAATGTATATAATGTATTATATCATTAAAACTAAATCTCATATACAACCATAAGTCCTCTTGGAATTTCAATGAAAACATGCCATAGTTATTATAATTAATTTGTAATAAAAAAATTTAAAAATGTTTTGCGAATTATAGAACAAGCTTTATAAATAAATATTAATGATACGTATTTAATTATAAATGAAGAAATAATTTTTTTTAATATACGTTTATTAAATAATTGCAATAAATAATACAAATATGTTCCGAGATGTATACAGAAATTTATAAATTTTGTAATTTAATTATTTGTAGTTTATTTTTTTCGTAATTTAGTGTTTTGTAACTGATTTTTTTGTAATTTATTTTTATGTAATTTAGTTAATGTATTTTATTAATTTTTTTTTCATAATTCAGTTATTTGTAATTTAACTTTTTATAAATTTGTTTTTTTGTAATTCAGTTATTTGTAATTTATTTTTTTATAATTTTTCTTTTTGTAATTTAGTTTTTTGTAATTTATTTGTTTGTAATATACTTTTTGTAATTTATAAGAATTTATACTATATATATATATTTTTTTCATTTATATATTTATAGTATATTTTTGGTAATTTATTTTTTTGTTTAATAAAAATTTGTAATTTAATTATTTTTATTTTATTTCATTATATTTTTTTAAATTTATATATGTTTTATTTTAAATATTTTTAATGATACTCGTTGTATTTTTTACCTTTAATTTTTAAATTTCTTAAATATTTTTTAAAATACTATATACAGATACAACAACACATTTATAACACAAAAAGTATTTACGATGAAAGTTATCCACTATATTTGTTTTTTATCTCTACTCTCTGTCTCTCTCTCTCTTTCACATACACACATTCTGGTTCAACTAGTTTGATATCTGGATTTCTGAGAAAGAAATTTAACTATTCAAAAAATATTATTATTAACCACAATTTTTAGAAAATTTGAATCTGATTTTTGTAATATTTTTTATTTTAATTATTTATTTTATATTTTTTTTCTATTTTAAAGGAAGAATTTTAAAATTTTTTACATATTGTAATATATTGTTTTAGATTTGTAAATAATGATTTTTTTTTGCTATTTTTGTTTCACTGCTATTATTTTGATTTTGAGTGATGATCCAAGGTGTATGAATTTTATTGGTGTCTTTTAGCTGTTTAAAGGCCGGTAGAGTAAGAAGATCGTCTATGAATGAATGCTGTAGGAAATTTGATGAGTTCCGATGCTGTAGAAATGCTTGTAGGTGATTCTTTTTCCGTTTTTTCGTCTTGCTGACTGTGATTAATTTGAAGTTCCATGATTTTGTGAGTGTGCTATAATTGTTCCGATGTTGGTAAAACAATAAGTTCTTTTATGATGAATTTATTTAGATCATTTGTGGCTGCTCTAATTTATTGAGGTAATTTATCCTTTTTAGCTTGGCTAATTATCACTTTTGACCAAATAAACTCCAAACAATTGAAAATTTTTGAACAATTTGAATCAAAATCAAATTTGAACAATTGAAAAACGACTTTTGTGAATTCTGGATCTAATATGTATTATTAATGATGTGTCTTTAATTATAATTGAAGAAAGAAACTCAATATGTATTTATTATGTAATAAATACCTAATTTTTTATAATATTTTTTATATGTATTTATTACATAAAAATGACAATAAGAAATAGAAATGTGTTCCGAAGTGTAATATACACGAAATTTATAGATTTTGTTATTTATGTTTTTTTGTGATTTAGTTACTTGAAATTTATTTTTTTTTATTTATAAGAATTTGTTACATAAATTTTGTTAGTATATTTTTTGTAATTTAGTTTTTTATTTAATAAAAATTTGTAAGTTAGGATTTGTAGTACAATTTTTGTAATTTATATGTTTTGTAAATTAAATTTTTATAGTATTGTTTTCTAATTTATAAAATTTATACATTTTAAATTTTTTATAATATTTGTAGTTATATATTTTTATTTTATAATTTTTCTTTATATTTTAGATTTTTTTTTATTTAATAGTTTTTAATTTTAAGTATTTTTAATTATATCCTTCATATTTTTTTTTTTTTTTTTTTTTTTACTTTTAATGTTGCATTTTTTAAAAAATAATTTTGAAAATTACTACACAGAAAATAAAACAACACAAAAAATAAACAAAAACTATTTACAATGAAAGCTATCCATTATATTAATTTTTTTTATCCCTTCTCTCTTTTTCTCTTTCTTCCCCAAGCGCAGCTAGCTTGATACATGAATTTTTAAGGTTAAAATTTAATGGTCCAAAAAAATACTGCTATTCATTTTTTTTCTTTTTTTTAATTTTCTTCTATTCTTTTTTATTCTTTTTTCATTTTAAATAAATACATTTTTTAAATCTATTGTAAAATTTGCATTCTGTGACACATTTTTTTAAATTTGAAAATCTTGAATTTTTTTTCGCTATTTTTGTTTTAGTGCTATTGTTTTAATTTTCAGTGAGGACCCAAGGTGTAAAAATTTGATTGATATCATTCAACTGTTCAGGAGTGGGAAGAGTAAGAATATCTTCTATTGATGCTGTAGGAAATTTGATGAGCTTTGTTTCTGTAGAAATGTTTATAGGAGATTTTTTTTTCTTTTTTTCTTTCTTTATGACTATGATTAATTTGGGTTTCCAAGATTTTGTCAATGCATTTAAATTGTTCCAATGTTGGTAAAACGATAAGTTCTTCTATGATGGATTTATTTAGATCATTTAAGGCTGCTTTAATTTTTTGAAGTTATTTATCATTTTTGGTTGTTAATAACTTTTTTACATATGAATTCCAAAAAATTGAAAATTAACTTGATGATGCAAAATTTGAAAATGTCGAAACTTGAAAATGTATAGAATATCAAACATAGCCTCACCACAAACATCAACGATGACATCCTGGTGTTTTCTTCGGCCATTTTTTTATACTTTAAACAGTTTGTGAGATGTAATTGTGGATATATTATTTTCATGAATAAAGTCACTTAAAGTACAATCTAAATTTTTCTTCAGTCATAGATCAAATAATGGAATATTTTCAACAATGGCCTTAATTTTATTTGTTTAAAATATAAGATTTAATTTTTTCATTGTTATCAGCCTATCATTGTTGGAAACTATTGAACTGTTGACTTCTTCATTTTTAATAAATATATATGAGTCGTGAATTTATATATAGATAACAGTTTTATATATGTCGTTTATATTTATAGTTTAATATATGTTGTGTATGAGTTATGTTCTGAACAATGATTTTCTAAGTATTTGTTTTTAAATCCCTTATAATTCTGCTTGAAAGGTAAATAAATATGACTAAAAATGATCTTTTTTATTGACTCTAAAAAAAAACTATTTGAAGTTTAGAATAGTCTGTTAGATGCTTTAAGGCTGGAAAGGCAGCTAGAAATTTGTTTTTAAAGTATTAAACATTATTTTTAATCCACGTTATGAAATAAATAGGACATTAAAAATGAATATCAATTAATTTACATTAAATCAGATTAATAATTCTCATTTCATTTGTATCACGCATTCTCTTTATATAAATAAGCATTTTCATATATATTTTATATTTATTATTATATTATATTATTATAATATATATTATATATATTATTTATTATATTCTTTAATATTTCAACTATACTTGCCCGCTTTCATCAGAATCTATGTCACATTCAAAAATGTATTTAAAACCAAAAATTACTTTCAAGTTAAATAAATTAAAATTATTATAATAATAACAACTTAAAAATTAAGTACTAAGATGGCTAATATTATTTCCTATTATATTAAAATTTTATTGTTTTATCTACACATGATCGAATCACAATTATTTTATATTTTTGTATTAAATAAGGGGTAGGGAGATTGGGAAAAATTAGGTGGGATTTCTTTTTATTCAAACTAGGTAGAAAAAGAAATTAAAACTTCTGATAATTCCACAATGAAATGTTTACCTGATTAAAATAATAGGAATGTAATTAATACAATACTTGAATAATCTATTTTAACATAACATTTAAGAAAAATGCACTGCACGGCATGAACAATAGAAACGGATGGGTAGCATGTGATGACAAATGGTGCATGGGAAGAGAATGCATATGTAATCAGTTTATGTAATATACATATATATATATATATAACTTTTAAAACTATTTGTTAAAAATACTTTCCCTCAACATATTATTAAAAAACTATTAAATTTGATGTTTCGAAAAAAGTTGAACCTCAAATTAAACTGTTATAGATATTTTTATGAACATTATCTTAAAAATATTGGGCTCAGTGTTCCTTATTATTTCATCATTTCCATTTTTTGGACTAAATCTAATATTTATGTAAATCTAATATTAATTTTAGTGATGTATAATTTTTTCTCAAGTAGAGTTATAAGAGGACAGGAGGAAAAGCTAGTTTTATTCTAAAAAAGCTTGGTTATGAGTAAACCTCATATATATTTTACGTACATAAGAAAACAAAACTGCCCCCCCCCCGCAGTAAACTTAAAAAAAATTATGGCAAACATATGATTGCTGCTATTTTTCACCTGTAAAAATAGAACTATTTGAAATTGTCTTGAAATTTAAAACATTCTGTTTGATGGTAAAAGGCAGGGGTCTCCAAACTACGGAACCCTGGCAAACATAATCCAACTGGTCATAGGCTTCATTAGAAGGATGCATGTATTTTAGAGATTTATTTCTGTGCAACTTTTTAAAATTTTAATTTCATTTATTATTTAAATATAATTTTGTGGTGGTTTCAGATATATTTAAACAATTCAGATTATATAGAGAAATATTTTTTAAAAGTAACATTTCTTGTGATATACAACAACTCTGGAAAGAAATGAAGTTTGAGAATATTCATTTGGATAATTTTTTTTAAATTTAAATTTCAATAATTTTTATAAATTCAGGTAATACATATAATTTTGTAATTAAAATTCAATGAAATGATAATAAATACTGTACAGGATATCATGAAACAAATACTAATCTAAATGTAATAAGTATAATTATTTATGGTACAGATAATTATCCTTTTTGGAATATTAATTAAACAAATACAAAAATTAATTAAGTACCTTTTAAAAAGAAAAATTTAAAAAAATTCTATATTTTAACTTTTCTAATTCATTTAATAAAGAATATCTAATAAAATATCAGATTAATCTGTTTATTTTTGTAATACTTATTGGCTCATCTACATTTAAAAATAGTGTTGAATTTATTTATTTTATTATTATTAAAGATGAAGCTATCACAATTAATTTAATATTATGTATAAATATTTATATTCGGTTTTTTTAAGGTTGACAGAAGGGAAAAAAAAGAATGCATATGAAGTAAAAGGATCTATATATTATTTAATGAAATTGTATTAAATGATAATGTAATATGATTAATAAATTTAATTTCATTGTAAAAAATGTGTAAGGAATAATAATTAAACAAAAAAGCACACTAGGATAATGGCAAATTATGACAGAAAAAATTATTCAATTATTTAAATATATGGAATTATTTTTTTTTAATTTAGTTGCATTTTATTGGAAAAAAATTTCTTAAAAAAAGTATAGATTTATTCATTATAGGAAGGAGAAGAAAAGAGGAGAAGAAAAAAAAAAAAAAAGATTTATTCTTTAAGAAATGGAATGGAAAACTGAAATACGACCAAAAGGGGAATAAATTGATTAGCAAACTTTTAAAAACTAATACATAATAATCAAAATATTAAAATTTATTACTAGAGTATGCTATTTATTTAAGTAAAAAACAATATTTTAATAGTTTTATATAGATCCTCTTTCTTCAAAACAAACACAATAATAATAAATGTAGTAAATCTGTTTATACTTTCAGTTTATTACAAAGGTGTACAAAAAATAATTAATTCCCATGTAGCATGCTAGAAAAATAGATGTTGCAATGATTAATTTATATATTACTAGTTAACAATTAATTTGCAGACAGAAGAAAGATTTTATGTAATAAAAATGATTACCTTTTACTTCATTACAGAAAATCCCGGTAAAAAGAGAAAAATTAGAAATGGAACAGATAGTGTAATAAAAAGTAAAGGTAAACAAATAAGTAAATCTATAAAAATTCAACTAATAGTAAGGAGAAAAATGAACAAAATTTATTTCTTGTAATATGTTATTTTCTTAAATAAAGAATGATTTTCAAAATAAAAAACTATTTTATTAAGTAGTTTTTAGTAATACGTTCTGTTTAAATCTATTTACACTTTCAATTTACTATGAAATACGATTCAAACTATAAAAAAAGTACTAATAAGATAAATGAATCTATACTAATATAATCTTGTTGAAGTATGAGGGCGCAAAACTGACATCTTTTATACATTGTTTATTTTCATTATTTTAAAAATATTTCATTATTAAAAAAAGGGTTAATTTTTTATAGTAGCAAGCAAAATTTAAAGGATATTTTTTAAGTAATCCGATAAAATACAAAATAGGAATAAAAAATTGAAATATCAACAGGAAAATGTTAATAAATGGAAAATATTTGAATACTGTGGTGTTGTTTAAGACTTTAAACCGCTTCAACAATTACTGTGCCAAGAAAATAATATATAATCCCGACTTCCCTATACTCTATGTTTATTGAGAGTATAAAGAAGTCGGGATTATATATTATTTTCTTGGTACAGTAATTTTTGAAGCGGTTTAAAGTCTTAAACATAAAAAAAATATTGCAATGCAGCAATAACAATTACCATAAAATAAACTTACTCGTACGAAGGCTTTCAGAGATTTATACATGTTGTAGAAGGAAACACATACACAAAAAATAAATCAAAAGCAAATTTACTTGATTTTAATCATAAATAATGTATATTTATTAATAATTTATAATTTAAATCGGATATATATGTCGTAAAATTAACATTATGGTGGAACAAGCGAGTGATTTCTAATAAGCATTAATCAGATATCTAAATATGTTTACAATATACCGCAATAATAATAACACACAAATATGCTTCTTAAGATCTCAGAACATACAGCCAAATGTCGTTTAAAATAAGCTCTATCCCAATAATAAAATCAATTACTGCTGACCACGTGGGGCTTTCAACTAAAGTTCATGTAAGAAATATGTCACTTACATATGCAGATGTTCATGTAGTTATTGTGCCCCAAGGTAAGCCGGACACCATGATGACTGAAATGCAGCTACTTTACGTATCGACGCAGCAGCAAAAGGGTTTTCTATTATCTAACTGTCAGGATCATCTTTCGGAGGTAAACTTCTCCTATGAGTCGAGCTCACAGGAGCCAGGAGGACAGTCCCTCACCGCAATGATATTTTATACTCTTCGATAGCTGAACATAGAACAACACTAAATGCCCCGTTTTGCATTTCAAGCTTGTATTTTCAGAGTCTTTCTATCTTTTCTTTCTTGCCAGCAACTCACGAGGTTTCCTCTCTGAACGACTCTTTGCCCCTCTATAATCCTGGATGTCTTCAACACCTTTCTTATGTCTTTACAGCTTACACGCCCTTCCATTCATTGTTTGCTGGATTTTCCTCTTAAAATCCTTTCATGGGTATATAGGTTTTTCCATAGATCGGGATGATACTGATACTCAACGAGATCGAAGAAATGGCAAGTCTTTTGTGGTAAGCCACAGATCAATTTCACTAGTACAAGCGGCAATTTCCCCAAAACATGTGTGCTTATCATCTTATCCACTGCCAAAGACATTCTGTTTCCGTTCAGAAGAGCCACTCTATCAACAAATACGCGAGCACAAATAACGTCATAAGTCGTAGCTGTCTTAATAAACTTACCCTCTTGACCATTTCTAAAGTTTCGCAAGACCGCACAAAGATATCACTTTCATTCACAGCTGCTGAAAAACCTCCGGAAACTTTGATTCTTTGAACAGATCCGATTCGAGCCCGGTAAGGGCTAGAGATCAATATACAATCAAGAGCCAGAACATTATGACCACGCCTACATTTTGCAATGAACTCGCCTGGATGACGTGGAAAGCACGTGATCAGGTGGAAGTGGTATTTAACTGGTATTAAGTGGTGGTATTAATCCATGCCAAGGCGGGTTGAAGCTGTGTTGCGCGCCAAAGGTGGGCCAACTTGTTATTGATAGGTGGTCATAATGTTTCGGCTCTTGAGTGTATATACATTATTCCGAAAGACACACAAAAATATACCACCACAACATGAATTATACAATGATTATAATCAACTTTACCTGAATACAAAACTATATTTATAAATACATATTGACACCCTTATCGGCATGACAATAGTACTTTTATTAATATATCAGTAATTATTCAACTTAAAAGTAAAAGAAGAGTTATCGAAATTAAAAATAGTTAAAATTAGAATTTCAATAATTAAAACAAACATAGGACTGCTAAATAAGCATTATGTACATCTGAAGCTAAAATCATGCGACATCTTAACTAGTACAAATTACAGTGCAGCTTATTACTTTTAAATAACCTATAGAATTACAAAGTTAGGAACCGAAAATAATTGAAATATCAATACAAACTGATTGCTAAAATCTGCAACTATAGTGTTTTTCATTAGCATAAAGGTAGTAGAGATTTTTTTCAAAATCAAAAATAAATAATTAGAAGAATTTTAATAATTAAAATTATTATGTATATACATCTCATTACACTAACATTATTTGAAACTACATTATTTTAATTTTAAAAATACATTAAAGCATTACACACATCTTAATTTAAACCTGTATCTTTTGGGAATAACTGTAAGGAAGCTTTTATTTATACTAATTGTAAATTCTGATAATAATTTTTTTTCTAAGAATTTTAAATATTATTCATTTAAAAGCAAATATATTATTTATTCTTTTAAGAATAAGAAAATGTAAAAAAATAAGATTAAAAAATGCAAAGAATAAAAAAAAAACATTTCCACTTTTGCTGTGATTATGATTAGTGTTGTGTTTTTATCAAGATCTAAACATCTGCTTTTGATTTAATCTAAAACAATTATTCATTTCCAAATCTAATATTGTTGAAATATTATACATACAATCTTTATAACTTTAAGAACATAATTGTAAGCAAATTAAATTAACATATATTACAATTGTACAAGTATTTTACACGAGAAAAGATTTGAAAAAATAATACAATTCTAAATATTCTGCGAATATATGAAGATTTATTGACAAGTATGGAGATGTCTGATTTTCAAACAAAGATGAATAACAATTACTAAGAAGAAGGATAAATATAGGAGAGATACATTTTGCAATTTTTTTTTTATTGCAAACATATAATAAAAAAAAGATAAATTTCCTCTTACAAACGATTAAATAAATATTTATTGCATCTTAAATATCCTGCCTTTCGAGAACTACATATTTGAAATTCTATATCATCTCCCAGTTCCTCGCATTCGAGATCTAATTTTGCAAATGTTTCGAAATTATCAGAAGTGAAAGAGGGCACATTATGCAAAAACACTTTTTATGCTTTTCGAGAATCCAACGATTTCTGATGAGCGCATGTACAGCGTGTGGCTTTCATTAGGTAAAAATTCTCTATTATTAAAAAAAAAATCAGTTATGTGTACATAGTATATAATTTGTTTTTGTACTTGAACTGTTTTTAAGATGGTAAAAGTCAAACACTAGCTATAAATTAACTCATTTGAACAAAAAATATTAGATAAAAATGTAATTTAATTTACTGAAAAACTAAATAAAAAGTTCTATTTTAATATATTGTTATATTATTCTATTTTGTTATATTGTTATATTATTCTGTTTTGTTTGTATAGTTTTATTTTGCCTATTTATTGCTATATTTTTTTCAGCCAATAAAATTAATTTTTCTCTGAATGAAGTATGATTTTACAAATTAAGAAAAAAACTGTATTGTTATAAAATTCCATAATAATTATTTAAATGAATAACCATGAATAATTATTTTATTATAAATAATTATGGTTATTTACTAATAATTATAATTTAATTATAAATAAAAATTATTAATAATTATTTTATTATAAATAATTAATTTAATGAAATACATTGCCATTTTCCTATTTAAATATTCCGGTTTACAACTAGACTCCTATGCCACCGAAAGAAATCGCTAATGTTGCAAGCCAAAGTATATCGGCAACTCCTTTAGGATTATCGCAGTTCAATTTGAAGTTTTCTAGTTTTTCGCTCATTTTTTTATTTTAAGTATTACGGTGAATCTTTTATTCTTATTTTAATTTTTTTTCAGGAAAAATTGCGGGATTTACAGAAAAAGGAAATAAAAGATTTCCGTTATTCAATTCCTTCTATTAGCTCACACTCTCCCTATACATATATTTTTCAAATTTTCAATCGTTAATAAAATACTTTTTCTTCATCCACTCAAGTTCAAATACATTTTTTTTTCAACTTGTAGTGGATGGCAATGGATGTTAATACAGTTTTTTCAAATATTTATTAATTAATTAAATTAAATTAATTAATTATATTTTTTATATATATTTAAGTTGCATATATCTATCTACCAATAAACGGCCCCAGATAAACTTAAAAACATGAATGAAAATTATTTATAAAGGACTTTCTGCAATATAGCTTGAAAAAAGTAGGAAATGACTTAATTTTTTTTTATATTACTTGTTTTTCATGAAAGATAAAATAAAACAATTTGTTGGTCATTGATAAAGTATTGTATGAGTAGAGCCTTTCTTATGGCAGGGATTCTTTACTCTCACGTCGCCTGTTTTTCGAAATCTGCTTGGCATAGAGGTGAGTATAGGAGGGGTACAGACCTAAATATAGGGGAGAAAAAAAGAAAGAATTTAGATGGTAAAACGTTTCGTTGAACTTCACATCTTTTATTGTTAAATTTGCAATGCCGCCTAAGAAAAGAAAACTATTCAATCAGACTAGAAATGACTCTAAACGAACAGCAGCAAGTAGATCTATAGAAAATGTGGATGTATCTAATAGATAGAAATTTAACTAACGCTCGATTTGAACAAAGCTGTCTTGATCAGACGTGAATCTAAATGAAACGGTAAATAAGTTTTATTTTCTGAAGCCTGCAAAGCCTGATTTATATGAGGTAGTTTCATTAAAGAAAGCTCAAAAATAAAATTGAAATAAAGTCTATTCGGAAAATATGTGAAAATTAAAAAATTTTACTTAAATGTAAAATTTACTTTTCATAGTTTCTTAGTACGTAAAACAAGCAAACTATAAATCTTTTTAAAATAACTTTAACAGATTATCCATAATAATGCAAACTAAAATCTGCTAGAAATATTCATAAGAACATTAAAAGAATCATTTAATAAATTTTAAATTTATTTTATTAGGAAAATAGAGATTGCTTTAATGTTTAAGATCTTAATAAATATATAACATATCAGTTATTTTCATTAATTTCTTTTTGCATTTTACTGAAAATAAAAGAAAATAACTAAATATTAAAATAATTTGTTCTTTTTGTTTAACAACATGTATAAATATTTCTGCAATTTTCAATAAATTAGTTACAGGGTTTGGATATGTTAGATTAATTCCTGAAACTTCGTAATATTTTAATTTTAAATTTATTTAAACACCTTTTTTCATTTTTAGTAAGTGATAGGCTATTTGAGTTATAAATACAATTATTATAAAATAAAACAAGCGTATTTCTTCTTCACTAAATTAAATTTCTTTACCGTAAATTTAATTTAGCTTATAGGAATTTTCTTTTCTTGGAGTATTTCTCGGAAACAAAGAATTAACCCAATCATATTGATTGTTCTTCATATCCATAATAAAGGGCCCGATGGGCGAATGGCGCTCTGGCACTCACAGGTATCGGATTCAAATCCCGGCGTTGCCACGGCTGTTTGTAGTGGTTCGTAATCCACTTTAAACCGTAGGTCCCGGTCCTAATAGGATCGTAGAGCGTTGCGGGGGCATTGTTACTCCGCGTCCGTGGCTTTTTAGGCGCCTGATGGCAGATCGGCACTCGGTGCCACAGACTTCGGGTTCGAGACCATGCGGTGCAATGGATGTTTGTAGTGGTTTGGAATCCACTTTAAGCCATAGGTCCTGGTCTAATATAATCATAGAGCGTTGCGGGTTCATTGTTATTCTTAGCTACAAGTGCCTCCTGGATAATGCAAAGTTAGTAACGTCTTTGCAGCCCTTATGGCATAAAAAGATCACGGTCTATTTGTCAGCTGCATTAGAAAGAAAAAAATCATATCCGTAATATTATATTTTTATCTGATTTCAGGGTCTCTTTATTAAAAACTGAAATTAAGAAGAAATTTAATAAGCTTTTATTTAGCTTATTAACAATCATGGTATATGTTTATATGTGTGATTTTATCCAGAATTAGAAAAGTATTCATATCCTTCTCCTTGAAATTGCCTGCATTTGAATAGTGTAAAGGAGCTGGTTAATTGTACAAGATGGACAATGCATTCAAACACTCAATATTAAATTTTATTCTACCACATATATAAGCAAAGTATGACTGTTTTTTATTTCTGAACTACATCATTCCAGATTGTAATCTGTTGGAGAAATATTAAATTACATATTCCATGAAAATAAAACACTTAGATTATTATATGATAATATTTTATTATACTAAATTACAGTACTTTATTAATTTTATAAAGTTAGATTGCATGTAAATGGTCAAAAAACATCTCTCCAAGTTCTCCAATATGTAATGATATTAATTCTAAAACTTCAACTTCCGAAATTTGTAAAAAGAAATGCATAAATACTTTTCTCTTGGAATTTACAAATGACGCTCATCGTTGTTTATTTTGTTAACATTTTGTATTTTAATATATTCTGAAATTAAATGGCTTACTGAACATTATCGATAAAATTAAATTATTAAGCAATTGAATGTTTAAAAATTTTGTAAAATTTCAATTGTTTAAATTTTGTTAAATTCCAATTATTTACAATTTTGTAAAATTCCAACTGTTTTAAATTTTGTAAATTCCAACTGTTTACATTGTTTACATTTTTGAAAAATTTAACTGTTTACATTTTGTAAAATTCCAAATGTTTACAATTTTGTAAAATTCCAAATGTTTACATTTTGTAAAATTCCTACTGTTTACAATTGTTCACAATTTTGTAAAATTCCTGTTTACAATTGTTCACAGTTTTGTAAAATTCCCTATTTTTTACAATTGTTTATAATTTTATAAAATTCCAACTGTTTAAAATTTTGTAAAATTCCAACTGTTTAAAATTTTGTAAAATTCCAAATATAGTTGCAATTATAATTAAAATTTCTATAGTTAAAATGATTCTAAATGATTATTGATATAAAAATTAATGAATAGCATTTAATACGATAAGAATATCTATTCCAATAGTCATCAAGAAATCTTTTTTCCAAGATATATGCCCATCCCTCTGAGATTGGAAAGAAGAAAAACTGATTTTTCACCTCTGATACGTGACTCTCATCTATATTAACCAAATTGTGATCTCGAGGTAGACTAATTATGTTAGGGTAAGCTTTTCCAATAATGTTTCCAAGGCAACATAAATAATTGTTAAATTACAGACAAAAATTACCATAAATTATTTTGTTTACATTTGTTGCTTTATAATTTCTTTAAGATGTTGATAATTTCAAAACTTTATTCTGTGTAAAACTAATAACAATATCTTAATTAGAAGCAAGAAATTAAACATTCCTTAATAATATTTAACAACTAAATTAATAAATCAATCATAACCACTTTCATTCTACCTTTTCTTTATGGTCCATTAGTTAAAAACAATCCAATATTATTCATTAAATTAATCAAAGAATATATCTGTTATATATCTGTATCTGTTGTAGATATGTTATATCTGTTGTAGAGAATTACTTAATAAAACATTCCTCAAAAATTAAACTTACATAGTATTAATTTTTTTTCTATTGCTTAACATTACTTTATTAATGTTGTAAAGTTAGTTTATTAAATTTTTAAAGTATTTAGAAATGATAATAAATATAACCTGTTAGAGAAAATTATTTAATAAAACATTATTGAAAAATTAAACTTACATCATATTATTTTTGTAGTGAGTAACATTACTTTATTAATTTTATGGTCTTAGAATAAAAAGACATAGCACTAGTGGACTGTAAGAACACGCCTTTTTTATTCGAAAACCAAACGCACACTGCTGATGTTACATTTGTTTCTCCCTCCAGTAAGCTCAAGCCCACACAGACAGGATGTTTACATTATCAGGTGCTGGCTTCCTCTTAGATTTTTTTTGACTATGCACGTAGAACTATTTATCCATGAGGCAACAATTAATATTTATAAAGCATTTAAAAATGTAATTAGAATTTCTCTAATATGTTATGGTATTTCTATAACTTCAACTGCCTAAATTTGTAACAAAAATGTAGAAAGAAAGAATATCACAAATGGCTAAACATCCTCTCAAAATTCACCTTTGAAGTTTAATGGTGCATATTTGGTCTTCGTTTAGTATTTTAATGTTTTATAAAATTATAAGTTTCACTGAATAATAGTGATAAAAATGAAAGAAATGCATTAAAACACATTTTTCTCATCACTAAGAAACGTATTCATCCCTAATGAATATGAAAAAATATTTAAAAAAATAATTGCTTAGATCTCTGATAATAATTTATTTTTAAATAATTTTTTAAATTTCTTCCTTACAATTGAGCAGGAATTTAACGACACAAGTGTAATGAAATTTATTTGTTACAATTTTTGTAAACAAAATATTTTTGCAATTATTTTAGTATTGATATAGCATTGAATAAGGTAAAAAAAATTTTATCCAATTCTAAATAAGACAAAAGAAAAGTCATCACATTTTCAATAGAAATTTATTGTTGAGGAAGCACCTTTGTAATTAGAAGTTTAACAATAAATAATTATTTTGTACCCCGATTTTCAGTATAATTGGGGTTCCTAGGTATTCATAAAAATATTTAGGTTTCCAGTTGTTGTTTCTTAAAGTATCTTAGAAATTAAAAAAAATTAAGTGATAAACTATTGGATAAAAATATTTTTAATTAATGATTCAATTTAAAAAAACTAACTTACAATTTTAAAATAGCAATATTTCTTAGACTCTTATTTAAAGAAATCCCAATAGATTTTATAAAAAGAATAGTTTTAAAGATAATTTATGCGCCAGAAAAAAAAATCAACTCAAATCATTAAGAATAGATCAATGCAGTGAAAAATATATACTTTTTTTTCACAAGAATAACCTTAAAAATTGATCGTTTGATTTTCTGAGATTGTTTTTAAAGCAATAATATCTTTATTTTTGCAAAGGTAACTTTAAAGTTATAAGGGATACATTTTGTAACAGAAAAAAGTTTTCGTAAGAATAAATCCAGAAAGTTTGATGACCATGGCGGTTGAAGAAATATAATGTATAAAGACGAGAAAGTCTAATATAGGTCTATATTGGAGAAATTTTTGTTTCCAAATGATTTAACATTAATTCAACCTATGAACTTTGTTTCAAGAAACCGATTGGTATAGAGAAAAAAATGTAAAAGCGTCGATTAAGCATACCCTACTATTGAATGTAAACTAAACTTCAAATAACAAGCTACTTACATTTTTTATAGACTGAATAAAACGAGTGATTAAGCCTTATAAAAATAGCGGATGTCAATAATTATTTCCACAGAGAAAATATTAAATTCGATAATATTAGAAACTCAAATTATAGCTTGATACTGTAATGTCTTGGCCTATACTACACTTATAACGGCTTTAAGAAAGGCTCACTTTCATGTTGATGGGAATACATTAAATTTTATTCACAAACATTATATCTCTATCTATCTATCTATCTATATATATATATATATATATATATATAGAGAGAGAGAGAGAGAGAGAGAGAGAGATTTTAAGAGTTCTCATGTTCTCATGTCTATGACGAATCTAAACTATTCAGTCACATCAACGAAAAAAAAAAATAAAACACAACACTTGTGGTCGACTTGTTCCATATCTCTCTCCTCTTCTTCACCAAAAATCTCCTTTTAAAACAATCCATCAAGAGAGGGAGGCGGGAGTCAATTTCTCTCACTTCTCATTCTAATAGGCATTTCTTAGCTCGTGGTCTATTACTAATCACGATGGAACAACTCATGGTATAGTTCATATTCAATCTATAGTTTTTCCACCTGTGGAGTCACACATGCATTTGCACAGGAATGCTAATTTCCTGATCCTCATTATACATAATACAGAATATCTGCTATCAGATTTGAGTGACATGTTGTTCTTATTAGTACAAAACACTTATTGTATGTAATATAACTACACACAATAAGGCTCGTCTGATGTCAAATTTGAGTGACGTGTTTATTAATGTTTTTTCGAATAACATAAATTCGTCTTCCCTGGGAAATGAAATGCCAAAACAATTCTCGTGGTACAACAGAAAAAATGGTACAACAGAAATTTGTCATTTTTGACTATCGAAAGTTTATTTTTTTTGCTGCACCGTTCAACACACCTGTTTCCAATTTATATTTTGTCAGGTGAATGATCATATTATAATGAAAATGCCATCTCAGTTGATTATCATATTTTCCTGGTGACACTTCAATTTGTAATGATCCTATTGAGTAATTTGGACGAATAATTCTACAAATTCTTTCTTTTTCAAACCTTATGGAAGGAATTTCAGTTATAAAGTTTTATTATGTCGTTATTAACTATAGAAAGCCAGATAATAGAAAAATTGATAGTCATCTTTGTGATAAAAAAAAGGATCTATTTTGAAAAGGGATCCATTTCCAGATAACTCAAGAATTTCACTAATACAAATTCTGCAAATGGAGTGTTATCTTTCGTTAAGCGTTTAAAATATATAAACACCTTTAAAATGCGATTTTCGACTAAAATATCGATTTTACAGATTTTACATTTTTTGTATTTTAAGCTTTCTAAATATCTACAGAGTTTGTTTCTATCATTTTAGAACTAAAGTTTTGTTAGTTTAAACTTCTCTTGGAGACAAGTTTTTGAACCGGAAGTACGATTTTCGTAACCGGAAATGATAGTTTCAATATGTTAACTTTCAATATTTCTTCAATAAAACTTATTCTAATATAAATAAAAAGCATTAAATAATATTTTTATCACTTAAAAAAGTTAAAATTGTTGGCATCACTGGATCTAATCAAGTATCTGGCTGCAAGTTTTTGTCTGGAAGTTTGTTTACATTTGCTGTTGTATGTTATTATCGAAATCTATACAGTAATGGACTTTTTTTGTTTTGTAATATCTTTCCTCTTAAAAATAATAAAACATTTTTGTTGAAGAAGAAAAGACAAATTTTAAAAATTTGAATTTGAATAAATATATTGAATGAAATGTTGCTTTTTGTGAATCAAAATTTTGAACTTTTCTAAGTTTAAAGTTCGTCAACATTTTTAAAGGATATGTGTTATGAACTGTTATGTCAAATACTGTGCAATATATGACAATATTTAATGAGGAATTTATTAAAATATTTATTTTCAGTTTTCAAAATTTATCAGCTAATTTATATAATTTTTATAATTCACTAAAATGTGAGTTATTTGCATAAATATGATTTCGAAAAAAAAAGCAGGCTTCTTAATCACCCTATAAAACATCTTTTCATTTAAAAGAAATTTCTTAGAAATTAATTTACGTAGATCTAATTTTATAGTTATCTGTTTCACAAAATGTTAATTTAACATACAGAAAAATGTGTAAAGGACTAAAATTAATTAAAATCTTAAACTTCTCTAATCTGTATACTGTGTGTGTGTATATGTATACTGTTAATTATGAAATGTATACTGTTAATTATGAAATATGTACTGTTAATTATGATGTCTCCTTTCTATAATAATAAATTTTAAATTAGTAATTTTTTGAAAATAAACATCTCTATAATACTAGGCTAATTAGGTTTCAGAAAGGTATAATTAATAAGGTTTATAATTAATAATAATAGTTAATATTAGTTAATAAGGTTTGAAAAGAGACCCATTTCCAGATCACTCAGGAGTTCCACTAATAAGAGTGTGGAAATTTGGCAAATAGAATGTTATCTTTCATTCAGTGTCTATATCAATACTTATAAACATTCAGAATCTAATTCAAACACCTATTTTCAGTTTTCAAAGTTTATCAGCCAGTATATATAATTATACACTGAAGTGACAAAAGTCATGGGATAACTCTTAATATCGTGTCGGCCCTCCTTTCGCCCGGTGAAGAGCAGCAACTCGACGTGGCATGGACTCAACAAGTCGTTGGAAGTCTTCTGCAGGAATATTGAGCCATGCTGTCTCGATAGACGTCCATAATTGTGAAAGCGTTGATGGTGCAGGATTTTGGGCACGAACAGACCTCTCGATGATGTCCTATAAATGCTCGATGGGATTCATGTCGGGCGATCTAGGTGGCCAGATCATTCGTTGGAATTGTCCAGAATGTTCTTCAAACCAATCGCGAACAGTTGTGGCCCGGTACATGGCGCATTGTCATCCATAAAAATCCCATCATTGTTTGGGTACATGAAGTCCATGAATGGCTGCAAGTGATCTCCAAGTAGCTGAACATAAGCATTTCCAGTCAATGTTCGGTTCAGTCGCACCAGAGGACCAAGTCCATGCCATGAAAAAACAGCCCACACCATTACGGAGCCACCACCAGCTTGAACAGTGCCTTCCTGACAGTTTGGGTCCATGGCTTCGTGGGGTCTGCGCCACACTCGAACCCTACCATCAGCTCTTACCAACTGAAATCGTGACTCATCGGACCAGGCCACGGTTTTCCATTCATCTAGGGACCAACCGACATGCTCACTTGCCCACGAGAGTCGCTGCAAGCGATGTCGTTCTGTCACTAAAGGTACTCGAGTCGGTCTTCTGCTGGAATAGCCCCAAAAAGCCAAATTTTTCCGCACAGTTCTAACAGACAAGTCCCTTGTACGTCCCACATTGATTTCTGCGGTTATTTGACGTAGTGTTGCTTGTCTGTTAGAATTTACGACTCTTTGCAGACGTCGCCGTTCTCGGTCGTTAAGTGCAGGCGGTCGACCACTGCGCTGTCCATGGTGGGATGTTATGCCTGAAATTTCATACTCTCGGCACACTCTTGACCCAGTGGATCTGGGAATGTTGAATTCCCTAACGACTTCCGAAATGGCATGACCCATGAGTCTAGCTCCAACTAACATTCCGCGTTCAAAGTCTGTTAATTCCCGTCGTGCAGTCATCATCACGTCAAAACCTCTTCACATGAATAACTTGAACAGAAATGAAAGCTCTGCGAAAGCACTGCGCATTTATACCTGTTCTACGCGATGCTACTGCCATCTGAAAATTTGCATATTGCTATCCCATGACTTTTGGCACTTCAGTGTATAATTAGTATAATTCACTAAAATGTGTGTTTTTTGTATAAATATGATGTTATAAAAAGAAAGCAGACTTTTTAATAACTTTATGAAACATAATTTCATTTAAACAGAAGTTTCTTAGAAATTAATTTACATAGATCTAATTTCATATTTTATCTGTTTCAAAATTTTAATTTAAGATACAAATGAATGTTTAAAGGGTTATACTTAATTAAAATATTAAACTTCTCTTATCTGTGAAGTGTATAATGTTAATTAGGATGTCTACTTTCTATAATATATTTTAAATTAGTAATTGTTTGAAGAAAAAACTATAACACTAGGTTAATAAGGTTTTAGAAAGATATAATTAATTAGGTTTTAGAAAGCTTCATAATAATTAGTTAAATTAGATTATATTCAACTATACATGAAACGTCTATTAAATCATGAAATAATGTACTTACAAAAGAAATAAAAAGCAACCAAAAATAACGAACAAAACTGAAATATTTTCATCGTTAGTAACGAAATAAAAATAAGAAGTTTCTATTTGAAAAAGAATGGTGTTCATTGTAAAAAAAAAAAAAAAAAAAACTTATTATAAAGGAACATTTTTGTTAGAAAACAACAAAAAAATACACAAATAATGTGCAATTTAAATTTTTATTGAAGCTAAATATTTGAATACGAGCATTTTCGCAACGATTTCTCTGGAGGTTCATGTTCTTATGTAACAATAACTAAATTCAGATTTCTTCTTCCGATTTACAAAGATGTTAATAAGGTAAAATAAATTTGGTAGAAATGTTTTCAGAAAATTCATGGTTAGATAAGAAATTCCCTAAACAGTTAAAAACACTATTTAATGCGTTATACTATAATATTTCGATGATTTATTTTCCGTTTGATTTTCACTATAATTTAAAGTATGATTATTTTCAGTTGTATTTAGAATTACTTATATTATTCTCATGATTAAACTAAATATATATTTTTAAAAATAATTTGTTAAATTAATTGAAATTAAAAAAAAAGCCATGAAAATGCATTAGCAAAAGCAAAAACACTATTTAAATTTTTTTTGAGTTTTCGAGCGATAAAAAATTATACGTTAATACCAAAACATTTATTGCTAAATTGCCAAAATGTAATGGTATTACTCAAAAATTGTATATGCTGCTTTGGATACCGAAATCGAATAATGAAACAATGTTATTTAAAAAAAGAAGAAGAAGAAAGTGGAGAATAACTTACATTTCATTCAGTAATATTTTTTTGTGATAGTGTAAATGACCTTTTGATTTACACTATCACAACAAAAGTTCCTGAGAGAAGTTAGTGAGTGCTCAGAGAAGTTATTCAGTGCCTTTTCAGTGCCTCAAAGAAGTTATTGAAAATTATGTTAATATCGAATTTGGGGCGTCATTACCATATATAATCTGTTGGGTAATTCAAAACGCTGCAGATACATGGTGGCACCATGAAGCAAAAGTTTCAAGAACTCCACATACCATCAATTGCTCTGTATGGGCTCTTGCATCCGGCTCTTCAAATGTCAAACTATGGTTGACCAACCATCAAATGTACAAAACCCGCATATGAAAGGCAACTGCATACGCCCAACATTCTGACAAAATAATACTGCCCCGATGAATTCTTCTTTTGATTTTTTTCAGCAAAAATCCACACATCTATTTTCAATCATTTCAAAAAAGCCTTCACCTGTTTATCTCACCCTTCCCTTCCAAATGCCCGTTACCATCCACTTACAATCCTACCTTTTAAACTTTCACCTCTCTACAAAATTCATACCAATCTGTCACAAGCAATAACATTTTTATTCCAAATTTCATTTACCCAGTAATACGTTAAAATTAAAATACGTTTTTTTTCTAATGCAGCTGGTAAATACTTAGAACGTGGTCTTTATATGCCATAAGCAAGGGTTGCGCCGACATTACTCACTTAGCACTAACCAGGGGGCGCCTGTAGCTAAGAATAATAATAATGCCCCCGCAACGTTCTACGGTTATATTAGACCAGGCCCTATGGTTTAAAGTGGATTCCAAACCACCAAAAATATCCATGGCACAGTATGGATTCGAACCCGAAGCCTGTAGTACCGAGTGCTAAGTCACTCGGCCATCAGGCCGCTAAAATGCCAACGGCACGCGGTGTTCTCATGTGGACACCCTCCGAAGTACTGACTGCGCCCGGTGATTCTGGACTTCAGTGATCGAATGAGAACCGGTATATTCAGCATGGTATGGCCGTTGGTAAATTAAAATACAAACCGTATTTAAACTGTTTAAAAAAAACCATCAAATCTTTCTCACAGACCTAATCTGATGCGTATATGGTCCTTTTTTTCGACACGTCCATACTTTACCATTACTAACATCGAGACAATCAACCAATTTCATCTCAGTACCACACATTGGACATATCAATCTTTCATATTAGTACACACTTTAGAAACCAATCCATTTTCCATATAATACACACCCAATTAATAGAAAAAATATTCTGAGCCTCTTTCATCTATTATGCTATCTGATAACAACACACATCAGTCCATTCCAACCCTTGAACAACCACATCAAAGAGTAGAAAACATCACAAAACAACAGGAAAATTTAAGAAAATATCCATACGTCATATTCATAAGTTAACTTACCGCTCTAAGAGAAAATTAACGATTTTCCTTTTGATTTCAAATGGTTCCTTAACTGCATTAAAAGTATTAAAAACAAATTATTTATTATTTACTTAGTAATCCATTTAAGTAATAAATAAAGTAACAAAAAAGTAAAGCCAGAGCGCTTGACACTCGGCCATTCAGGTCCCAAATTTGTGAATGCCAACGGCACGCGGTGTTCCCAGGTGGTCACCCACCAAAGTACTGACCGCGCCCAATGATGCTTGACTTCTGTGATCTAACGAGAACCGGTATATTCAGCATAGTACGGCCGTTGGCATTCACAAATTTGGGACCTGAATGGCCGAGTGTCAAGCGCTCTGGCGCTCGGTGCCACAGGTTTCGGGTTCGAATCCCGGCGGTGCCATGGATGTTTGTAGTGGTTCGGAATCCACTTTAAGCCGTAGGTCCCGGTCTCCTATGATTGTAAGAGCGCCACGGAGCAAAAGTCAGGCTTCTACCCACGGGTGCTCCATCACAACAGAAGCTGCTTCCTTCCCCTTCAATCATGAGCAGGTATGGGCTCGTGGGCTTGGCCAGCCAAGTGGGATAAGAAACAACAACAACAAACACAAAAAAATAAACTAGTTTCTTATATTCATGAATGGCAATATCATAACAATTGACCATCAATGCAATGACCGATGAGCAATATGAAATAATTAATGACCAATCTGCAACAATGACAGATATACAGTTATAAGATATCGTTTAAGAGTAGTAATTTCAATAAATAACATATTTCTGTTGATATTTATTAGAAAAAAAAATATGCAAATAACAATGAAATTAAGTTTGAATTCTAGAACATGGCTTTCCAAGGATAGGTTTTAGTAAGGCAATAAAAAGGTAATTTCCGCCTACAAAAAAAAGAATATATATTAGAATAAAATGTAATTTATTCTCTGTTTTTTTTATTAATTCTTTTTTTAACAATATTGTTTTATCATTCGAATTCAGCATAGTAAACAACATAAGAATTTGTGACATAATAGAAAAATAATTCGCGGTATTAGCAAATAATTTTGGCTAATTTTAGCGTAATAACTATTAATATCATTGTTAAAAAGTTACTTTTTTTGTGAATTATCAAAACCAAATAACATAATAATTTTGTGTTAAAGTGATAAAATTTGACTTAGAAACAATTTAAGAATAGGGCAAAGCAATGTTATATTTTGGCGTTAAGGCGATACAATTCAGAGTAAAAAATAATTAAAAATCAATAAAGTTTTGCCAAAATAGTGGTAAAATTTGACAATAAAAAAGATAAAATTTGGCATAAAGCAATTTAGGAATAAATTTTTGGCATAATAATGAAATAATTTGGCTTTAAAGCGATAAAATTTGGTATAAAAGCAATTTAAGGAATAAAATTTGACGTAATAGCTATTAGACAATCAATGTTGGCGCAATAGCAATTTTTGCTGATGGATTTTGGAGAAATAACATTTTACAACAATTAACCTTATCAGTCATTTTGTTTGGCGACTTGTCATTCTAGTGATGAACTTTTGTTTAATATCATTATAATACTAAAATAATTGGGGCAGTCATTATGTTTGTTTATTTCACGATTTGGCATTCTAGCGACGGATTTGGCACAAAAGGTACAGGACTCTAGATATTTACCAGATATTTTCTAGATATTTTTGTAAATATTAATTAAATCACTTCATAAATAAGAAAAAAAAAATATCATTTCAATTAATGAAATTTAGAGAAAAATAATTTTCTATTTCCAGAGCCAAAACCTTTAAAAAAAAATGAAATTTAAATTCTACGAAGATAATCATGTTTTTCTCTTATGATGCATAAATCAAAAAACAAACACAGACATACAACTAACAATCAGAAGTTAAAACATTTTTATATTATTAATAAATTTTTTAAAAAAGTATTGAATCTTTAAACATAAAAAAATATATAATGATATATAGTCAAAATTTCTAACGAAATATAAAAACGTTTTTGCATAAAAAAATTATAAATAAAAAGAAAACATTTCATTTGTACTAATTAAGAAAAGAATAATCAAATGCATTTTAAAATTGTCCTTTTAAAAATGACTCAAAATATGTATTTTCAAATGAATAGTATTTCTACTAATTAATATATAAAATTTGTAACTTGAAACGTTTACCAAACGAACTCTTAAAAAAATAAATTTTGAAATAAGAGATAACTTAAAATATATAGAAAATGTAACTGAAGCATTTAACAATGGAAATAAAACAAATAAAGAAAAAAAAACCTCAAGTATTTGCAAATTTATATTATATATATATTTTAAAACCATTCACTATCTAAAAACTCATATTTTAAAGTTATTAACTAAACTCATATTTTAAACTTATTAACTAATTAACTACATATTTTTATTTGATTTACATTAAGTACAATACTCACAAAAATTTAACATATTTAGACATAAAAATTTAATTTCAGATTTTTTAACAATGGTTTAATATATTTATAATGTTCAATCTTTCTTAATATTACTATTATAATAAAAGGGTTTGCGTGTATAAATAATAAAATAATTTTTTCTTTTTTCACTACAACTCAAAGTGCTTCTTTGTTAAGAAAAGGTTTAATTAAGAATTCAAGAAATTAATTATTCATATATATTCATCTATATATGTTCAGTTTGCCAACTGAAGACTGTTCACAATTAAAAGTATGCGCAGTCTTTTTTGCTAAGGATACAATATTTGATAATAAACCTCTACTTCTTTTTCTCTTATAATTAATATTTGTTAAAACTTTTTCAAGTAAAAATATTCCATTGAGAACATCTCTAGTCTTTCCTATATAAAATAGGGTTTCAGATTTATTTTGACTATTGTGTTTATGAATAATTCATCAGAAATATATGTTCAGAAAAAAGTAAGACTTAATAATATTCAAATCAATAGTTATATAAAAGGAAACAAGTTTATAATTTACATTTCCGTTTTGTAAAAAAATATTTAAAAGTTTTTTTTTGTTCTAATGCATCTGGCAAACACTTAGACAACTGTCTTTGATGCCTTAAGGCAAGCGCTGCACCGACGTTATTCACTTAGCACTACCCAGGGCGGTGCGTGTAGCTTGAAAATAAGCTACGGACGCTGAGTTACAATACATCCGCAACGCTCTACGATCCTGTTAGATAGGGACTTACGGTTTAAAGTGGATTCCTAACCACTACAAACATTCCCAGTCTCGAACCCGAAAACCTGTGGTACCGACCACCAGAGGTATAAGCGAGTTTCTAATAGCATTACTAGAAAACAGTCTTTAAATCACAAAATTCAATATTTAGGTTATATGCATTGTTTTCTCAATTAAGTATAAAGATATAAATATAATAATAGCAGATCATTAAGTTATTGATAAGACATGATATAAAAATGTTTTAGAAGAAAGAATGGAGAAATATAAAGATATGAAATAAGCAATAAATGTTTCAATTATGTATATTACAAAGAGCTTATGTTGAGAGTTTAAGGGATAGAGTTGCCTTCTGAGAGAATTTTGCAAGTAATTTTACTGTATTTGGGAGCCGTATGGGAATGTTATGTTGAGAAGTGAGTCAATATGTGCTTATAAATATTTTATGAATTAAGGTTAAGTTGGTGGTAATCATTGTGCATTTCATATGCTGTGGTTGTATATTTATTGTATGTCTTTGAGTGGTGTTTATATGAAGGTCTCTAGGCTTTATCGGATGTGAGTCGGTTCTGATCAAAGAATGACGAGTTCTTTGAAACAGGTCCATTGCCACAATTGCGAAAGTATATGACATCTTTATACGTTGTTTTTAATTAGTGGGTATTTCGATAACTTCAAAGCACAGGCAGTCCAGTCTGCGTATTGCATTACTGGCGGAGTGGAAGTTTATTCAGACGGCTATGTTAGGCGAAAATATTTATGTTCGCTTATTTATTGAAGGGATGAATCTTCCTAAAGGAAATGGAACGCTTTGGCGGGGGTGAAATGATAAGCCTTGCATACACAGATATTTTGGTAAATACCCTTGTACGGAGAAAATCAATGCTTGACTTTTAAACGGAACAATCTTTCTTCGATGAAGTGCTGGCATCACCAGCACCAATAGGCCCAGAGTCAAATTTTAAGAGGAAAACCAGGCCAATAATGTGAAAAGGACGTGAGATTTGGAAACAGTATAATATGAGGTTGACATCAGATCAGGCAGGAGGGAAGATAAGAATCAGGCAGAGAGAGGGCGAGAACAGTACAAATCATTATCACGATGAAGTGAGAACAACTATTTGTATGTGAAAGTAAAGAGCTGCACCCTTGGTGGACAGTTGGCAATTCCAAAAGAAGTATCTAAGCCAGATGAGAACCCCAAACACAAGATCTTCATCGATAATCTTAATGCGATGAAGGGGACAAAAAGGCTTCCTGCCAGCAATGGTGATGCGGACAGTCAAGGAGGTCCCCCCTTGCCATTTGTCCTTGCTGCCTCGATCTTCGATCTTCTACGAAGGAATTAAACTTCAATAATCTTGATATGAATTTTGCTTTAATGAACCTTTTTTTGAAAAGTCCCACTGAGCTAGGAGCTGTGGCATATTCACTGGGAAGGGGGTTTAAGATAGATAAATAATCAAGAGCGGCATTATTCTGAGAGACTAAAGCTCATTTTATTCCAGTATTATACATAATTGGATATTTGATTCATATTTTATAGATCTAACTTATTATATGATAACGTTAATTGTAATCATATGAAAACAAATTTATCACTTACATTAATTGTGATTAAAGTGTTGTTCATATTAAAAACTTACCTGCTTATATTGTAAGTAAAAAATATTTTTTATTTAAAAATCGTGAGATTTGCATTTGATTTATTTCATGTATAGGGTTTTCCTGATCCAATTTTCATGTCACTGGAGGCTTTCGAACATATAAATGTGATAATAGTTACTGCTGATTTTGTACATTTTTAAATAGGTTATTGGGGTAAGTTTTATGCATAAATTTTTAGTGTTTTAGTGAATCCTTTAATTACTTTTTCTAGGTATTGAATAGTTGATATTCGTGCCATGACCAGCCCTTCAAACCCTTCATTTCATGATTGTAATCGGAGCGACATCACATGAGAAATCTCGGAAAACTCCCCATGGCAACCTGATTTTTGAATTTTCTTATTTGACGAAAGAAAACTCAGTATTTTACTTATATTTTGTGATATGCATCTAATACAAAATTTCGTTTTATATTTTCTACAGTGAGCTACAGTCTTCTGCAGGTTTTTGGCTTAGTTTCTGTTATATTCAAATTCATTTAAAATTATAATAATTCATTTATAGAAAGTTTGATTTTAATGCAAATTTTTTTGAATACATATATTTGAATTTTAAATATGCTATGTTATAAAAGATATTAAAATTGAAGATAGAAAAATTATTCAATGTTTCATTTGTTCGTATTCCTATAGATATTCACTACTGTACACCGTAATAATTTTCATTACTTATAATTTACGAATTGCTCTTATTCACTTGAATAGTCATGACTGTTCTTCAAGTCCAATAAGAATTTATTTATTTCAATGTTGCAACGTCATGAATTAGCATTTAATAAAGCAGATCCAACTTATCTCGCTGCCCAATATTTCCATTTGTTTGGTGGATTTCCTTTCATAAGGCATAAGTGATTTCAATGAATTTTTGAACAGATATTAATGTAATATATTCATATAGAAATGTTAAGGAATTTTGACTCAAAAAAATTAACATTTATTATTAAAAATTGCTAAATATCGATTATTTTAATAGGGTAAAAGTAAGTATTGCAAATAAGTTCGTGCAGGTTAAAAATAAAACTCGAAAATGTATTGATCATAATTAAAAAAACTGGCAAATAAAACCCTTACAATACAGAAAAAAAACTGGTCATGTCAGATTTAAATATCTGAATGGAACGAAAATTGATTGAATTAATTGATATTCATATTAATAACATTTTAAAATTAAGAAATTAGGAGATACCACTGCATATGGACAGAACAATTAATAAATCATTAACCTAACATTTGACCTTTAGCAAGCTATTATGCTTCTAAGCATTGGTTCGAGAATTATCCAATATCTTTCCAAACATTCTCCAATGTTCTAGATCGACTCAATTCAGTGTGATTCCAGATCAAATAACACTCGGTATCCTTCCAATGTATTGGGAAACTTGAGCACAGGCCTCGTTTTATAATCCGCTTAATAATGGTCATTGTACTAGTGTTCCGGGTAAACATTGAATATTTGTAAATCAAAATTATAGTATGTTCTGAGAATTCTGCTCTGAAAATCTATATGCACTCAGACTCTGTCGTCTGTTTAGGTATTGTGTGTCGTGATTTAGCCGTTACTAGTCACATGGTCAAATTATGGCGTTGCTTCAACCTTAATGACAAAAAACAGTTCCATTTGATTACCACGTATCATTTAACTAAATTGCTAGTTCTTTTTCAAATGGTAACACATAATTATACTTTGGAAGAATCCATATGGGAATCATTGGTATATTCGAAGTCATAAAACCGATTATTACTTTTTAGAATTTGATTTTTGTTAATTTAAACACTTTACTTCACAATATATCATATAATTATCTATTAATTATGTCAAATATTATATTGTATATATAATTATATAGTTATATATATATCATATAATATAGTTATTTATTCATGAGACAATCAAATTTCATTCATTTGAAGATCGAAAGTTATTCACACACAAAATTTTGCTAAGATCTGATAACAGTTTTGTGTGAAGTTTTAATTTTAATATTGCCTTAGAGAGAATACAAAAGTTTAATGTCAGATATTATCTAGATGTTAACTTATATTAAATAAAATAATTTTTTTAAGAATAAGTAAAATACAGTCTATTCATAGAAAAAAAGTATATTTCAATAGGTATTTTTTTTAACAGTAAGTGAATATAAATATTTTGGGTAAATTAAAAAAAAAAAATTATATTGTTTTATAGATGCATCAAAAAACATTTAATAATGAATTACAGTTAACCCATTATAAAAAGTCATACATTTGTAAAACTTTTGAGAATATCGCATATTAATAATGCAAAATCTCACGAATGAATCTAGAAATGTAATCATGCTTCATCCTACTCAATGACAGAAGCGCCCCCTGTGGCTCTCAGGAGAAATGGTCAATAGGCCTTGAAACTCTCTCCAAAGAGGATTTACAGCTCCACTTGCGCTCCTGCTGAGAAACGTGTAATTTATAGTCTCTGATCTACAAAAGAAATATATTTACACAATCTTCTACCTACGATGACCTACAGATTCTCACCCAAAGAGGAAGTACCCAGCGCGTATCTGAGTTTTCGGCTTAGAAGTAGAATCCTTCCGCGAATCTATTATTATATGCCTTTAAATGTGTTAATTACTGTCTGTTGTTAATTGTGTGTGGTGTTTGTGCGTGTGTAAATAAAGTTATGTGTTCTCCAACCTGTGCCTCAAATATCTCAACCTATCCACATCCAGTTACAATCCATTTGCCTTACCAGTGCACTACAGAAACTTAATCCCGTTCAAAATTCTCAAGAAATACTAATTTAAAAAAAAATGTTTTTAATCACTTTCGTACTTCTTAACAATACTTCTCAACATCTGTTAACTTCTTAACATCTTCATCAACATTAACGTACTTCTCAACATCTGGGCCTGAATGGCCGAGTGGCTAGCGCTCTGGCGCTCGGTACCACAGGTTTCGAGTTCGGGTCCCGGCGGTGCCATGGTTGTTTGTAGTGGTTCGGAATCCACTTTAAAAAGTAGGTCCCAGTCTAATAGGATCGTAGAGCTTTGCGGGGGCATTGTTACTCCGCGTCCGTGGCTTATCTTGAAGTTATACGCGCCCCCTGGGTAATGCAAAGTGAGTACGTCTCTGCAGCACTTGCATTAAGGCCTCCAAAGACCAAGCTGTCTGTGTTTGCCAGCTGCATTAGAAAGTAACAAGTTATATCTTTTAATATTTTGTTCTTTGTAATAAATGTTTGGTATATAACTAAATTCATGTTATATTAAATAACTATTCCAATTAAAAATATTTTACAAAGTGTATTATAACATACAATATTTCACATACTTTTCAACTGAAATTGGGCAGATCCTCAAGTTAGCTGTAGAGACAATCGATATAACTCCTTCTTCCCAATTTAATAGATATTCTAGTTAATTTTCACATGAAATTTAATTGCATTTAGATCTCTGTATAGATTGTGCGTATTTAATCAACACATTTAACAATTGAAACCCCTTTTGTCATCATGAATTCTGGTATTACCTAATTGCGTTATTTTAGCACTTTAAACGCTCATGAAATGATAATTTCAGGACTTTTTGTCCCTGAATGGTGACTATTTCTTTCCTAATTTGCTAATTAAAATATGGCACATAACAGCAAAACCTTTGTATTTATTTACGAAGGACAATACAGCAGCAAAATTACATTTTTACATGCAGGATTTCATTTTAAGTTGTTATTAACTTTAAATGCATTTACTTCCTTAGTATTGTGATGTTGTTTTAGTACATATTAGTACATTTCAGTATGTTTAGAATTTAGTATATTTATTACATTTTATTATTTTTAGGTTTTAGTACATTTTAATATTTTTAGGTTTCAATACATTTTGTAGCACATATAAGGTTATTTTGTGATGCTGTCTAAGTTTATTTTATTCAATTCCTTCTATTAGCTCACACTCTCCCGATATATATCTTGTTCAAATTTTCAATCGTTCATAAAATACTTTTTATTCATCCACTCAAGTTTAAATAAAATTTTTTTTGAACTTGTAGTGGATGACACTTGATGTTAATGCAGTTTTTTCAAATATTAATTCAGTAATTAAATTTAATTAATTAATTTGAGCTCTTTTTAGATTTAAGTTGCATATATCTCCCAATAGATGGCACCAGATGTAAGAGAAAAATTTCAACTTTATTTATAAAAAAGTAGGAATTGACTTTCAAAATTTTTTTTTTATATTACTTGTTCATTTGACACAGCTATGAAAGGGCAGATTTTAGTGAGGTAAGAAAAAGGTCATTTGGTAAAAATCTAGAATCCTTGATCCTGTATCTGTCCCCTTAATATAGATTCTGTACCCTTTACGTCACATACATTGCCAGAACGCCAAATCGTCAAGTAAACAAACGTAATGACTGCAACAGTTAGTTTTCGATATTACATCAAATTACAAATATTACATTGGTAAAACGATATTACACCAAAATCTATCACTAGGATGCCAAGTTACCAAAAGTTTGGCCAAACAGATTTGGCATCCTATTGATGATTTCTAAAATACTAAATGGCTGTCGAAATTAGTTGTAGTTATAAAATGTTACTTCGCCGGAATTCTCTATTACGCCAACATTAATACAGCATTATATAACAGTTGCCAAATAGCTGTAACGTCAAATCTTATTCTTTAAACTGCGTTTTCGCTAAATTTTATCATTAAACGAAATTTTATTCTTTAATTGCTTTTACGTCAAAGTATTTCGCTTTATCACCAAATTTTATCACTAAGCGAAATTTTATTCCTAAAATGTTTTTACTCTAAATTTTGTGTCTTTATCGTCAAATTTTAAAACTAGTAAGCAAAAATATTCCCTAAATTTCCTTTATGCCAAATTTTATCACTTTTTCGCCAAATTTTGCTACTATCATGGCAAAAACACAAACATGAAACATGATTCTCAATAGGAAAAACTAAGGATATAATGTGTGTGTACATACATTTTATGTATATTTTAAATTATTTTTTTAAATTTATCTTCACTTTAACAGTACGTTTTATAAAAATTTCAAGTAATTAATTCTGTAGATTAAATTTATCATAAAATGATACATTGTAATTTTGATGTATCGTTTTATTTTTTCAATATGTTTAAAGATTCATTATTTTTCTTTTTACTTTTATTACTTAAATAATAATGTTTCAACTGCTAACTGCTCGATTGATGTTTGTTTTTATGTCAAGATTTATCTATCTACCTATCTATATATCTATATATATAATATACCGATAAATAATATAGCAATTTATATACATATATATATATATAAATTGGTATATTATTTATACCAAATTTCTTTTGGAACATTATGTTATACCCTTTACCTTTATTTTAATAATTGGATTAAATTATTTAGAAAAAAATATATTCGACTTCATAACAGGCATAGCTGGATTTGCAAGAAAATCGGATTAATATTTGAATTAACTAAGCCTCTGTTATATACATTGTATGCATTCAATCACTAAATGAGAAATCTGTTACACTACATAGATTAAAGATATTAAAGAAAATCAAAATGCCTGCTCTACACGTCTCAGCTAAATCTCTCAGCACTTGCTTTTCTCTCTTAGATGGAAACAGATTAAAATATATTTAATAAATACTATTGTCATATTTTTAACCAGTAAATGATAGAGGAAATGTAGAATCCAAATAATTATGATTTATTTCCTATTTTGATAGTTAATTATTAAATTCAGTCGTATGGTGCAGTTTAATTTATGGCTTCTAATTAAGTTAAATTCTTGTTAGTTTTATCTAGAATAAAATTTGAAATGGCCAGCATCATTGAGAAGTTACAAAACACCCAATAATTTTATTTTGTTGCCATGGTAACATTATTGGAAAAGTATACACCTCCCTATCATAACTAGCCAACTTATTTTTACCTCATAGTAACACTCTAGTTAATAAAGGGAGTGAGAAAAGTCACGTACTGTGCAAAATCAATTACTTTTCTAACAGATATCTGAAGGATGGATATATCTTGGATATATATTGCTTCTTTAGTAGAATTGGTTATTTTTATCGTATTAAATGATGACTATTAATTTTTAATTCAATAATCATAGTAAAAATTGAATTTTAAATGATGTTTAAACATTCGAATGTATTTATTTATGAAATAAAATAAAATCTGAAAAAAATATGCATAAAATAAAAGCATCTTCTATTAAAATAGCAAAAAGGATTTTTTTAAATATAAACTATATGGTACTATATATACTATATATATGGTTAAAAATAAACTATAAACTATATGTTTAAAATGATTTGGTAAAATAAACATTGACTGTAATAGTAAAATTATAATGGTGTTTGTAAATAGAAGTATTTAGTATTATATCAATTTTGTTAATAGTGCAGAAAGAATATAACGATATTGAAGAAATAGAGAGTCAAACATGAAGATTAAAACTTTAAAAAAAACTTATAAAGATAATTTATTTATACATTATAAGAAGCGGTTTGTTATTACAGTAGAGTTTTTCACAATTTACTGTAATTATTTTTCACTTATTAACCGAATTTAATTAACTGGCTTAAAAATATTTTATTTAATGTTTAATAAAAATTAAAAAATTACAAACCTTAAAACTGTTCTTTTAGTAAAAAATGATCAAAACAAATATTCAATTGTGGGCATATAGAAGCAAATGAAAATACCGAAAATGTTTCAAATAAACTTGTGAAAAAACAAAGCATTATTCATTATCTATTGGATTTCTAAGCAAATTTAACAAAAAGTAAATCTCGAACGTGCTCATAAGTGTAACAATAAATAATGATTTTGTTTTGAGGAACTGCATTAAATTATTTGATTTTGACGTAATTTTTAAAATATGATTAAATTTAATTTTTTTTTCTTTCTAATGCAGCTGGCAAACACTTAGACAGCTTGGTCTTGGATGCTTTAAGGCAAGCGCTACATAGACGTACTCACTTTGCATTACCCAAGGGGCGCGTGTAACTTGAAGATAAGCCACGGACGTGGAGTAGCAATGTCCCCCGCAACGCTCTACGATCCTATTAGACCGAGACCTACAGTTTAAAGTGGATTCCGAACCACTACAAACATCCATGTCACCGCCGAGACTCGAACCCGAAGTCTGTTGTACCGAGCGCCAGAGCGCTAGCCACTCGGCCATTCAGGCCCTTAAATTTAGAAATAAAGTCATTGATATAATGTTGACTTGTAATTGTTCAGCATAAAGATTTCATAAAGATTTGTTGTAATTTGTTTGGTGTTGATCAACTAGTAGGGTCTCTCTTTGTAAACCGCCAAAGTGTCGCCAAATGTAATGTAACAAGTCATGATGCTTGGCTCGAAAAAAGGTTTAAGTTCTTAAAATGATTGCTCATATTATTCTTGAAACTTCACTGAAAAAAAGGGCACTTTATTTTATGATATATAAAAAAAAGAATAAAATGCATAGAAAATAGTAATTCTGTGCATCTAATCATTTAATAAATTGTAGAAAATGAAATTTATTAGAATAAAACGTCGTTATGTAAAGAAAAGAAATGAATTAGAAACAAAATATTTTCAGATAAGCATGTTTTCAGGAAGATGAATTGTTTACTTAACAAGAGAAAAAAATTTCAATTTTTTTAAGATAAATAATGGTAATATGACTAACCTTGTTAAATATGATTCTCTTTTATGGACATTTGAAAAAAATTAACGTTAAAGTGAATTGTAGTAAAATTATATTCCCTTCTGTTTTTATTTTTCATTATTTTTCTATTTCAAATTTTAACTAAATGGAAAAAATAAAAAAATGAAAACTTTTAACATAATTCTATTCTCTCTATTAAAAGACATTCAAATATAAATTTTACTACATTATCCAATATTAAATTTTGAAAGGGTCACCTCATAACATGTTTGATATATGCATTCATATTCAGAGGTTAATATTAACAGAGAAAAACATTAAACATAAAATATCCCATAATAATGATTTACTTTTATTGTTTTTATTATTATTTTGAACAAAATGTTCAAGCATTAAGCAACTGAGTGATTTGAAAAGCTAAAATTCTTTTGTCATGAGTGCTTAGAAGATTTGTTTTTAAGAGCATCACAAAACTTAATGAAATGTTTAAGAACAGTCAATAGAAATAATTCTTTAAATATGAAAAAAAAGAACTGTAAGTATTATTTATTGTAATTTAGCTGACCTTAAGATACTACTTTATTGAATGTTTCTTTTGAGATTATTAAATATAATATTCAAAACATTTCTGTATTTTCTTACAAAACTGCTGAAGGATATTAATAATTTTTTGCTTCTATTTAATTTAAAACAAGAAAAAAATACTAGTCTTTGCATTTTATATATAACAAAGATATTATATTACTGTATCCAATTTTCAATTTAAAATTCCCGGTGCTTATGGAGTTTCAAATTTTTTTTCTTTTTTAATTTGCTGGCACTGTCCTTCATATCTGTGTGGAATTTGACGTCAAAATATTCATTAGTGTTTGAGTTACGCTTGGCTTTGTAAGACGCCAAAACTGATTCCGGCGATTTTTGAAATGTCTGAATTAATTGAGCAAAGAAATTACATTTTGTTAGAAACATTTTGTTGAATGGCAAAAACGGTGAGCATTCCTATATCAGAAAGAAATGTTTAGAAGTGATATAAATAATTCAAAGAAGGCAGAGAACGCGTTGAAGACAAAGAGCATGGTCCTCAACCTCAGCCGACGAAGCTCACGTCCAAAACATTATGTTTGCAAAGTAATATAAACAGTGAAGATTTGATATGACTTTTGAAATTCCAGCATTCAATGTTGTTGGAATTTCAAAAATCGGTCAATTCCATTTTAGGCCTTAAAGGCATCAAATCTCGATTTACCGAAAACACTGAAAAACTTTGATTCTTCGTGAGATTTTGATATAAATATCGTTAAAAGTTTTACGACTTCTGGCTATTTTAAACTCAAAAGACCACCGGGGACACCGTTTTGAAATTAGCTAAGGTGAAATCACAGTTTTAGGCCGTCCCAGCCAGACTTTTTAGCATGCATTGAGGATTGAAAAAAATTTATCCCGGAGGGTAACTTTGAAATAACTGTGGTTAGGTAAATATCGTTTTTGTTGTATTAAATATTCAATAAAAATAAGTTATAGATTTCTTGTATTTAACACACACACAAAGAAAACAGATATCCGGCAAACTTTTCTATGGAATTCGAAATTCTAATATAAAAACCATATTAAAAATAAATTTAATTGCGAGTTGAAAACAACAAATAACAAAAGAAAATAAAAAAAAATACATGCAAGCAATAATAAAACTAGAAAAAAAATCAAAATGGTGTCGGATGAGAAAATAGATGTGATGTAATATTTTTAAAAACAATTGTTAGTGCCATCTGGTGGAAATTTTTTAAATTTATTTAAAGATTATTAATAAGAATCTTTTTCGTAGTTTTTGATTAATCACCAGATTAAATAGTAGAAGCCCCCTTATTTTCATTTAATGTAAGTGATATAGTTTTTGAAAGTACTATAACAATATAAAGGATTGTTTTTATAAATTGATACGTAGTTTTAAATATGTTACAATTACAGTTTTATATAATTAACAATATCGTAACTTATTTTTTATTAAGACAATATTTTAAAGGAAGAGAAAATATAATAAATGACAAATACTTAACCTGTTTGATTCTCATGAAATTGCTAATGTACAATCCATCGTTTACACAAGGCCCAGTAAGTCACTCGATTCTGGGTTTAATTTGTTGCTCTACGGTCCTTTTGTACACACTTGGACTAATTAACAAGTTAAACGTGGATTCCGAACCACTAACAAACACCCATGCCACAGACAAGATACGAATCTGAAACATGTGGTACCAAAGACCAGAGTACTAGACAATTGGCCATTAGGCCACCTCGATTCTAGGAAAGGAAAGCAAATGTTGCTGCCCGTATATTTGTGGTTTGAAATCTCAGATTGCTTATTGACATTGACAATATGGTATATCTGTCTGTCTTCTTATTCATACACTGTAAAATAAAAACCCTTTATCTACCGTTTGGCGACAGTATTAAATATCCAAACTTCTTTGTTTTCTAAAATGCGATTTGGTTGTGACAGTTTCATTGGTAAAATCCCAACTCAATTTTTAAATTTATTAAATGAAATTTTAAGTGAATGCAATACAGATGTTACTAAATTTATTTATTTATTTTACCATTTTTTTTTTATTTTACGTCAGCTTGTTTAGGAACAGTACAACAAGTGATTGCAATTCAGAAGCTAATCTATTTCTTTGTATTGTAAATCTGAGGTCCTTACTCCCTGCTGCTGTTTTATTTCAATTTACCCAAATGCCATTAAAATACTAGATAAAAAAAAAAAAATTGAATTCAGTGAAAGTTATAAAAAACTACTCTAAAAATCGAAAATATGGATCAATTCCTATGGTGAGTCACAAATTCAATTTTTAAAAAAAAAGGAATCGTTGCACATATTTTCCGGCACCAAAAAGAAAATAAATAAGAAGAGTAAATATGAAAAAGAAAGAAATGGATAAAACCGACCATAATATGACAGCCGCGAATCGATGATAAGAAAATGTGAAATACAGATAGTACTAGAAATAAAAGTGAGTAAAAAGTAATATTCTCCATAAAGAAAACATGGGGTGCCCATACTAGCTCACAGGGTTACGAGTCGTTTTGTAGAAATTGAAGTATTATTGCAGTCTTATAATATGAATCCTCGTACATATCAAATATCCAAGACTAGGAAAGAACATTATATCCAAAAGCCCTTTGTAGCTGGTTTCTTGGTTCTACATATTTCGAGCATTGAAACAAAACGGGTTCAACAGTTTTCTGTGTTTTGCAGAATGGGCTTAATGGAGATGATGTCGAGCGAAATATATGTAGTTTGGAGATAGAAGTACATGCTTTTGTGCGAAACCTGGACAGAAGAATATCTTCTTTTCGATGAGTAGGAATAAGTCTATGGAAAGGTTGACTGACTGTCCAATGACTAAATTCTTCACCATATTTTCCATCTATCCACTGTTTTGTTGCTTTTATCTGTGCTTTCTTCTTTTGTTGAAATATAGGGTCTTCAAAAAGATTTCCAATGAAATATTATTGTGTTTGTTGCAGATTTTGCGAGAGAATCTACCGGTTAATTCTCTATAATACTAAAGGGCCCTTAGGATCAGATTAATTCAATGTATGAAATGTTACTGCAAATGTTTTGAAGTTGATTGTTTTGGTGTTTTGTTACATTTATAAAAAAAATAAAGAAAAAATAAATAATGAGAAACATCTTACAATTGGATTAAAAAATTCAAAACTTAAAATATATAGAAATAGTTAGTTATCCTCACGAACAACCTGTTTTACCATCAATGTTTAAAAAAAAATTATTTTTCAACTCCTTCTATTAGCTCACACTCACCCTATATATATCTTGTTCTAATTTTAAATAGTTAATAAAATACTTTTTATTCATCTACTCAACTTCAAATACATTTTTTTTAACTTGTAGTGGATGACACTTGATATTAATACAGTTTTTTCAAATATTAATTAATTAATTAAATTTAATTAATTAATTTTAGTTTTTTTAGATTTAAGTTGCATATATCTACCAATAGATGGCGCCAGATAAACTTAAAAAAATAAATGAAAATTATTTATAAAGGACTTTCTGCAATATAGTGAAAAAAAGTAGGAATTGACTTTAAATTGTTTTTTATATTACTTGTTTCTTGTAAGAAAAGTAGTGACTTTTGTTTAACATAATTATTAAAATAAGAATATATATGTTTAAATACGATAATAATAGTAAATTTTGTATAATTTCACAATTTAGAAGTTTAGAATATATTTATTAATTAAAAGATTCGAAAAATCACTTTTATGTATAGACGTTGTTCAATTAAGTACTAACTGATGGCATTTTAAAATATTATTTTTATATTTGTAATTAGCAAAGTCAGTTTTCCAAGAAAAATATATTCTCAAAAATATATTTTGTTAGTTGTAAAAGAATATAGCAATAAATATATAAAAGAGAAATTTTTATTAAATTTTTGCAATAAATTAAAGTTTTATTTCCTAATTTTGGCTTAAATGAGCTAATTTAAAATAAATATATGACTTTTATCATCATAAAAACAGTATAAATATGAAAAAATATGTATTATTCGCATAACACAATGCAATTAAAATTATTTTAATAAAAAAAAAATAAAGTTCGTTTGGTATTCAAATACAATACTCATCTGTATATCAAAAGAAATATTCTATAAAAATAAACGTTAAGAAATATTACTTTAAAAATATAACAAAAGTAAAAAAAAAATTTTCTTTCCATGTTGTAAGACAAAACTTCATTTTTTTTATTTTTTATTCTTCAACTGTGGAAAAATAGATTCAGAATATGAGTAGATTTTCAATATTATGTTAGAAATATGAACTTGATTGCGTGAACTCCTGCAATCAAATAGTTATGACTATGAATTCTACGCCCATTGTTATTTTATTGTTTCTTATTAAAAGCTATTTTTGATTAATTTTAAAAATCAGATGTGTACTATTTAAAATAAATAAAATATTTCTAGAATTAGATGTTGTTTAGTCTTACTTTTGTTAAAATAATAAAACATTTTGAATTGATTATTTCAGAATTTATGTTCTTGGTACTGTCACAAGTAGTACCGATAATTTTATTGATGCCCTGTGATCCTTCAGTATATCACATCTTGAACATGTGATATGTTCGATAGGGCTTTGTATATTTAGACTTAAAAAGGCTGTTTATTAATCCATCAAGTAAAGCAGCACAGAGAGCTTCCTGACCTTTGAAAGGAATTAATGTGTCAAAACCGTAGAACCTAATGTTCCTCTTTTATGCTCATAAAGAAGAAGATGATAATCTTTTGAATTCTATCCCTGTAAGGACTCATTCAAAAATGTGTCTGAGCTCAATGAGGATTTAATGTGATAGACATTTCGTGGTGGTAACAGGGTAAATTGAATCTGCTATATTGATTGGATTCTAAATTAATAAATCTTCAGTGGCGCGAACCGGATAAGGTAAATATGCTGTATATTAGGTTCAATATAACATATCCTGTGTTGTGCGAATATTATAAGCTGAATCTGCTATGTATCTGTCTTTCCAGTAATCAATATCTCAGGTAAAACTTTTGAGATTTGAAAACTATGATAATATATAACCTTATTGAAATAATTATCGCCTAAATTTTTCATAGCTTATAAAAATTGAGTGATTATTTAATAAAGTTTGCTAAATTAAATTAACGTAGACCATTAGACTTTTAAGTTTTAAATCCATACATGTCTCTCCATGCAAGTCAATAAATATTGAACGTAAGATATATGTTCTAATTTGGCTCACTGTGCCGCTTTCTCGTCAGAATTTTTATACAGTTTTTGAGTTGTATGCAAAACGATATTCAACTGTATTGACCACAAGTGGTTTATAAGTTCATGTATTTTATAAGGCAATCTCTGCTCTGTTTTCTTATTTTGAGATGCATGATATTAATTAAAAAATTTTAAGCAGATGTTTGTTGAATTCTTTTAAAGAAAAGTTGTTAGCTGAAAGCCTGATATTTTGTAATATATATGCAACATAAGCCATTCAAATATAAATAGGCATGGCTATTTTTAAAGTGTTGTGAAGAGCCATATAAGGACATACAACCATATTAAATTGATGAAACTTACGTGACATAACATAGGTGTGTTATGTATGGTAATATTTAACTTCTACGAAATATGGATTGACATTGAATGGCTTAAGTAAACTTATACAGTCACAATTTTTTTCTTTGGTTTGGTCGTAAGAGTATCTGCAGAAAAAATGCAAGTTAGTAATATTTCAGGGAGTAATAAAATTATTTTTAATATACGTGCTATAATAATAAGAATTGTGGGCAAGACATTTATTATATAGTGTTTATTTTGTGTAAGATGCAAAAAAAGAACTAAAAAAAAATTATTGAGTTATTTGCTTTCATATTATTTTAATACTTCTTTATTATTTTATTAATGTTAGTATAATGTGTTATTTGTCTTTTTTTTTTTTTGCTGTTTGATTAACAACGAAAAGTGGAAAACTTATTACAGAATAAATGTTATCCTAGTATAAATTAAACTTCCTTTATTTTTCAAACTCTTCAAGAATGTAGTTCTTACAGGCAATAAAGGTGAGTTTAATTTTTTATTTTATGTCATTTTGTTCCTTATACAAATTAAATAAGAGAGCCTGAAATATTGAAAAAGTCTTAAAATTACAAAGAAATATATATTAAGGGTAAATATGGTGAGAAAATTTCTCATATGCATAAGTTGCACAGGTTCTTTAAATGGCTCATTACAAATGCTGTGATTTCTGCATCTTTTCTGAAATAATTACTAAATATTTAAAATAAGTAATGTATTTATACGTTGAATTAAATGGTATGTATTTACGTATTTATCATAAAGAATTTATGCTATGAATATATTATTTAACATATTTTAATTTAAAATAACTTAAAATACTTATAAACAGTATCTGTAGAGATTTGGAGCTGTTTTTTTTTTTCAAGGACTAATTGCCCCTAAATTTAAAATTGAAATAATATTTAAGAAGTACAATAAAATCAGAAGGTATAGACTGTAAATATTTGCTTTTTTTTAGTTATTTTTAAATTACCTTTTTATTGATACTTTTCCAAATAAATTCGTTAAAAACAAATTTAACAAGAACAATAATATTAGAAAAATAAGAATGTTTTCTCCCTTCATTTTATTTGTAAGCTTTTGTTTTAAAACTTTATTTTTTAAATTATCAATAAATTCAGCAACTTTTTTATAGTGCATAAACATTTTGGAAATTTACCAAGCAATTAATCATACTCCACTCTTGTACCTCTCGATCTCTACAAAGCCCACTTTTGTGGTTAGTTTTATCATCAGTTATTCAGAAGTTTTACTTTTTTTAATGTTTCAATTGCTGCAATGTTCTCTGGCGTCCCAATTAGATATTTTCTTCAAACATGTGGAGCGTCTTTCACATTTCTCAAGAACTTTTCAACTTTTCTACCCCACTCATACACTTATTATAGAGAAAATCTTTTTGATTTCGTACCTCATTTTTCTGAAAAAAAGTACGCATTTAGTCATGCACAAAATTCTCGACCTAAGCGAAATACACAGTTTTGATTAGTTTATCAGCAGTTATTCGGCAGTTTTCTTGTTATTAACATTTGAATTGCATCAATATCCTTTGGTATCACAAGTCGATACTTTAGACAACAGTTGGAGCGGCTATCACATATCGGAAGAACATTTTTAAATTTTCTACTTTACTCATACATTTTTGCAGCATATTTATCCTCCATGATATTGCATTTCTTTAATTTCAATACGTTCCTTTGGAATAAATCTGTCTATTTAATGCTGCTGTGTTTCGGTACATTTCTCCAATAATCATTATATTTATATTATGAAGCCGCTTGTTTCTTCAAACATTTATTCCTTACATTACAAAAAAATAGTTCTGTCAACTTTTAGCACCAATGCATAAATTTATTCAATTTTCTGAAAACATTTAAAATTTGCATCGTGTATTTTGATGAATAATATTTAATCAATATTGTTATACTTAGGATCTTTTACGATGCATTATTATTACAAAACGTTCAGACACATAATAGTAATAATTATATTGATGGCATCGATTTATTTTCTGTTGAAACATAAACGTTTTTCTGTTGATACATGAATTGATATTTGCTTTATTAAATTTATTTTTCAGATGAATTAATTACCAGTAAGGATTTCTAACAAATACTTTCTCACTAAATAAAATTATTCAATTCAGCTCGTGTATTAAAAATAACAATTGAGGGTTTATAAAAATGACAAAAAAATATATCCAATTAAGTAAAAATACTAAAAAAAGTATTTGATTTTAAAATCTACTTTACATAGCAAATTGGAATGAGCTCTTAGGAAAATACTTATGAATAAGTAGTGGTAAGTAGTGAAGAGAATATTAATTTAAAGCATTTGAAAGAAGTTTGCAAATGGTGGTTTAAAAAAAAACTAATAATATATTTGTAATTTTACTGTTTAATATCCGAGATGTTAATATTTAATAGGAACCGGTGATATAATTTATTAAATTGATTGATATAAGCTGTAGAGATTCCAATAAAAATCAAGCAACAAATATTTCGCCTTTTTTAAATCTATATTACTAATGTACAAACATAATCAAATTATAGCTTTATTTGCAATAACAGAAAAATTACAAATATAAGCAAAAATTCATCAATGGAAAAATAATGCAACGAAATCAATAATCAAAGCTTTTGAAAAATCCTGAAACACTAAAGTTATAGTAAGTTCTTCGCTAAAAAATTAGCTTGTACTAATTTTTTTCTCTTTCTTGTTGAATCTAACACTTTACTGACATTTTAATGAATATTTCCATTTTGCCCAAATCACTTTCCCCAAAAAATCAATTTCAATTTTATCGGTTTCCATGTAAGCAAAATAAACTTTTATAGTAGCCAAGATTAAAAAAACGAAGAATCGCACATTTTTTTTTCAATCACGACAAAATTCTGTTTGATTACTTTGGAACAGTAATTACTTAACATTACTTTTTGTTGCAAAGAAAACAAAACTTTTCATACCGTTTTCCGAAAGAATAAAAAAAAAAAAAAAAAAAAAAACACATAACAAAATCTTAAAAGTTGACATAGCGGCATTGAATACAACAACAACAGGGAAAAAAACACACAGTCTTAAAATCTTTGGCGGTAAATTTTTCTAAAATGCTCATCGCTATTTTTAATTATAAATGATTAACAAAAATGGATGCCCAAAAAAATGTAAGGTAAAAATTACTTTGCCTTTTCCTAATATTTCGCCAAAATATTAATTTTTATCATTACAGATGTTTCGTTTTTAATAAACTTTTTTGAAACATTATTTAAAAGCCATTTCATCCCAATAATGTGTTTTCTGCTACAGAGGACATGATCCTTGCTACCAGATCTTGTAGTGTGTCTTTAAAGAGGGATTTCATTTGACCCCAGAAAAAGTCTAAGGTATTAAGGTTTGGTAAGTGTGGTCCTGCAACGTCACCTTTGATTCCAATCCATCTTGTGGGATAGGCTGCATTTTGGTTGGTATTTATGATGCAGCAAAATTGGGGTAGGGTGGCATTGCTGTTTGGTTAACAAGTACGAGCCTAATAGATAATCATTAAAGATATAATCAGATATTGAATTCTGAACTTATATGTATACTTTGAGGAGCAACAGTGTGAGGATTCTCTTTGGATAAATACACAGATCGTTAAAACATTACTTTTTTGTTAAATTAATTAAACTGTTTGTTACAGGAAATTATGTTCCAATTCCAATTCCTCTTTTTGTAACGCTTAAATTTTACATTTTTAATGTCCAAACCGGGGCCAAACAGGTTCGGATTCGGGTTCGAGTCCCGGCGGTGCCATGATTGTTTGTAGTGGTTCGGAATCCACTTTAAAAGGTAGGCCCCGGTCCTAATAGGATCGTAGAGCGTTGCGGGGGCATTGTTACTTCGCGTCCGTGGCTTATCTTCAAGGTACACGTGCCCCCTGGGTAATGCAAAGTGAGTACGTCTCTGCAGTACTTGCCTTAAGGCATCCAAAGACCAAGCTGTCTGTGTTTGCCAGCTGCATTAGAAAGAAGAAAAAATGTCCAAACAATTGTGACGTGAATTATTTAATTTAATTTACTTACATGTATTAACCTAAATTAAAATCTGTTAACTATTTTTTACTGTTGTTCGTTTGACGAACATTCCTTTTACTTGTCCAAGTATAATCTGCAGGTATATTTTGATTCCACTTTAGCTGATAAATGTTTTACTGTGTTGAAATATCTAGGTGGAGTCGCTCGTGTTCATCGAAATTTTCAGGAAAATATCTCAAATATAAATTCAGAAAATATATTTTTAGGGACATCCAAGAGCTTTATCATTTTGAAGAATTTCTGGAACTATTTCTCCATAGTTCTCAGCTTTTTTGACGCCAAGAAATTCAGTTACGACCTTTTTAAAAGATTTCCATGAAGTCTTTTCAACTCCATTCAAGCTTTCTAAATATTATGGTCCTTTATGAACTCACTTATTTGTGGAGTTACAAATATATTCTCTTTTATTCCTAATTGATTCTAGGGAATTTTATGTTCAGGAAACCTGGATCACTTTTATTCATTGCCTTAACAAATATTTCCATTAATCCGAGTTTAATGTGAAAGGGAGGAGATATACGTAATCCAGATTTAAAAATCTTAAATCAGGCCATAAAAATGTTTAGAATAACTATATTTTGATAGGTTTTATAGCTAAGTCTATATTTTTAATGATTTTTATTTAGTATGTGTATGTTTTTATATGTTGGAAAGTAAAGGAGGATATTGAAGCTTTATGTGTTTTGGTAGTGTTGGGTTTTCTCTCCAATAAAATGTAAATTTTTTCATTCGTTGAATCTTTTTATTACAATGATTGTTCTACCAAGTAAAACAACAAGATATTTAATTTTAGATCTTTATTTGAATATTTAGAACTTACGATACATAGATATTTGTATTGCTAAGTTTTGTTGGTTTCAAAAATAAATAAATAAATATTAGTAACTTTAGCATTTTTTTAAATTTTAGAACAAGCAATTTAGCTAAGTGAGATGAATCTTTAAAGTGTCACAGCATATTTACGGTCTTCGTTTTTGTAAAAAAAATCCCTGAATCATCTGTAAATAAAAAAAAATGGTGGACGGAAATTTTAAGTTTCATTTTAATGAATACAGATAAGAAATAAGAAATAAATAATAAATATAATAAAGTATAATAAATAAATAATAAATATAATAAAGTATAATAAATAAATAATAAATATAATAAACTATAATAAATAAATAATAAATATAATAAAGTATAATAAATAAATAATAAATATAATAAACTATAATAAATAAATAATAAATATAATAAAACATAATAAATTCTGCAAGTATTTTACTCCTGACGTTTCAGAACAAAATGAGTCAGTTTTTTAGTGTAACTATGTTAATGGATTAGTAAAATAATCTGCATCTTTAATTAAAAAAACTAATTAACTTTCTTTATTCTACATAAGAAAAGCTAGTGAATTTCTAATATAGAATAAAAGAAATAATTTACTTAGATGTATAATTATTTCAAAGCCAAAAAACTCACAATTTAGTGAACTACATAAAATTTAATATATTTCAATAACAAACAAAAGCACGTGTTGCTTAAACAGTTAAAAGTGATGGAACCAAAAAGGCAGCAAGGTAAGCTAATATCACGCACACTATTGGCTTAGTTTCAATTCCTTCTCCTACCTCTCAAGTAAAATTAATACTGGAAACTCTTTGACAGAACTAAACATTTTCCTTTCTCTTCACAGGCAGGGTTTGAAGATTGTTATCCCGGATTTAACATACAGCTCTATTTGGGCATTTGTTGCACAATTAACAATTGTCCAAAAATACATTCATAGAAAAGCATTTTGTAAATTCAAAAATGCTTCAAATTAGATCAAATTAGATGGTAGAAATAAATGATGAGATACTTAAATTGAAATTCACTAGTTTAATGAAAAATCAGAAGTACATATGATTTTTATTTAAACAATATGTATTAATTAATAGAAACATATATATACAATACCAATGTAATATCGATAATTAAACTAACTAACATTTTTGTTTTTACCTTGTATAATTTTTTTTGATTTTTCACAATAACCAACTTGAAATGTGCATGGTATCTTTCCTTATCGCGACTAAAGAGTCCTTTGCCTTTTAAAAAATACTACTTAAATCTTTATTATAAATGGTTAATATAATAAATGAATAATAATAAATTAGGAGTCATTTAATGCATTGCCAGCATTTTAATGTATTATCTGCCAAAGTAAGATCAGAAAAAATTATGAATGTTAAAGATGCCCAAATAAAAATTGTGCTTCAGTGCTAAGTCATTTGCGTCATGGTACAAAAAAGGAAATTGGATAGGAGTTTAATTTCCTTTGATTTATAATCTTCTTAATATGATAAGAAACACTGTAAAAGTAAAAATCAATTTTCTCATTACTCGCTTATGATGAAAATTAAATGCTTAATCCCTGCCTCCTAAATTTCTCCGAAGTAAAATATTCTGGAAGGGATAAACCTTTAATGAATCTTTTCAGATACCAAATATTTGGTCAGAACCTCTCGGGATATTTAAAGGAATTATAAAGTCTTTTAATATTATTATTATCCCCAAGGAAATTCCAAGTGTTATTGTAAAATATGGAGATACATTTTACGCTTCTAGAAATGAATAGTTTAAGGAATACAAGACCCAACTCTATTGATAAATCTGAAATGATTTTTAGACATATTGTACGAGTTGTGAGACAAAAAAAAATTTCCACTTCAATCTTATTTAATAAGTTTTTCTTATAATTTTTGAATTTTATGAAAAAGGGGACATAAAAATCAAATTAGGAATGGCTAATAAGAATTTCGGCACCCTAAGGGTAAATTACCTATTTTTTATTCTAATCATAAATATTTGGTCTTACGCATTCACTAGTAATCCTTCTAACAATATTGCGTTCATTAAAATGCCAAATATTTTGCTTAACTCTATGCCAGAGCGATTGTGTGTAAGCTTCTTGTATGTAGCAATTCTATGTTTAATGATATGTATCGATCGTATGAACATGATGATTCAACATACTCAAGTGAGATAATTTATAATTCTTTGGTATAACATCAGGATGTTTTTTGATAAAAGGCAAGTTCGACTCATGTAACTTACAACCATTTCTGACATGAGATTCATCTATGAAGGGAATTAACAATTTAAATAGACTACTTTCAAAAGACTTCCTTTTTAATACTCATCTATTAAATTTATCTTTCAAGCTGTGATGCTATATTAATAATAATAATTTCTTCTCACTTGATGAGACTTCATCAACATTCGGATAACCACGTCTTTTTTAGCTCAATCTGTAATTCATTATTAATCTTAAAACATTAAAAAAAACATTAATTAATTTAGCATAACTATTGTTAACACTGAACAAAAAATCAAAAAAAGAATTAATAACAGTTACTAATAAATTTACGAGAATTTTTTGAGAGCAAGAGCATATTTTTTATTTGATCTATTAAAACTAGATCCACTGTTGTATTTGCTATAAGTAACAATATCTTGATGAAAAAAATGCGCATCTTAAGAACGAAAAGAATTTCAATGATATGTTCTGGATTCAAACTACGAGAAATTAGTTCAACAGGAATATCTGCTGTTCTGACATCCCAAGCTCTGTTGCCAAGAAAATGCCTTGGCTGCCTTTTAGATAAGAGCTATTCTATTTGATACGAATAACTTTAGAAGATGAGCTAATGTATAAATTTAGGACAAGGAAATTGTTGAATCAATATACAGTACAAGTTTGTAAATACTAAAGAAGTTGTTACTTTTGACACAAGTATTGAAAGTAGTTTTGCAGCTCACAATTCAATGCAACGAATGATTATTACTTTAAGGATATTTTCGATTTGGTACAAATCAAAGTCAGTTTAATAATTCAAACATGTCACGCTTTCATTGATTCTTCTAGAGTATAGCGTTGTATCGCAAAACGTCTGAACTTTGATGAGGCACTTCGAAATGTCACCCATTCGTTTCTTTCATTTGAAAGATGTAGATCATCCCATTCTAGTTTTAAAATCCAATTATTTTTCAAAAGGATATTTCCGCACATGGTAACAGGTCTCTAAAGATCCAAATAATTTTGCAATTTTTGTCAAAACTATACATTTAGTATACAAGTTTTATTAAATAGACATAATGAAATTAAAAGTTATTCTTTGAATTCTATCTCAAATCTAGCACCTTTACATTGCTTTGGAAAGACTTTGAAAATGATAATCTTGATATTTGAATGGAACGTGTTTCAACAAAATTATCTCTTTCGAAAGAATGTACAATAACATATTAGCAGATTTTTAACATAGTTTGTATTGATGTTTCAATTCCATAGCAATTCTATACTAGATTTCGTAAAAATAAAAGTCACTAAGTGCTTATTGTCGAAACCAATGGATAATCATTTTTTACATTGATAAATAAGGCCTCATGACTCCTGTTGATAAATAAGGCGTCGATTTTGGGCCATATGTTATAAGTAATTCATAAAGTTTCAGCATATCATTCAAAATACTTTTACAAACGATTCATTTAAAATTATACTGATCGGGAGTTACAAAAAATTCGTCGATGCATTTTACGTGTGTAAGACATAAATACTATCTTGTGATTACTGAATAGTAACAGGTTATAAAAAGATCATGTTGCACCCCACTTCCATTTTGAAAAACAAGATAAAGGACCAGAAGCATCGAATATTACCAGAAATTTAATTAAAGTACTTTGTTCTCTGCAAATATCTTGATAAAACATCATATATCTTCGAATTTCAGTAACAGTTTTGTATATCTCATATGCTCTAAAGCTTCACATTCATTCCTTCAGTCAGTCACAATACATCTTTGACATTTAAAGATTCTTGTTTAACTTCTTTCACAAATTGTAATGTTAAACATTCGTTTGACTAATTGCAAGTAATCATCTGATTGAACATATTGTTTTACTGGCAGAATCTTTTTTCACCAGGATGCGTTTAAAGAAATGATCTTCACATTCTAGTGCTTCTTTATTTTAAATTTTGGGAAATTTCACAAACATCTTCGGTTACCTCACATGATTTAATCAAAGAACTTATGTTTTTTCATAATTTTTATTGAACCGCAATGAGTAGTATTTTCTGAATTTGAACCAAATTCCATAATACAAATACCACACAACTAGCAATGTATCCATATAAAGAAATTTTAAAAAATTAGCTTCAAATTTGGTACTCAAATTTTATCAACTTTCTTTAGTTCATAAAACCAGTCATCACCTAACATGACATGTATTTATTGTGGTTTATTGAAATGAGGATCAGCAATTTGAGGAAGTTGTGATACTGAAAAAGTAAAATAATTCACTGGTGCTACATCATTAATTTTAAACACTACAAAGAATTCAAGTTTCTATTATGATCTAACTGGTTTGGTATCTCAACAATAAGTTTCGATTTTGCCAATGAATCCACCCCACTTAAACATGAAACTTTTTTTATTCCAAGTTTGTTAGTGAACTAGCAAATAATTGCCCTACACTAACTGCCGCTATTTAATAATGACCTAAAAGAAATGAAATTATCATAAGTATCTTTAATCGCAGTATACAGCAGTACAGTATTTGAATTACTAGTAAAATTTGTTCCAACATACTCCGTTTTAATTATTTGATTTCACTTAGACGATACTTCAAAAGATATGCCATCTACATTGAACTTCAAATTCTCATGTACAGGGGAATCAAAATGATCAACTGTAGATTATTCTTCTTATAGTGTTTGCGTAAGTGTCAAACCAAGTTTGCGAAATCTTCATCTGTTACTGGTGGAAAGGAAGTAAAGTGTGATGCCTTTTTGAACAATTTCCACAGCAAGATTCAGAAGATTTTTTTTTTCAGAATGAATTATAATTTTTGTATTTGTATTTGAAACCCTTTCTATATGTAAAGAATAAATTTGGACGAATAATGAATACTGGAACTTTATAACATTGAGACCTCTTCGTTAAGGTATAAAAAAGCAAAAAATCCTTTAACAAAGAGTAACAATCATTTCGAATTTTATATGGCTTACTTATTTGGAATGCAACTATACTTCCCGTCAGGATTAACGAGAACTACTAAAAAAGACAACTAATTCAGTTGAAAGAAATAGGTAATAGGTGTAATCAAGTGGCGTAACCGTGCTTCTTCCTACGCACTGCGTGTCACTTGTGGCGTTCAGGAGAAATGGTCAATTGAGACACTCGACCATAAGTCTTTCACCCGAGAGGAAGTACAGCTCAGCCGGCGCTGCCGCTGAGAAACGTTTAGTACAGCGCAATCAATCGCTTTTGTTGAGAAACGTTTAGTTTACAGTCTCTCATCTCAAGAGGAAAATATCTTTTTCAAAACCCTGTTATTTGTAGACCAACAGACTCTCACCCGGAGATAAAGTATATTTCGTGCAGCCCGCTCAAACCTGAGTAGCTTTATTTTCGGATTAGAAAGGGAATCATTCCACAAATATAGAATTATCTGTCTTTAAAGGTGTTAAATATTTTATATATCTAATTACGTGCATGTGGTGTTTGTGAGCGGGCAAATAAAGCTATGAATTCTGAAACCTGTGACTCAAGTCTCAACTCAACCACACCCAGTTACAATCTAGCTGCATAAACGACAACACTACAATCTGGTGCCCAGCGTGGGGCCGCCCATACTTCCACACTACAGTAGGGGAATCGGTTTACATTCAATTTGAAAAGAATGTAGTTACTTGAGTGAGTGAGTAGGGGTCTTTGATTCACTGATGAATATAATGTCAAGAAAGCGGTAGTTGACCAAAAGAGATGAGTGTAATGAAAGACTGGCTGTCATAATAAATTGTTAGCGGCTGATTTACAATGATTAGACATGTAACTAACATACTAGTTTGTGGAGTGGCCATTAATAGTCGAACTCATAGAACAATATTTGATCTTAAATTGCACAACGAGTTGGATGTGTTTCTCACGGGCACATCGACAAGAAATGTTAAGTGATATTGGGATTCTTCGATGTATCACTGAATTGTGTCCTACTTCGAAATGAACTCCAATCTCTATCGAACAGCTGTGGAAAAGTAATCTTCATGTTGTCGCTACATAGCCGGATTAATAGTAGTTATGCTTTAGGGAGACATTTCGTTCAACAGCCAGATCTTTAACATAGCTGTATGTTAACAATATTGTATGCCTCTATCCGTTGTCATTCTCTTTATTTCATTAAGGCCTTATATTTTCGTAGAATAATGTCCATTCGTTCATGTTTTTCTTTGTGCTTGTAAATTCTTTAATTTCCCAGATAGAGCTTAAAATTTCTACAACATTTGACTCGATTGATGTCTGATCAATCGATAGATGTTTGATCTACGACCTAGCAGATATAGAAAGCTGTGGAGGCTGTCGAAAAGGCTGTCGGAGAAAGCTGTCGGATATTCTACTAACATTTGCCTAGCCGGATAGTTGCCTGGGACCACATTTTATTAATAGCTAACTATATGCAGCTCTATCTGAAGTAAAATATTCTGAAAACATTTTGGTTTCTACACATATAAATAACATACTATATCGTCTTCTGTTCATTCTGATATTTTCTTCTGTATATGTAGGGTTGTGTTTTTTGTCGGGTTTATTCTATTTCTGTCAAGAATTTTTCATATTCATTTTTTGACTTTATTCCATAAGCAGTATGATGATTGTTCTTATTTATAATAATTGATTTCCTCATATTATAATATACACCTATTTTTTTAATCAATTGAAGTCCCAACTAATTTTTTTATATTAATAAACGCTTTAATTCAATAATTGCATTAAAATTACCTATATTTTAAGCTGGGTAATTTAATATCAAGATCAATCAAATGGTAGAAATGAATTATGAAATGCGTTGGTTGTATTCTATTACGCACTAAATCATGAAGTTGCAGTATTTGAAACCGAAAAATTAATTTTATTTTGAAAAGCATCATTCTTAGTTAATGACCATAAGAAAAGTTTGAAAAGCATCATTCTTCGCTTACGAAATGCATTAATTAACTGATATCGAAATGAACTTGAACAAATGAATCATCTAACCGAAAGCCATAGATGATATAATCGAGAAGATGCCTTATTGAATTATTACTTACGCTAATACAAGAACACTATTATAATAATACAATAACAAGAGCAGGAATAAAGGAATGATTGTGACATGACCTATATTTCAACGTTTACAATTATGAGTTGAAATATGGAGCAGCATATGTTAACTGCGATTTATCAGTTAGAATGCCGGCATTTTACACTCAGTTGAACCTATTGGCTTTCTGAAGAAGAAAATTGAGCACTAAGCATAGATTACTTCGCGTGTATATTCAAGGTCCTGTACAATGTCTTCCGACAGAAAACCTGGAACAATTAATATTAACATCATCAACCCAACTAATGATTTTTCCAGGACTAAATTTGCATTTGGTTGTAATTACCTTTCACTATAAATATTTACATGAATTACATATATATGATACACATTATTTATATAAGTTCAAGGTTCATAACAGGCATCAACTATAATATATTCTGTTGCAAATATATTGTAATAGGCGTATATAAAATATATTTGATGCTCATTATAAACGTCTTTAAAGTGGCATCTGTACATATGTCAATAAAAGTAGTTTTTAATATAATATCAGCATAGGTTAAGTTTACAAATTTAAATTGAATTTAATATAATTAATTTAATGGCATATTCTATTAGTGTCTCAAATGCTATGTAAACTATTAATATAAACGAAATATAAGTAAGAAAAGAAAATACCAATTCATTAATTAAAAATATTACTAAAAACCAACAATATAATAGGCTTCCAACAAAATATTACTTACTTAATTAAAAATGTTTCAGAGAAAGAGTTTTGAAATAAGAAGACGTATTTAAAATTTTAATGGGGGGCTGCACTTGAGTCAATGCAGAACCGAATGCCTCTTTTCTTTATCAAATACAATGATTAAGTATGAAATCTAGTTTTAGGAATTTGGTTGCTTCCAGGCTTTTTAAGCATCAAAAGGAAACCCATGCTTAATAGGCAATTGATTTCAGTTTATTTGGTTGATTGTTATACATTGGCAAGCTTAAAGATACGAATTCCTAATTATTTCTTTAAACCCTACAAGAATGGAAGAACATTTTAATCTTCCAAAAAATTTTCAAACATATCAATAAAGTAAATTCAAAATCTTGTAGAATAAAATCTTTCTTTTCCTTAATTCTTTTACATTTTTAATAAATTAATACTGAGCAATTCCAAGATATTTACTTTAAATATTTAATTTATTATAAGCTGTCCTTTCAGAAATTTAAGTTATTGTCAATCCTAAGAAGATAAAATATTATTTTGCTTATTATAAAAGTAATAGCGTTATTAAGAAAGATTCAGTATTAGAAAGGTTTAAAAGTATTGATAAAAAAATCGGAAACCATACTTTTTAATTTAATTACAATATATGTTAAATTCTTTGTGAATGATAATACAATTATCGTGAATCAAATGAAAAAAAAAAATATATATAAGTCGTATGAGTTTTAAAATAGTAAATGGTTTTAAAACAGTAAATGATTGAAAAATATAAGTTTTAAAATAGCAAATGGTTTTAAAATTGTAAATGGTTGTAAAATACGAGATTTGAAATAATAAATGGTTTAAGATTTAAAAATTGTGTTTTTTATGTTTTAATTATGTTTTTTAACTTTTAAAAATTATATGTGATTAATGTTATTCTTCAGTTATTGCTTTTATCTAAATTATAAAATAATTTTTTATCTTCAAATGTATCTTTAGTTATATTTTCTGTATGTATTAAATTAGCTCTATTTTTATAAAATTATCTTCGTTCACTTTGCTAGAATTTCAAGGTATTAATTCTATAGATAAATTCTTATTATATAGATTATAAATTATACATTATTTTCTAATACTGGATAAAATCATACATAAGTCATAGAGTATCATATATATGCTTTGCCATGCTTGTTAATAAACTACATAAATTTTTACCGTATTTCTTCTTGATTTTATATTTTTAGGACATCTATTATCCAAGAGTATATCATGCTGTTGATAAACTAAATAAATGTTTATTGAATTTTTTCATGATTTCAGTTTACAATGAAGGACACTGAAACAATTTATAGAAACTTTCAATGTGATTGGGTTATTTTTGATCTGTCACTTTTACAGTTTCCTTGCTTAAAATAGGAGTTAAGGAGAACTTTTTTTTTTCCAATGCAGCTGGCAAACAGACATAGACGTCTTTGGATGCCTATAAGGGCAGCACAGACGTTACTCACTTTGCATTTCCCAGGGGGTGCGTGTAACTTGATGGTAAGCCACGGACGCGGTGTAACAATGCCCCCGCAGCTCTCTACGATCCTATCAGGACCGGGACCTACGGCTTAAGGTGGATTCCGAACCACTACAACACTCATGGGCAAAGCCGGGATTTGAACCCGATACCTGTGGTACCGAAGCCAGAGCGCTACCCATTCGGCCATCAGGCCTCCAGTTAAGGAGAACTTGATGATTAAAAAAATATGTGAAGTTTTAAATTTTGTAATATTGCTTTCAAACAAGGTCATCATAATATACATACAGGATGCAATAAAAAATTTCCTTTTACTATAAGCTTTTTTATCAAAAACAAATTTAATTTAGTTAAGAAGAAAAACATTTGTTTTATTTTATAATAATTGCTTTTATACAAAAAATTAAAAAAAAGAAACATTAAATACTTTGAAATTTTAAAATATAAAATTAATAACTAATAAATAAAAATTTAAAGTTTCTAAAAGGATTAGCCTAATATATTAAACTCAAAGCTTTCAAATTTGAAAAAAAAAATATTTATTTTAATTAAAAATAATAAGTTATATTAATACTTGGTTGTCAAGTAAATTTTCTTTTTCTTTAAAAAATTAATGAAAAATTATAAAAAAATTCCTTGTTTGTTATATACTTATTAAAATTAACGTACTCTTAAAGATTAAAGAAATTCCCCTTTTTTTCATTATAAGACAAATTTAAAATCGATTAAAGGATTCACTTAAAGCTCTGATGAATGTTTTCAGCATATTTTAGTTTGCATTATTATGAATATTCTGTTTTCAATATTTTTAAAAAGATGCGTTGCGTGCCTATTTTAATTACTAAAGATATCACAAAAAGAAAGCTTTATTTTAAGAAAAATTTCACAACTTTCACTATTTTTTTGAGCAGGTTTTTTCACGTCCTATTTTTAATCTTTCTTCATGATAAACTAGCACACAATAACCTGGCATTGCATGACTTCAGAAAATAAAACTTATTAATTATTTTCTTAGATTCAAACATCTGTTCAGTTCAAAAAAACATCTTCGCGTTCTTCAGCTCCAACACTGTCATTCTCAATTTATTAGATTATTTCTTATTTAACTTCATGTCCATTTTCTGATATCCCCACAATTTCTAATCTATTTGCTGCTCTTTGTTTAGTCAATTTTGACCTGATTGAATAGTTTTCTTTTCCTAGGTGGCATTACAAATTTAAAAATTAAAAATGAAGTTTAACGAAAAATTCTTCTCTATAAATCTCTTTCATTTACTAAACTGACCTCTATAGCTACTACTACTACTACACAATCATTGTACATATCCCTGTGCATAGGACTGAGATGCCTATACAGTTTAGAAATGATGTGGCCAAAAATCAATGGACACAGGAAGGAAGCAGGTAAATTTTCATAAAATTCATTTTTTAATTTACAGAAACAGAACTACTATGAGGAAACATTTTAAAAAAACAGTAAAAAAATTTAAAAAGTTAAAAATTAAAAAAGGGGAAAAATAGAAATGCGAGAATACACAGAAATATGAAAAACACATTAAGCAAATTTTTGGAAAAATTTAAAAGACATTGCAATACAATAAACACACCATTGAAGAATATGTAAATCAGAGAGCAGAAGAAGTGTTCATCGAAGCAATTAAAATGTATAGAGGTAATAATTAGAAGAGGAGTAAAACCACATAAAGAAGTGTAAGAATTAATCAGCAGAAATATACGTTGCAAGATTATAAACAATGGAGGTACAAAAAGCATGAAGAATTACATCTGAAAAGAGATAATATGCCAATTTAAATAATTTGTTTTCAGACAAGAATATTAGGGAATGTACAAATTAAAAATTGATATGAGTATGAAATAAAGTAACAAATTGTTTCAAAATTAGCTTACTTTAAATAAACACATATAATGTATGCACCCACGTAAATTATTTTATAAAGTAAAATTAATTTAAGTATACACCTATAATAAATATACACAAGCATAAATAATTTTATAAAGCAAATTACCTTAAAGATACACACTTAACATATACAGACATAACAGATACACACAAGTAAATTTTTTTATAAAGTAAAATTATCATAAATACACATGCATTCAGACACAGAGTAAATATAAAAGAGTTTTGAAAAAAAAAATAAATCTGTTATATTGAACAAAAGAGCTATTTGGCATTTAGTCTGGGAAAGTTTAAGTTTGATTTTCACAAAATTTAACATGCTTCGAATTTTGAATCGATGCATTTTGCATTTTTTTCTTCCATAGATTAATGTTGGCTTCGCAAGGTTTTTCATATAATTTGATAATGTAAGTGGGCAGGAATTAGAATAGTGAAGAGGATTACACAGGAAACCAAACCACAGGAATTCCAGAATCCACAGGAACAAAAGCTTGAGTTTCTCAACTGGAATCTTTGCAGATTAGAAGAATATGGACCATGCCATATAAGAAACATGATTTCCTCTCTTGTCAATCCAGCAGGATATTTTGGTAAACAGGTCTGTCCGTTAATCCTTCATCTCATTGTTTTTATCATTTTGAAAGCAGGTGATTATTCAATAAACCTTTCAATTCTGAGTGGGGACTTCTTTAATAGAATTGACTGACTTTCAAACCTGCCTTGTTTGACGATCTTATCAGTTGTTTCCTTACTGAGATGACCTATGTGCGTGTTCATCCATTCTTATGTAATCTGTTATTTGTAGTGGAGAGAACACTGAATTTCCCTTGAGACTGGGTGCGGTGTGATATATTTTAAGATATCTAATAATCCAGAAAGGTTATTATAGACATATTTTTACACAGTCTCTTGTTGTGGAAACTTGCCAAATTGCTTCACATGTGGATATTAATTTTTCTTGAAAAACGGAATTTTGTTGGTTCAATTTACCCATCTACTCTGAGATTTTACTTCCGTTTTTGTAGGACCAAAATGCTGCTCCTGTGCCTTTGCTTGATTTGGAACCCTCCGTATAAACAGTCTCAGAATAAGTTGAAGAGGACTGTGTTTGAATGTCATCTTCATTGCAGATATTAAAACTATGGATTGGAGGGAGTGAAAATCACTTAATATACGAATAATACTCGAAGTCATCCGCAGTTATTTGAAATGTTTCCATCTATAGGTCCTTCCTCCTTTTGGATACAACATTGAATGCAGCTCCTACTTGCAATTATAAGTGAAGGGCTATTATAAGTGAAGATTTATGATTATTGAAAGAGCCGCTGCAGATATGATTCTACATGTCCCAGTTTGAATGGATATTAATGTCCTTTCAATTCTAGGTGTTGAAAAGAGTGCTATCTCTTTGGTCAGGAAATTCGAAAAACTAGAGGCCGCAAAGTGGAGAACTCCAGTCAGAAGAACGGCTCAAAAACTCAGACAGTACTTTATCAATGGTAATAATTATATGATATCTTTAGTGAAATAATCATTAAAAGATAATTTACATCTATTACTTTATTTCTTTCATCTATTACTTTATTTCTTTTCATTCAAATTAATTTTTCCTGAAAAAAGAATGAAAAATAACAATAGATTCACTATAATGTTTAAAAAAAGCAGAAAACTAAATTCTATGAATTTAACTACGATAACATTAAAGGAATTTAAACCTTAAATGAATCTAAACCTTAAAGGAATTCCACCTTAAAGGAATCCCACGACGTTGCCTGATTTCTGAGAATAATTTAATAAACATCGTCAATAATAAATTGCCTGGAAATTTTTCTAAAGAATTTGGAATTATAATATAAAAAAGCACATTAAAAAGAAATTTAATTGTGAGTTCAAATCATCTAATAATGTTAGCAAATAGAAATAATAGACGCAAACTGTAATAATCAAATGGTGAGAAAAAATATGTAAAATATCAAAATGAAGTCAAATGGGAAAAGTGATGTAATTTTTCATTCGTAATTCTTTAAAAAGCAATGTTTAGTGCTATCTGGTGATAAGTTTTTTTATTAAATTAAAAGTACTAATAAGAATTTTTTCGTAAATAAAATAGTAAACATCTTTTGCTTTCTGTTAATTTAAGTACTATTGTTTTTTAATGTATTTTAATACTATAATGATTTATTCTAACAAACTGATATTCTGTTTTAAATACGTTAAAATTATAGTTTTAAATAATTAAAAAAAAAGGAAATTTTTCCTTTATAAGACAATATTTTAAATTAAGTGAAAAAATAATAAAAGACAATCACTTATATTTATAATTTGCTTGAAATTGTTAGAAAACATTTTATTATTTATACACAGATCATCTATAAATTATTTGATCCTTGGAAAAAGAAACAAATGCTACTCTCTCTTCATTTATGTCAGATTGTTACTGACATGGGTGAAACGTTAAGCTTGTCTAACTGTATCCTTATTCAAGTACTGTCAACCAAAAGCCCTTTATCTCTCGTTTGGCGATTTAGAGAAGATAAAAAGTGTTCGAGTCCCCTAAGCATTGATTTGGCTCGGACATTTTCATTAGTAAAATCGCAAAGAACATTTTTTTTTCTTAGTTTTTAAACAAATTTTAACTGGTTACATTTCAGAAGTTAATAATTTATTTATTTTACATTAACATTTCTATCAACAATACAATAGTGTAAGCAATAACAAAAAAAGTGACTAATACTTGTTGAAATTGTTGGAAAAGTGAATAGTATTTTTACTATAAATTGTCTTTCAAGCAAATAAAGGTTTTTATATTTAATATTTTGTATTTATTTATTTATTTTTTGTTTTGACATACAAGGACATTAACACATTTTTTAAATTATCACTTTTTTAGGAAATATATTTTTTAAGAAACAAATTTTAATCTTTCGGGCATTGTAATCTAATATTTATATGTCTTCATATGTAGCGTATTTCACATACAAGCACACAATATAATAATTTACATAATGATTACAATAATTACAAAAGCGTGCTTTCAAAGTTATGGCAGGCAGATTATTAGAATTACAAATAAAGACATGTATATACATATATATACATTTGACAGGGTATCTCTTATCTCTATGAGACGGCGTATCTAATATTATTATTGTTAATTAGTATGTAACTTAAATATTTTCTTACATGATATCGAAATAATTCATTATAAATGCGTTTGTTCAATTTAAAATTTCAGTACGATTATACAATATGTATTCAGCAAGAAACATATGTATATGTTTCTACACTGGTTTAAAAAAAATTCACGATAGAAAGGAAAAAAATAATGTGAATGGTAACTTTTGATCACTGTATTAAAAATATTTAAATCTTAAAAAATAATTAAAAGTGCAGTAAATAATTTAAAGTTAAAAAATAATGTTTAATACTTTAATAACAAATTCCTAAGGGCTTTTCTTTCCTCGTACAAATTATCAGACTATTTTAAATTTCATACATTTATGGATTCTAAGAAATGAACTACAGAAATCTGAAATTTAAAAGTGTAGAAAAACTACGAATATTCAGCGTTATTTTGAAGCATTTAATTTTAGCAAAATCAAAACTTTAATTTCAGTAATCATATGAAAAATTCTGATCTTATTTTTAGTGATATTTATTTATCATTTCAGTAGAATTATAAGCGGAAAATCTTTGCATCTCTTAGAAATTCATTGTTCTGAACATACCTGATACACATATTACGTATTTTATATGCGTGCACAATTGTATTGTGTGTAATTGTATACGACTATGAGTATGAGTTTCACATACATTAAAAATTCATACCCCATAGCAATTATTTATAACGCAAATATTCAATAGTCTCAAACAATAAAGGCTGCTAACAATGACTATTTATTCACTGCTCTAACAACTACGCAGTAAATTTTAACAAATAAAATTAAGGTCATTGTTGTAAATATTTCGTATTTTGTGTCACAAAAGAAAAATTTAGAATGTAGTTTACATTAAGTGACTTGATATGCTATAACATTATATCCACGTTTGCTTCTTACAAACTATTTTAAAGGGAAAAAATGCCCGAAGGAAACACCATTGTCATCTTTGTTGCTTGTGGTGAGTCTATGTTCGATATTCTATTCATTTTCAAGTTTCGACATTTTTAAATTTTGCGTTAATAATTTATTTTTCGATTTTTTGGAATTCAAATGCATAAAAGTTTACAATAGGCAAACTAAAAATTGTAACATATTTCAAGAAAAAATGAATCTTTAATTGACCTAAATAAATCCATCCTAGAAGAACTTATTGTTTTACAGACCTTGGAACAATTAAAATACACTGACAACATCTTGGGACCATAAATTCATCACAGTAATCAAGAAGAAAAACACAGAATATGATCTAATCACATTTCCTACAACATCAATAGATGATCTTATTACCCTGCCTACTCCTGAACAGTTACAAGACACCAATAAAATCCTTACACCATGGGTTATCATACAAAATCAAAATAATAACTATAAGACAAAAATATCAAAAACATTGGCAAGATTTAAAAATTTCAAACTATATAATTACAGCCAGCAAATTTTACAATGGATTCAAATTTTGCATTATCAAATTAATTTTTGATGTTTTGAAGTTAATATGCACAAAAGTGTGCCATAGACAAGCTAAAAATGATAAAATACCACAAGAAAATACAGCAGCTTCAATTGACCTAAATACATCCATCATTGAAGAACTTATTGTTTTGCCAACCTTCGAACAATTAAAATACACTGACAACATCTTGGGACCACAAATTCGTTACAGTAATTAAGAAAAACAAAAGAAAAACACAGAAACGGATTTCATCACAATTCCAACAGCATCAGTAGAAGATCTCTCTCTTCCGCTCCTGAACAGCTGAAAGACACCAGTGAAATTCTTATACCATGAATCCTCACTGAAAATCAAAACAATAACACTAAAATGAAAATAGCGGAAAAAAATTCAAGATTTACAAATTTGAAACAATATATTAAAGAAAGCAAATTTTACAATAGATTTAAAAAATTTCTTTATTTAAAATGAAAAAAAAAATCTTAAAAATTCAAGTATCAAACTAGCTGAACCAGAACGTCATGAGGAAGAGAGAGAGAGAGAGATAGAAAAAGTAAACATAGAGGATAGCTTTCTTTATAAATAGATTTTATTTAATTTTTTGTGTTTTTTATTTTCTGTGCAGTGATTATAAAAAATATTTAAAAATAAAAACTATAAAATACAAAAAATAATACTAAATTTTGAAATAAAAATATATAAATTGCAAAAATTATAAAAAAAACAAAATGTATAAATTACATAAATTAAAAAAATAGGACAAATAATTAAATTACAAAATATATTATTTACAAAAATTATACTACAAAAGCCTAGATTACAAATTTTTATTAAATAAAAAATTAAATTACAAAAATCTTAACAAAATCTATGTAGCAATTTATTATAAATAAAAAAATATATTACAAATAACTAAATTAAAAAAAATGTATTAAAATTAACTACATTTTAAAAATGTAAATAACAAAATCTATAATTTTCTCTCTATGTATAGGTTTATGTTTTGGAATATATTTCTATTTTTTATTGTAATTTTTATGTAATGAATACATATTTTAAAATATGAGTATCTTTCTTCATTTATAATTAAAGACATATCATTAATAATATATATTATATTCAGAATTTTCAAAAGGTTTTAATTTTTTTAATATAAATGTTTTCGTTAATATTAAAGAAAAAAATCCAAATTTTAGTTTAGATTCCGAATCGTCGTGGAAAAACAGGATATTGTATTTGAATGTGATACAATTAAGGAAATAAACATGGGAAACATGTGAATACTATCCTAGGTAACGGTAAATGTATATCACAGAAATATATTTTAGCAGGCTGTTAGAATTTCATGCAGTTATTATATTAGATATTAATCAGAATAAAATATTATAACATTTTTTTCTTCTTAATTGATCTCAGAAGATGGTATTAAAAGAATTTCTCTTTTTTTATGCATGAAAAGAATGCACAATAAACAATTCATAACTACACACCAATTCTTCTTAATTGATTTCTAAATTGAAATCATTTCATTCTCTCAATTATTCTGAAACCATCTGGTATTTTTAAAAATTCCCCTACTTCTTTTGGGATCAAACGGAATCAAACTGATCAAACGGAATATTTTTATGGAATTACTTGAAAACAGTTAGATCAGATGTGTCGTAAATGTACCAGAAAAGTTATGTAAAGTATGCATAAATAAAACGAACATGAATAAAATGCGAAATAATTACTTCGAAATTATATTAATAATTATATACATAAACAAAATGTGGCATAAGGCTCTTTGTTATCATATATAAGGAACAATTTATTGCATCTAGATTGAAAAACTAGTATTGTGTCATGGCTTTCTACACTCCAAGCAAATACCAACATTGATTAACTTGGTGGTTGAATGTTTTTTTGGTAGATTATACCTGAAAAATCTGAAAAACAAAATTATTTAACAAGGATTCTCTCTAAATTGTTTCAAGGATTATTGAAATTCTTACAATAGTACAATATCTAGAAAACAACTTGTAATATATGAGAAACATTAATAAAGAAAATTCAAAATAATGTTATGTAGGATAAAACAAATTGATAAAATGATGTCATATTTAAATTTATCTACTTGAATGTAAGCACTATCTGATAAATACATATCCATGTTCTAGATTTAAAAACATAATCTTTGGAATTTGTAAAAATTATTTTTATTTAATTTACTAGTCGAATATTAAATGTATTTATTTAATTTTTCTTTTATTACTTTTAATTATGTGGATTTGAATTAAATAATTAAAGAGATTTCGTCAAGATGGAATTTAAATTACAGCTATGTGGTTCATATAAAAATTTATAAGTTTAATTATTTTTATTTTAAGTGATCAGTAGCTAGTAATAATGAATCTTTTAAGAAATCTTTCTGCAGAATAAGTTTTTCATGCAAACATAGCCATAAAATTAATTAAAAAATTACTGTTCATATATTAAGAATTTTCTTTAATTATTTTTAAAAAAAACCTACAAAGCATATTAAACTAGGATGACCTATTTATGTTAAATACTGAATTTACATGTAGCATGTAGTGCCTTGGCATTCGCAATCCAAACAATACATTATTTTTATTACATTCATTTCCAATTCCTACTATTAGTTCACACTCTTCCTAGATATATCTTGTTCAAATTTTCAATTGTTAATAAAATACTTTTTATTCATCCACTCAAGTTCAAATAAAATTTTTTTGAACTTGCAGTGGATGACACTTGATGTTAATACAGTTTTTTCAAATATTAATTCAGTAATTAAATTTAATTAATTAATTTGAGTTTTTTTTAGATTTAAGTTGCATATCTCTACCAATAGATGGCGCCAGATAAACTTAAAAATATGAATGGAATTATTTATAAAGGACTTTCTGCAATATAGTGAAAAAAAAGTAAGAATTGACTTTGAAAATTTTTTTTTTATATTACTTGTTTTACAGTAAAGACATGAAATGAGCCATCTGGTTTTATAATCCGCGCATTAAATTTGAATTCATAATCAGATATGTGTAAATATTTATCTCTGTAATGTTTATTCTTGCTTGAGCTATTATTAAAGAGATTTAGTTTCTTTCAAGAATTTTAATTCTCATTAAAAGGCATTCCTCACGTTTACATTGGTTTAGACTTGAAACAAATAATGGATAAACAATTGACAACAACAATCTTCATAGAAAAAATTAAGTTATTTTCTTGCATGTTATTTAAATGCTTCTTTATTTATTTATTAGTGTTAGTATAATATGTTGGTTTTTATTTTTTAGCTGTTTGATTAACAACGAAAAGTGGAAAACTTGCAGCAGAATAAACATTATCCTGGAATAAATTAAAAACTCTTTATTTTTCAATCTCTTCATGATATAGTTCTTAAAAGAGTTTTTTAAAACATTTTATTCATTATGTAGGCCAAATAAGTGTGTCTGAAATATTACAAAAGTATTAAAATTACAAAAAAATATGTATTAATGGTAAATAAGGTGCAAAATTCCTCATATGCTTAAGTTACATGGTTTCTATAATTGGATCTTTAACAAATGCAGTGATTTGATCAATTGCTTTCAGAAATAATTACTAATATTTATGCAAAATATAAAACAGTATGAATTGTTAGTCTTTATTTCAAAGACATTTTGCAATGAATATATTCCCCCCGCCCTTTTGTTAATATATTTTAATTGAAATAATTTCATACTCATAATAACTTAATACTCATATGTATCAGTCTGCCTATAACAGGTGGGCTGAAACGTTCGTAGGCAGGCTGACACATAGATGGCGCTACTAGTATTAAATCCATATGATATTTAGTTTGCCCTAACATTCAAAAGACAAGTACATAAATTTGACTGCTGTTGCACTATTAGTATGTGAGTTTCACACCGGAGTCCAATCGACAGTCAGCCGAGCGGATGAATACTAAAAATTTTATAACTCACATACCAATAGTGCAACAGCTGTCAAATTTATACATGTGTCTTTTGAAGGTTAGGGCTAACTAAACTCGTATGGATTTAATACTAGTAGCGCCGTCTATGTGTCAGCCTATGAACTTTTCAGCCCGCTTGTTAGATAATAAGGACGTTAAATAATCTTGTTTTTTAAGAAATGATTGATACTAAAATTAAAATTAAAATAATATTTAACGTGCAAAATAAAATCCACAGATATCGATTATAAGTATTTGATTTTTTATTGTTATTTTTCAATTATTTTCTTTAATAAAAAAAAAACAACAACTTTAAAACAAATTAATTAAGGCAATAATATCTGCTACATAGGATTAATAGAAAAGAAGAGTTTTCTTCATTCATTTTATTTATAATCTTTTCGTCATTAAAATTTATTTTTTAAATCATATATTTAAACAAAATTATTTTTTAATCATAATCATCAGTTCATCAACGCTTTTATGGTGCATAAGCGTTTTGGAAAAAGGTAGATGTATGCAAATTAAATCTAAAATAAAACTAAAATTAATTAATTTAATTTTTCTGAATTAATATTTGCAATGCACTCTGGCATCATAATTAAAAAAAAAAAAATTTTTGACAAACAGGGATGAAGACAAAAGTAGTTCTTGAACGATTTTTGAAAACATCATACGTGAAATACATTCATATATTAAGAGTTTTTCACATATGAATTATTTGGTGTACAGTATGGTGCATAAGCGTTTCTAAAGCGTTTCTAATCAGGTATAATGTTTCTGCAGCAATACAATCGGGCATCATAATTAGATATTTTTGACAAACAGGGAAGAGTTCTTCACATTTTAAGACATCATATGTGAAATACATTCACATATTAAGAGTTTTTCACACATGTTTTCGCATATATTCACACTTTCCAAATTCTGTACTCCACTTAAATATTTGTTATAGAGAAAAAATATTCACTATCATCGCTTTTATGCATCATTTTTCAATTCCTTCTATCAGCTCACACTCTTCCTATATATATCTTGTTCAAATTTTCAATTCATTCCTTACTTTTTTACTCAAGTTAAAATACATTTTTTTTGAACTTTCCTGGATGACACTTGAACAAATAGTTTTTTCCATTTAAAGTTTTTTTTGTTGTGTTATCTGATATGCTAAGATAAACTTAAAAAATGAATTAAAATTATTTATAAAGGACCAATACAGTGAAAAAAAAGTAGGAATTGACTTTAAAATTTTTTTTCATATTACTTGTTTTCTGGGAAAAAATAAATATTTTATCAGGCATCACTCTTGTATCTCTCGACGTAAACAAATTCTACAGTTGTGGTTAGTTCATAAACATTTATTCGGCAGTTTTCTTTATATTAACACTTGGATTACAGAAATACTGTTTGAGGTCACAAATAGATATTTTTGACAAGCAAAGCAAACATATTTTGAACATATATTGACTTTCACACATCCCAAACTCTACTGATACATTTGTTGTAGTACATCAGTTTATAATCTTATTACAATTTTATTCATTCCTTAATTTTAGTACGTTCCTTTGTGAAAAAACTTTCCATTTAACGTTGCTGTGTTTTGATACATTTCTCTAATATATAACCAAAATTATATTTCTATTACGAAACCACTTATTTCTCTATACTCTTTAACCACTTATTCCTTGCAATACAAAAACAAATTTGCCAATCTTCAGGACAAATACCTAAATTTATTCATTTTCTGAAACATTAAATATTTCCATTTATTTTTTTGTTGAATAATATTTCATAAATATTAATGTACATATGAGTTTTTTCAGCTCAGTAATATTATAAAACGCTTAGATCTATTTTACTATTACCCAAACACGACTAAATTGTTGCTTTATTTCGAATAATAAAAAATTAAAAATTTAATGAAAATTCCTAAATGAAATATATTTTAAAGAAAGTAATAACCAAAACTTTTGAAAAATCCCAAAACTCGTTCATTCTAGCAAATGCTTCCATAAAAAGTTAGCATGTAATAAATTTTTTGTTGAATATAACATATGAAACAGCACTTTTCTGAAATTTTAATGGAAATTACCAGTTTGTTAATATCAATTTCCATCAAAAGTCAATTTCAATTTCAACTTCTTCAATATAGCAAAATAAACATTTGCAATATCTACGATTAAAAAAGAATAATCGTACATTTATTTATTGTTTTATTTTTCTTATCACGCTAAAAGTTTTTCCCATACTTTGAAAAAAATGGTTAGATTTTATAAATTTTTATTGCAGCAGTACAAATTGCTTCTGAAGAAAAATAAATAATTTTTAGGAAGCCCCTTTTTCCAATTTTGTAATATAAAATATTTTATTTTTACATAAAGTGACAGATTATTGGAAAAACAATTTTTTCTCTTTTTAAAGCCGAAACCGTGAAAATATTTTTATTTATAGAGTTTAATATAATATGGTTTTTTTAACTAAAATTTAAATTTTATCTATAAATTACAGAAACAGATCATAAAATCTTATAAGTACTCATAGTGACACTGAATGCAATACCAGGGAAAAAAAGACTAAATCTTAAAGTCTGGGTTTTCAAATTTTTCTGAAGCGCCTATCGCTTTTTTAAATAACGCCTGACTAGCAAAAACGGAGTTCAAGCAAAATTTTCATTTTTCGATCACTAACGATTTTGATCCATTTCGCTAAAATATTAATTTTTATCATAACGGATGTTTCGCTTTTTATAAACTTTTAGAAACACGATTTGAAAAACTTTCATTTCATTAATATAATAAAATGTTTATATCATAACAAAAGAATATTTTATAACATTTAAAAAAAAAATATTCTACAGCATTTTAATTTATAATTTTTATGATTAAACAAAAGGCATTTAAAATAAGAAAGTAACAATCTCAAGAAAGAAACTTAATGAATTTCATTGAATTAAATCATCAAATGGATATCTTTAAATGCACTGTTCCCCTTTTTACTTTTTTAGGCATTATTGATGACATACCAAAATGGTTTTATTTGTTTAATCATACGAAATGTATAAAATATTAGCCTTACTGTTATCCCAATGACAGTGATGCATTGATGGCATAAATACACAGTCCAGTCACCTTAATGTGACCACCACTTACCAATATATAACCAATCACAAAAGGCAGGTGGCAGCACTTTGCAGTGGAGTGTATTTAAAGAATTTCACTTAATACCACACTCCACTTAAATCCAGAATATACAAGAGTGTATATTCTGGCTTTTGACAGGGGGGTCACATTAATGTGACTGGACTGTGTATATTTTCTGCTTTAGATACGTAAATTAATATTTCCTTTATTAATTTTATTTTTCAGAGTGAATCACTTGCCACTAACGATTTCTAACTAATACTTTCTTAATCAATAAAGTTATTCGATTCGGAACATGTGTGATAAAAACAAAGAATAATAATCTATAAAAATGTCATAACTGGCAAATGCCATTAAATCATGTTAAGAAAAAAAAATCACATTCAAATCAACTTTATACAACTTTGTATTTTGCTATATGGAAATGGATCGCTTTTTCGGATATATTGCTTTGATAGAAAGATATCAGCAATTTTTCTGTTGAATTACTTTTTGGAATCAACTATGAAATGATGAATGTGTTAAAAAATTATTTTATGAATACTTGAAATGATATGAAATTATGAAATTATGAAAATTATGATATAAATATTATTTTATGAATATGAAATGATGAATGTGTTAAACAATTATTTTATGAATACTTGAAAAAGTGAGTTCGCGAGCTAATTTTCTAAATAGTTCATGGAAATTTTTAGAAATTTTAGTGCCATCACAGAATTGTGATAATCCTCTAAAGTAGAGAGTTCTTTATAAAGAGGCCAAACAAAACTCCATAGAAAAAAAAAATCCTCACAATTACAATTTACTTTCTCAGTGTTCTTTACATAGAAGTTTCCCCTCCCTCCAACCAGCAGGGAGATCAGACAGTCATTAAATCTATTTTTGTCCTCTTTTGCTGAATATAATCTATAATTCAGTTTAGAAACAATATATTGTACAATATATTGAACACAATATTGATGTAAATATGATTCCTCAGATATAATCGATCAATATTTTTTAAAAAAAGTCTTGCATAAAAACCACAGTAAAATATCTTTCAATATGATCTATTTTAAATTGATTTGAGTAGAAGGTGCACAGGATCTTTTTTGGCACATAATTGATCTTTAAAACGATATTTCCAAAATCTAGTGTGTTTTTGAATAAAGATTTAGAATTAGTGCTGTAGAATTGTAAATATTTATTAGCTAAATTTATTTGATTTTTTTTACTATGGTCCAATCATTAATTAAAAATTTATCCTTCATTAATTAAAGAAACCAAATCCTTTTTTTTTAATCAATTTATCTATATCACCATGGTTGATGATTTAAGTAATTGTAAGCTTCATTAGTAAATTGAAAAAAAAAATCAGTAATTTTATAAATATTCAAAATTAAAATATGAGGCTGATCACCACAAATACAATACATTTCTTTTAATCCTAAATAAAATCATTCATGACATAAATTCTATATATTTAAATATGTTCGCTTATAAGATAAATATATGTTTAACGAGTTTCTTCTCCATTTCAGTTTTCAATAAAGAGATATTTAAACCCATCTTCAGGACGATATTACAGTAAGGATATGAAGAACAAATAATTATAGAAATAATCACTTTGAGAAATATATCTTTATCCTTTAGCAAATTTAAAAAATGTTAGTTCCTATGTGTTATAAAACACAATAACATACTGTTATAACAAAACATTATTCCTCACAATTTTATTTATTCTTCTATTATCACATTCTATATATCTTGTTCAAATTTTCAACAAACCAAGTTCAAAAATGTGAGTTTTTTTCCAAATATTAATTGTGTTTTTTATAAACCTACAATAACATAAACTGTAAAAAAATAATAAAAATTATTTATACAAGACTTTTGCAATATTGTGAAAAAAAGTAATTTTATTTACTTGTTTATTTACAGTAAAAATTATTATAATTAAGGAGGAAAAGATTCTATTATTTAAATGTATGTTATATTGAAAACAAATGACTTCAAATGTATAGGATAACTTATGACGATAAATGAAATAAATCTGAAAATATATTCAAAATTAAACTGTAAGAATATTTTAGCTTTCAATCTAGTATTAAAACCTGTGTTTTTTGCAAAAATATTTATTCGTATTGTAAAATACAAATAACAAAACATTTTAATATTTAGTTTTCAAGTTGTTTGCTTTTACTTTAAGAAAACCCTAAAAAATTAATGAAAAACCATAAAAAATATTGTTACTTTCCTATTTAAAATTCATTAAAGCAACAACTTTTTTTCAACATAAAACAAATTTAATCTTGTTTATACGATTCACTTAAGGCCCTAATGAAAATTCTCAACCAGTTTTACGGTGCATTATAATGGATATTCTATTAACGCTAAATTTAAAGACATGCTGCTTAGTTTCATAAGGATAATACGAAAAGGAAGCTTTAATATTAAGTAATTTATTTTCTCTTTTTTCAGATATTTTCTCTCCAAATTTTTTTCCACGTTGTTATTAAGATTTCGTTTACAATAAATGGTATGAGATAAACAACGTTGCTTTTAGTATTTTTACCATAAATTTTAAATCAATTCAATATTGAAAGTGATTTTTTTTACATACAATAAAAATAAACTTGCTCTTAAGTTATTACACATTTTTCAATTCCTACTATTAGCTCACACGCTCCCTGTATATATCTTGTTCAAATTTTCAATCGCTAATAAAATACTTTTTATTCATCCATTCAAATTCAAATACATTTTTGTGAACTTGTAGTGGATGTCACTTGATATTAATAAAGTTTTTCCAAATATTAATTCATTAATTAAATTAAATTAATTATTTTTTTTTTTAGAATTAAGTTGCATGTATCTAATAATAGATGGCGCCAGATGTAAGAGGAAAATTTAAACTTTATTTGTAAAGGACTGTTCTGAAATATAGTGGAAAAAAAAAGTAGGAATTGACTTCAAAATTTTTTTTGATATTGCTTGTTTAATAATAAATAACTATCTCTGTGAATATTAAATAGTAGAGGAACATAAATCTGAAAGAAGATATGTAATTAAATTTTATATTATAAACTTAAAAATCCCGTTTGCTTTAAATACACTCAGTAAACTTCGTGAACGTTATTTTTCCTCCGGATTTAGTGGTGTTAACATTTCATTCAACAATATCATAAAGTACAAGAAGAAGGAATTATCAGCAGCTTATTGAGTTTGACGTAGGCTTACGAATTAGTTTGGAATACGAATCCAGTGCGTCAAAATATTTGCTGTAGTTGTCAAAAGACTCATAATAAGCATTATCCAAAAGAGTCAAAGCAAGCGTACTACAAAAAAAACCTTGAGGAATAGATAGAAGTAAGTTATAGTATTTAGTAAACATAAAATCGTAGGTCGTGAAGTAGGGTAAAGAAAATGTGTATTTTCTTTTAGCGATATTGTAGAAAGACTTGACAAGGACTGTACACTGCACAGGATTCTTGACAGGAGTGGTCTTGGTAATTTATTGTATCAAGAAAATTAGGTTCCGGCAGCACATGAGCAATTACCGAGATGGATGATCGCCGTATTTCAATTGTGTAAAGCTAAAGCTCGTTGGAAAGGGAAGATTAGACAGAGGGAAGCCGAGATAGCGCTTGTAATCCATCTGTTTGCTTTGCAGACACATTGGACTTACACCAGAAGTTTTGCCCAAGAAGCAAATTACTAGCAGATACTAAAGCAGGAGCACTTTCATTGTCTCAAATGCTTTGACAGCAAACCTTGTACGTCAGATTGGTGATTAGCCAGTCGTGTTGCAATTTTTGATCACCATTCAAGGGGGTTTTTCCATCAGAAGAACGCTCGTTCCTATATGGCTGCTGTCATCCAAACTTCTCTATAGAGTGTTATGCTGCCGGCCTGTGAGATCATATCTTTCTCTTGAGGAGCAAGTATAGAACACTACTGAATGACAAATTCAGCGCTATCAATTACCAACACGGACCATTGTTTGTTTGTGACTGATCCTTAATGTCCTGCAGTGCGGGACGGACATTCCCTGAGTGATCTACTCATGGATGAAGGGAAATGGGCAGCTTCTGTTGTGATGGAGCACCCTTAAGTAGAGGTCTGACTTTTGCTCCGTGACGCTCTTACAGTCATATGAGACCGGGACCTACGGCTTAAAGTGGATTCGAAACCACTACAAACATACATGGCACCGCCGGGATTCGAACCCGAAACCTGTGGTGCCGAGTGCCAGAGCGCTAGTCACTCAACCATTCAGGCCCTACGCACCATTATTGATTTGATTAACCAAGTCAACAGTCATGGAACTCCATCCTACAAAATGACAAACAGCACGATACATTGCGTGCGCGTTTGCATGCTTGCATTCAAAGTCGTGAAAAATGCATCGTTTATTAATGTACCAAACATTCTTTTTGATAATACTTAAATTTGTAACCTTGAAACATTTTTCAAATAAATGGGATGTAAACAATTGTATTATCAAAATTTCATTCCTTGGTTTTGGGATCTCAATTTACACTAGTGTAAAATTAGTAGTTATCTGACAAAATATGTAGTTTATATTTATATACATGGTAAAAAAACTAATTTAATTTTATTAGCTAAAATGAATAACGTACCTGATTGCACTCGTTTAGAAAAATTAAGAAAAAAAATTAATTATGTCATTAAGAATCACCGGATTTTATTTTTACTAAATACTGTAACTTACTTCTATCTATTCCTCAAAGGGTTTTTTTTTTGTAGTACGCTTGCTTTGACATTTTTGTATAATTTATTATAAGACTTTTGGCAAATACAGTAAACATTTTGACGCACTGGATTTGTATTCCAAACTAATTCGTAAACCAATCAAGAGTTACCAATTAACCAATTAGAGCGTTACCAAGTTGGACTAAATCCAAAATGGATATATAACAAATGCCATTGTAAAATAAATAATTATTTTAATAAACTCCTTGCTCATTAACCGTTGTATTATTACTTATAGTTTTCAGTTTAATAAAATTTATGTCAAAAGTTTAAAATTATTACTAAAATGTTATATATTTAAATATAATATTCAATTAAGAGTAAATCTGATTTAATAGCTCAGTTTTAATTATTTGAATATATTAGCCAAATAAAAATGATATACTGCTGTGATATATGCAAGTATTTATTCATTTAAAAAATATTTATGGTATTTTAAAAAAAGGACAATGGCATGTCATTTGTTTTCTTTAGTTTCCTCCCCAATCTCTTCAAAGAAAAGAACAATAAATATGTTATATCAAAATTACATTTTTATTAAACTTCTGCATAAAGTTATACAAATGTTATTTATTTATTAATTTTTTAACTTAAAAAAAAGCCGTCTTAGAATGGGCATACGTTGTTTAGCAACATAAAAACTATCAAAATATTAAAAAAATATATATATCATGTGTGAAGTTTATAATTCTATAGAACTAAGAGAATATTTTAAAAATATGACAAAGCATAAAATGTCTGATGCTATAACTGTATTACTGTTTTGTATTTTAGAAGATAAGGAATATTTCTTTTGTGTACATAGAAATGAAAGCTCTGTTTTTGAAAATGTAAAATACAAATTTTATATTCATATTTTTTTATAAACATTTGAATCCCTATTTGATCAAAAAAATAGATTCAGTAAAGGAGTAGATTTGCATTGATATGTCAGAATTTGGGAACTACAAAGAATTTATAGCGGAATTCTCATTGTCAAATATATGTTTTGAATGGGAAAAATTAACATATTTTAAAACAATATTCTTTATGCAATGGTTATTTTTATCTGTTATGTAACACTGTTATGTAACATGTTTATTTTTAGAAGCGCATATATATATATATATATATAGAGAGAGAGAGAGAGAGAGATAGATAGATAGATTAAAGTTTTAAATGCGTCTAAAGTTACTTTGGTATATTAAATTAAAATATTTAAATTAATTTATTTGCTTTTTGAGAATATTTATAGTTATATGAACCGAAAAAAAAATCGAAACTGAGTTAATATTGGTTAGAAATAACCCAAATATGTTTCACGCCAAATTGGCGACTTTTCGTAGTTGCCGTTATTTTTTACGCATTTATACTGTTTCTAGACAGGTTCACTGAAATAAATAAATATATAAAACATAGTAAACGTTGAATTGCAATCATCTAACATTTTGTTTGTTAAATGAAAATAATTTCACTGACATTTTAGAAATAAGAATGTCTCATATAATATTTGATTCCTTTGTATTCAAAAAGACGCCAACGTTGTGTTGCACAACGGTTTTCATACGTATTTGAAATTCGAATTTTTTCAATACACTCTAAGTGTATCTGCCGTATTAACCCGTTTTATCCCGTTTATCTATTTAATGATAGCTGAAAAATAGCATGTGGAAATCAGTATTACTGTGCCCAAAAAGTAAGAAATTTTTTTTCAAAACTCATTATTTATTCTTCCAAATTTATTTCATTGTCTTCAAAGTAATCCCTTCCGGACACAATGCACTTATGCCAACTTTTTTTTTTCAATCTTCAATGCATGCTAAAAAGTCATCGTCAGGGATGGCTGTCAAACGCGCGGCGATTCACGTTGAATCTCTTCAGTCAACTCAAAATGGTGACCCTGGCGTGGTCTTTTGAGTTTAGGGAATATCCAGAAGTCACTCGGTGTGAAGACGGTGGTTGTGGAACGATATGGGTTTCATTTTTGGCGAAAAAGTCACGAATAATCAATGCAGTGTGATCTCATTTAGTATTTTCGATAGAAATCAAGATTTGACGCGTTTGAAGGCCCAAAACATCTTTAAAAATGGAAATTCCAACAACATCAGCAAAGTCTCTAATAATAAATCGATGGTTTGCGAGCACCAAATGTTTAATGTTTTTCACGTGAGCTTCGTTGATTGATATCGATGGTCGACCAAAGGACTCTTCATCTTCAACGCATTCTCTGCCTTCTTTGAACTGTTTATACCACTTCTAAGCGTTTCTTTCCGATATAGGAATGCTAACCGAATGTCTTCTGCAACATTCTATGCGTTTCCGCAAACAAAATTTAATGCAAGTTCTTTGCTCCATTCATTCAGACATTTCAAAAAATCGCCGGAATCAATTTTAGAGTCTCACAAAGCCAAGCGTAACTGAAACACTAATGAATATTTTGGCGTCAAATTTCACACATATGTCAAGGACAGCGCCAGAAACCTAAAAAAAAAAAAAAATTGAAATTCCATAAGCCCCGGGAATTTTAAATTGAAAATTGGTCTTACTTTTTGAACACAGTAGCATTTGTTTTTCAGTAATATTTTATCAACTGGAACATGTAGTGGTATGTATAAGCCTCTGCATAACATAAGTTGTTTGTATCCTTCCATAAGTATTTAAATTGTTGGTATAAACTAATTTTTAAAATAAATTTTTATTCAACTTTTACAGAAATATTCATCTTATGTAACCATTATACTGAATAAGAAGTTGGCAGAAAAAACTATTATAAATTGCTTTTAAAAAACATCTGAAGGAAACCAACCAGTAATTAAACGTGTGAATTTAATTCAAGTTGTTATGTTGATTACGAAATACACAAAAAGTCAAATTAAAATTTCATTAGGTCTTTTAATGAAAACATTATCACTCAGAATGTTTTAAATATGTTTTAATGTTAAAAAAAATGCCTCTTCTTTTAAGGTGAGCTTAATTTTAATAAAAAATAAGTGAATAAAAAATGTTCGTTATTTTTATACGTTTTCATTAATATCTCAGAGTTTCCATTTATATAATTTTGAGATTAAATTTTGAAGTGCTATGTTTATATTTTGTTTCAAAACGAGAAAATATTTTCAAAAGATACAGATCCAGAATCTAGTAACCAATTAAAGCATTTAAAGCTTTAAAAGTATCTCTTGAGGTGTAATTTTGCACTTTTTTCAAATTGTTTTCATTTTTAGTATGTGATATCTATCTAAATAACTAATCTAGTATCAATATATATATATACATATACACACATATTTCTGAACTCTTTCTTAAATGGATTTTTTTTTGTAATAAAAAGTTATAAGGTGATAATAATATATTTATTTTTTCTCGAATTTTATTTATGCATCATTATATTTTGATATATATCAGAGGAAATTCGACATAATTTGTTTTCTGAAACTATACAAATACAATAATCTATCTGAAACTACACACTACAGATAAGCAATCTATCAAATTTTGGTACTCAAGTAGATTGAATGTTCTTCATATCTATTAAGTTTTTTTTCTCTTTAATACTATGTTGAATAGATATAAAGAAATTAATTCAGGAAACATATATTTCACCATATCGATATGATTGATATATGATGGCTCGCACTACTATATATAATTCTGTTTTTGTGGCTTATTCTCTTGATTTAGAATCTTAAACCAAGTCCAGTAGATTATATGCATCAATAGATCGTAAACGGTCCTCCCCTCATTCAACAATTGCCTCACAGAGGCACCAATACAACCGATGAGAGGAGAGGGAGACGCAATGGCCGAACAATGACAAAGGGTATATGTCTCCTCGTCTCCATTGAAGGTCAAACTCTTAGTGTGGCCAGTCCTTAATCTAGCTAAAGCCGTTTGAGAAGATCTAGGACTGAAGCACTGCAAGGACATACCAGGATATTTAGCGGCGTACCATGCATGAATTGGTGGTGACCTCCAAGCGGTATTCACTCTGGCTAAACTCATGGAATGAACCTCTGAAGCTGACAGATTGGAAGAAGAAGGTTTGGGAAGTTTGCAACCTTCCCTAGCGAGCAGATCAGCAATTTCATTTCCATAGACGCCCACATGGGAGGGAATCTACTGCAAGCACACCGATCCGATCTGGTCCAAAGCAGCTAGTTTAGAAACGATATCCTGCCCCAATTTGTCCAGGATGTTTGCTCAATCTTTCAAATAATGTATTGAGCCCTCAGTCAGAATCCAAACATCAGGTACTTAAAGTCTAAAGCTAGGCTCATAGCTACGCTTATAGCAATGGATAATTCTTCTCCAGAAAAAGGAGTAAATATTGTCTTAACTGAGAACCTCTCGAATTTCAGTTTCTCATTGGAAAATTTTTACTTAGATATTAAAATCGATTTCAAGTATTTAATCACATTCTCTTAAAGTATACGCATTTTTACCTCATGACTATAGATTTTGTTTTCAAACTAATCCGTTGGTTAACTATTGACTAAATAATATATCAACAATAAAATACATTTTTATTTGCCAATACTGAGATTTCAAAATACTTAAAACACTGCATTGTTAAGCAAACGAGCATATTTCAAAGTTATTCTGTAATCTCCAAATTTTATAAAAATGAATTGTAATTCCTACAAAATATGATTGCCAAAATTTTGCAATGCTAAACTTATACATTTTTAAAGAATGGAATTGGATAATAGGGGTCGGGGCTGATGTCCGAGTGGTTAGTTCTCTGGAGCTCGGTGCCACAGGTTTCAGCATTGCCATGAATATTTGTAGAGGTTCGGAATCCACTTTTTAAGTTCCGGTCAAATATAACTATAGAACTTTGAGGGCAGGGCTGACAACCCTACCCCGTAAAAAGAAAACATCTCTAGTCTCGAAATGTTTCAATTAGGCAGACGGTCTTGGCCCACCATGAGGCTGTTGTACCAATGAAGAAGTAGGACAGGACATACTTTTATTGTACTTTTTTTCGTTCCTAATTTAAAATGGCTTTAAGTTCACGTATGCAGAAATTACTTTAATTTTGTAATGCATACATTTTAGAATTTTATTTTCTTTGGTTAATCGCTGTTTATAAGATGAAACATCTAGATCCTTTTGGCATGAGTTCACATGATTTTAAACGAAAATAATGTAGCAAATTCAACCTTGCAAACATTGTATTCAACGTATAAACACGTTTGTACAAACATTGCGTCACTACAAAATCTAATTAATACTCTAAGAGCGGTATCTAACAGTTCACATCTAATATACATCTTCTTGGAAATGGAAGTACTTTCTCGAGCTTCCAGCAAAAATCTACCACAGGTTTCAGGTTGGAATCCTGGCGATGTCATGGATGTTTGATAATGATTCTGAATCCACATTAAACAGTATGTCTAATTAACCTAAAGTGTGCAAAAAGCGCGACAGACAAAACCAAATCCAACAAAATTCTATAAAATTTCAGTTCGACATCACATGTCAAGCTTTCAGACCATGTTTCAATACATTTTAAGCCCAATACGATATTCATCAATTTGCTCTTTCTATATAAAAAGAATAAAGTTTAATGAAAATGAAATTGAAAAAGTTTTCTTCAATTTAAAACATGCTTTTTCCAAGTATTTTAATGAATATTTTAAAATTCAAAGATTTACAGTCATGCTTGTATTAAATTTTAAATAATTTTATGATAAAATTTATTTCTTGTTTTAATGTGTAATACTTTCAGGAAACTGCCTTCTTTCGTGTATTATTTTAGAAAAAAAATGCCATTAAATATTGCTCATACAGTTAGGATAAATTTAAGTTTATTTTCCCTTTGTATTCTATTCTATTAATTTTTTAACAATTGCTTTTTTTTAATCAGCAAGATTAAGTAAAAAATGATTAAATTTATAAATATAAAAGAATTAATTTCGTAGTTAAATAATTTTATTTTGTCATGACCGTAATTTAATATATTACAAAGCAGTGAAAAAAGGACAGAAGCTGAAGTATTAAATTAACTTTAATCTTATTCGAAAGAAAAGAAGTAAATAAGGAATTATTGTAAGAAAGTAATTATTTTCTAAATATAGATTTATTTCGTAACATCTGTTTAGAATTACTTAATAAAGAACATATTAAGCTGTCTTAATTTTACATAATCTGTAATTTTACAGTAATTTCTTAACAATTTTTCAAGGAGTTGTTACATAATGAAAAATTATAATTGATGATTTTTTTTTAATTTTCTAATGGAGTCAAATGTTACATAATGCCTCTTAATACTGAAACATATAAAAAAAAGTACTGAAATGGTGAGTCTCCACTTTTTAATTAATATTTGGCTTAGTGGTAGGGGGTTTATAAATTTAAAACATCAGGATTACTATTTTAATCTTTTTTAAGAAAATTTTTTTTCTAAGGAATCTTTATTCATAAAAACCTATTCTTACATCTGAAGAATCACTTTAAGGAACTAGTATATGTCTAGAATCATTCTTTCTAATCTCCGAAAACAGAGCAAAATATAGACGGATATTAATTTTTTTTTTTAAATTTCATGTGCTTTACTGAATTGATTCCAATATAAACTTTTAAAAAATCTAAAAATTTCTTTCCCCCCCCTCCTCCCCCTTAATTTTAAAAATGTCATTTCAGAATAAGTAAATCAATTATTTTTAACAAAAATTAAATCAATGCAAATGCATGCTATATTTTAAATTCGACTTTAATACTTTCTCATTTGATCAGTATTAATTTTAGAAAACTATCAAATTAATTTATTTGACTATTAGTTAACTAATTTAACATTTTATTAATTAATTTAAAACTATTAAATTATTAATTATTTTAAAACTATTAAACTCTTAAAACTATTAATTTTTATAATAAAACTAAACAAATTAAATTCATTTTTCATCTTTTGACGCAGCTTTTCTTTAAATAAATGGAAAATAATTTTCCTTAAAAATTTTAAGAATCATATTTGTAATTTTCATGTTTTTAATTTACCATTTATTGAACTTTAAAAAATACTTTTTTATTCAAACTTTTAATATCTACTGATTTCAGTATTTTTGAATTCATTGTTAGGATAATCATGCAGTTTTATTTTTATGTGATTGGTTTTAAATTTACAAAGAAATGCTGAGATTAAAAAGTATATTGCTAATGCATAAAGCCTTCTCAATTTCTACTTAATCAGCAAGGATGTTTATGGAAAACAATCTCAGCTGATATTAGAAGATTGTTATAATTCATTGTCATCAGCCGATTGGTAATCTTCAAGTGATGTGGTAAATCTAGAACCAGGCCTGTGATCATATAGTGATTGCTCAATGTAAAAGATTATTTCAGGGAAAACGGGAAGGTTTGATTAAAAATTATTATTTAAAGAAACCTACAATTAAAATGAATAGATACTATAAATAACGAACTACTTCCATTAATTTTGAATTGGGATAAAATATTTTAAAATTTTGTAAAAATGTAAAAGATTATTTCAGGGAAAACGGGAAGGTTTGATTAAAAATTAATCTTTAAAGAAACCTACAATTAAGATGAGTAGATATTATAAATAGCAAGCTACTTCCATTAATTTTGAATTGGGATGAAAGATTTAAAAATTTTTTGTAAAAAAATGGCATTAATAAATATTTTGAGTCACAAAGAAATTGTTATTGTGAGATAATTAAAAATTGTTTTTTAAGTAAGTTTATGTTTTATTGTGAAATCTGAGCCACTTTTTCCTAATAATTCATTGGCATTCAACGATAGATATATGGCAGGCTCAGTATTACTCAGATTGATTTCTTCTAGATTATTCCTTCTAGTTGTTTGGTTTTAAATTTGCAAAGAAATTCTGAGGTTAAAAAGTATATTGTTAATGCATGCAGCTTTCACAATTGGAAAAGAATCTCAGGTACATGGAAAAGAATATTTATGGAAAAGTTCCGGTTGATAGGTGGGAGGTGGTTGACGGGCTGCAATTCGTCGGCCAAGTATATCCCACACATGCTCTATTAGATTCAAGTCCGGTGAGTATGACAATTGAAGGCATTCGTCGACAATCTTTGCACGGTGAGGACGGGCGTTGTCATCCATAAACAGAAATTCAGCACCCATGGCGAACCGAAACAAACGTGCATGTTGTTCCAGAATGACATCCCGATAGATGTGACCTATCATCGTTACACTCTGAACATGCAGGTCAGTTCTGGAATCAAGAATAATTCCTCCCCAAACGAGCTATCCTGCACCACCGTAACGGTATCGTTCAATGGTGTTCACTTGGTGGTAACGGGTACCTGGCGCTCTCCATATGAAAGTCCGGCGAGAATCAGACTGCAAACTAAACCTGGACATCACACAAGACCACTGTTGCGGTGTCCACAATGCATGCTCTCTACTCCAGATTAATCGCAGGCGACAGTGAGTTGCGGTAAGTGGAACACATCTGACAAGCCTACGAGCATATAGACCAACGTGCCCTAAGCGTCTGTACACGGTCTGTCTTTAAAATTTTGTACCGGTAGCTGAAGAAAGCTGACGAGACAGGTCTGATGCTGTGCTCCGTCTGTTTCTTTTGGCAGTAACTGCTAAATACCGGTTCTCATTCGGCGTTGTAACTCGGAGGCGACCTGTGCTGTAACATCTACTCACATTACCATCATCTTGGAATCGTTGCCAAAGCCTGGAGATGACACTCTGTGCGATTACAAGTTCCTCGGATACTTCCAGCTGGGTACGTTCACATTCCAGTCGTCCAATAATTCTGCCACGTAAAAAATCCTCCAAATGCTTCCTTTGTGCCATAACTATGCGGTTATTGCACTGAAAGGCTTTTAAAGCGCTTGTGAACAATTTTACTTTTTTGCCACCATTCCTTATATACCCCTCTCTTACACTCTCGTCATTGTGACATACTATCCGCGCCATCTGGTGGTTTCTTGTAATTTGCATATTCTTCTTCAAGATGTGTGTGATAATTCTACAGGTGAAATTTTTATTTTAGAGTTCAATTTCTGTGTGATTTTGAATTATCCTTAATTTATGGACATGAGTGTATATAAAAGAATTATGTATATCTGCTTTTTTAAATTTAACCAAAACATTTTTCAATAACAAGCAAAAAATAATAGTATTAAACAAACTTTTTTTTGTTCTAATGCAGCTTTCAAACACTTAGACAATTGTCTTTGATGCCTTAATACAAGCGCCGCACCGACGTTACTCACTTAGCATTGCCCAGGAGATGCGTGTCGCTTGAAGATAAGCTACGGACGTGGCGTAACAATACCTCCCCAACGCTCATGTTAGATCGGGACCTACTGTTTAAAGAGGATTCCGATCCAATACAAACATCCCTGGCACCGCCGGGACTCTAACCCGAAACCTGCTGTACCGAGCGTCAGAGCGCTAGCCACTCTGCCATTCAGGTCCGTAATAAATAAACATTGATCGAAGAATATGCATTTGAATTAATATGCATATTGATTTTCATTGGCTAGATGTCTTCATAAAGATGAATTTTTTTTCCTTTTGTCCTGAACGCTGTTTAACATTCAAAGCTGCACATCGACTGTAAAAAGATTATTTCATTAGCATTATCATTTAGAATTTTTTAATGTAAATAAAGAATTTCTATACATAATGTTATGTTAATTTTTAATTTGTTTACTTTCTTCCTTCACTAAGTAAAGAATTATATACAAGTATTAAATGTGGTAATATAAAAACGTTATACATAATAATTATTGTATTAAATTTATATTAAATATATATGTATAAATGTATTTATTACTATATATTTATATATATATATATATATATATATATATATATATTGCACATATATAATAATATATAGTAATAATAAAATATATATTTTAAGTGCTTCCTCATTAATTTGATTTTGAATATTTTAACATTTTTCTGCGCAAAATTCATCAATAAAATAAACTGCAATAGACTTTTGCTAAACCAATTCCAGTAGAAATATTTGTTTTACTTACACAGAAACAACTAATTTATTTAGAATGCACTAAACTTCAAAATCTCAAAATTATTCAACCAGAAATGTTTTTTTAAAAACCAAATTCCTTCCCCCTCCCTCCCCAAAAAAAACAATGGAGGAAGTAGAACTTATATCCACATTCAAAAGTGTCCATAGAAGATCTCTTTGTTTTAATTAGCATCTGAACAATTAAAAATTGCATGCAATATTCTTATACTATTCACCTCTTCTCAAAATTGGAAAATTGCATTAAATTTAAATTTGTCATTTTCAAGAATAACAAAGTTTATATATTTTGAATCATTAAACATTTAAGTCTTCGGTAGGAACAACTACAGAAGACTTCAAAACAATTTTATTTTATTTTAAATTTGAATTAAAAGAACACTAACAATAGCAGATGTCTAAATTTTCCAAATTATATCTTTAAATAATTTCTAGCAATTCTAATTTACAAACTTTTTTATGCACTAGCTTCACTTTCCTTGCAATAACACCAAACAGGCAACGTCAGTCTAACTTAACCGGAATGCATGTTTGAGAGAGAGAGGTTGATCAAAAAAAAAATTTTTCTATAATGTAGATAGCTTTTTTTGTACATATTTTAATGTGTCCTTATTTTATATTTGTCTTTGTTAATGTCCTAAGAATTGTAAAATACAAAAAAAAGCTGTAAAATTAAAAAAATATAAATAATAAAACTATACTGAAAAGTGTATAAAAACAAATTAATTAAATCAAAAATTTCAAAATATTAAAATACAAAATAATTTAAACACAAAACTGATAAAATACAAAAAAATTAAATCTAACAAAGAATAAATTACAAAATAAGAGATATTGCAATTATATATATAAATATATATAAATACATCTATTTACGTTTAACAAATATACTCTACATTAAACTTTTTAAATATGTTATAAATACATGTTAAAATTTCGCTCCTTTATTTCACTTATGTTCAATATTATATTTTGAATGTTAATTTCTTCTACATTATATACCAGGAATTTGAAATAGTGGCCAACGGCCGTACCATGCTGAATATACCGGTTCTCGTTAGATCACCGAAGTTAAGCATCATTGGGCGTGGTCAGTACTTGGCTGGGTGACCACCTGGGAACACCGCGTGCCGTTGACAAATTTGGGACCTAAATGGCCGAGTGTCTAGCGCTCTGGCGCTCGGTGCCACAGGTTTCGGGTTCGAGTCCCGGCGGTGCCATGGATGTTTGTAGTGGTTCGGAATCCACTTTAAGCCGTAGGTCCCGGTCTTCTATGACTGTAAGAGCGTCACGGAGCAAAAGTCAGGCTTCTACCTACGGGGGTGCTCCATCACAACAGAAGCTGCTTCCTTCCCCTTCAATCATGAGTCCATATGGGCTCGTGGGCTTGGCCAGCCAAGTGGGATAAGAAACAACAACAAACAACATTTGAAATAGTGCAACACTTTAATTTTAAAATTGAAATCTATATAATATTGAAAAATTTTAATTTAAACCTGTTGTATAACTCAGGCTAGATATTTTTTTTCTTATTTTATTATAACAATCTTAATTTAATTATTTAAATGCTATTGATTTTTCGATTTAGAATATATTTCAATAGTAGCAAATATATAAAATTAAGGATGCATTTTGAAATCTTTTTAACTATAATTTAGACACTAAGTTAAAATGCAATTCAAAAGCAGTACAAAAGTAGTGCGTTTAAAAGAAGGGTTCTTAAACAGAGATCCGCACGTCCCTTAAAGATAATTTAGGGTTGCTTGTTCACTTGTCAAATACTCCATCCAAATAAATGTGATTTTTAACCAAAATTCACGTACCATTTAACATAGATTGGAGATTTGCATGGGAGGGTTTACGCACCAAGTTCTTACCAAAGATCTTGTTTGGTTCTTAACCAAAATTCACGTACCATTGAACATAGATTGGAGATTTGCATTGGAGTGTTTACGAACCAAGTTCTTACCAAAGATCTTGTTTGATTCTTAACCAAAATTCATGTACCATTGAATATACATTGGGGACTTACTTCCTTTTTCAAAATACTCCTCTATAATTAAAAATTAATTCTTAATCAAGGTTTTATGCACTATATATAAAATACCATCTTGTCAATTACTCTTTGAAAATCAAATTTGGATTAAGGTACACAGGATAGTTAGCAACTTGTCAAATACTACACCAAAATGTATGCTCTTAATCAGCATTCACTAATATATAATATGTGTTATGGAAATTATTTAAACCGAGACTTTACAAGATAAGTCAATAGTACGTCTCTTCTGTGAATTAGCTTTGGTGAAATAATGTTTACTATTTTAAATGTAATGTTATCATTAGAACTTGGTTATAAGCGCCAGTAAATTTGGTGTATAGTTCAGAGATAGTGAATATTGTCTATTTAAATATTGGAGCTTCTAATAGCAATGCAATTTCAAGCATGGTGTTTTATGATGATATAATATTAAATTAGCTTGTTAAATTAATATAAAATATGATATATTACATTTATAGAGCTATTAATATTCCTCATATGCTGTTTAATTTTGAAAGTTAACTTATTTAAAATTTAAATATTTTAATAATTTCTAAGTTAACATGAATCTATATTTCGGAAAATTAATGATGCTAATTTTTGATGAACTTTAAAACATATTTACTTAAAAATAATTTCAAAATATTTTTTCGTGTTCCTCTTAATAAATTCAATTGAATTATTTTCAAAAAATAGCATTGGAAATGTTAATAATAATATTCACTAAATCAAATTCAAAATAAATATTTCTTCATATTTTTTTTTAATTTAGCAGCAAATAAGTCATTTAAAGTAAATAGTTCTGAATAAAAAAATATTTATATAACACACACACAAAAAAAACTGTAGAAATTACTCAAAATAGTTTTTAATTAAATAAGAAATTTAGAATTAAGCCAGTATCTTCATTAAAAGTCATATTATCTAAAAATATTAAAATATAAATTAATAAATAGGATTTAAATTGTAGTAGAAAACATTTTGGATAAGTATTAGAGTGTAAAATTTTGCAATACTACTTTAAATAGATAGATTTAAAGGTAACATTTATTAATAGGCATAATATGTGAAATAAAAATATATAAGCTAATGGGCTTAGTATAAATTTAAAATTTTATTAGGAGAAACTTGTTTGCGTATTTTAATTATAATAAATATCTTGACATTGGTTTTAAAGTTTCAGAAATGCTTGACTATATTAAAAATTAGCGTATGCGTAGGGACAACTTAATTTGAATTCTGGGCAATTTATCTATTAAAATAATCTTGCTAAAAAAAAATTTAAAAAGCATATTTTAAAATTCCACTAACTTGACTTACTCAAGCATTATTTGTAAATAAACCCCTTAAAGATTGAAATAAATAACATATAATTTCGTCATCCTTAATATATTATTATGTATCTTCTAGTTCAAAAGAGACTGAGTTATGATACAGAATATTTTAATTTATATCATTAATGTTGATTTGAATTTTATTAAATTAGTTTATGTTAATTAACTTTTATTTAAAACTTGAAAACTTTTCTATACTGATCAGGGCATTTTTAGTCATTTTTAAAGCTTTAGAATTATAATTCAAAATTGTAAATATGTAGTAGTTTATTTTTCTTAATATGCTGTCATTTATGTGCATGCATATGATATTTTCATAGACATGTATTTTCTCTCGTGCACAAATAGGCTGCAATAACAAAAATAATTATCTTAAAAAGTACAAAATAACAATTTTGAAATTTTATTTTTTCTTATCTTATTTAATTCTCCCAAAACATGTTCCTTGTCATTTTAAAAATATACTGTTTAATAATTTCAAATGATTTAAATTTTGTTTAAATACTAACATTGTTAAAAAATATTTTAAATAGTTACATGAGCAGACGATACCAAAGATTAATTAAACATGTTACTCGCATTTCATAAAATTATACATTAAATTCATGGAAGTAGGTTGCTTTTCTGAACTTTATTCAGTTATTACCATTTGCATTTAAATTGTAAATTTTATGTAACTATCCTAAATGTTTCTGTAAAGTGGACAGGTTTATTAATTCACAATGTAAAGTTATTATCCGTATTCAATTTAGAGCAACTAGCGTAGTTTTCTATTTGAGCATTGTGCTATAAGTATTATGTTTTTGAGTATTATACTATCAGAATATTATATTATAGGTATTATCATTTTGAGTTTAATACGATATTCTTTTAAATATACCTTTAATGCATATAAATATATTCTTGGTTATTCCTGTACTTTTGTAAGGTGCCTGTAATTGTTAAAGACAGCTCAGGGTTGTCAAAGAAAATCAGTTTTGCATTGGATTATATAGGGGAAACGTTAAATATGTACTCTGAAATGCGTTTTGTATCATAATGGATAACATGAATCCTTATTATTCGGGTTTCAAGCGTAGTAAAAGTGAAAATGTTAATTATAAAGCAATTATGAGTTAATAGGTGCAGACATGCATGTTTAGTGCATGGTGAAGGTAATGGAAACATGTATCAGCGTAATGAGCTTAGAAGTGATTGTATCGTAAAAAATTCCCAGACATTATCGCGATCCAACATGACTTCTTTACATATTAACACAGAATTTTTATAAAACTGGATATTTAAAATAAAGATTCATTATGGGTTTAGCCAAACATCACATATATCTGTCATAAAAATGCAGCTGTAATTGCAATTCAATGTAATCCTCATATGACTATGCAAGGTATCGCGCAAAATATTCACATATTGTCAGTCGGTCTGTTGTTAGTGCTACATGACCAATCTTTATATCCTTTTCGCTTTTCAAATGAGTCATATACTGTGTGCAATAGATTACCTCCAAGGAATAGAGTTTGCGATCACTTGGGTTACTCCAAAGCAGTGTCATAAACCAGATATTTATTTCTCTCATCAAATCATATTTTCCCCATGGCGTTTATGAGCATCTATAATACCTTATCGTGGATGCTCATAATCGTCCCATGAGAACTAATGAGTTGCAAGAGAGCGGCTGTTGCATAAATGCTGTTGTTTAATAGTTGTTGTTGAGCGTAAGTGTTGTTGTTGAGCGTATGCTGCAAAGCACAGTAACATTAGCAGAAATAGTTGGAAACTGCTTAATCAATCTGCACCTCCTTTCATTATTATTAGATGATCGTAGATATCAGATTTTTTACAGCATACATTTCCAGTTTTACTGAATAACGTTTTAGCATCTTTTTACAATGGACGTGGTTTCAAAGCTGTGAAGCGGACTTGAATTTCAATAAATATGTTTGATATCTTCACATGCCCTTGACAGAGATTGACGAAACGCCTGTCTTTCATGGTTATTCAATTTGGTTCTTATTACTTCTTTCCCATACCTCATGAATACACGCTTAATCATTAATCGATGTAGTAAGTGCTGTTGCATCTTCAAATAACCATTAACATCTCAGTAAAATTTCGTTTCTCCAATACACTTTTTTAAAACATTATAGGAGGCTTTTAGTGTATTTCTTCTGAAAAATTTGCAAGCATTCAGCAATTCAGCAATTTTTTAAAGTTATGTCAGTTTATTTTATTTCATTACATTTTACTAAAAATATCCGTAATATTTATTTATTCTTTTTTATTGCTTAAAGCTGAAATGTATAATTGTTAGCCGTTTGTTTAAGTATAAAAATGTTGTAACAAAATAAATCATAGTGTTTAAAAATAAGACCAGGTACTATTTTGCTAATGTTAAACAGTTACAATAAAATAAAATATCTCGCTGTGTTCTAATAATAATAGAGGCCCTTATAATAATAAAAATAAAAGTCGTTCTATGATAATCACGCTTTTCTAAATAAGTAACAAATTTTTATAGCATATAATTGTGTTTTGTAAATTATTCAAAAATTATATCAAAAACAAGAATATCTCATGAGCATTCCAAAACTTAGTTATCAATAGTCCAAAACATAGTCCAATACTTAGTCCAAAAGTTAGTTATCAATAAATATGATCAATCTTTGGACATATTCCTAGGTAGACAATAACAAAAATGATCCATGAGAAGAATCTTTATGAAGACGGATGTGCAAGCATATTCGATTTGGTTTCAGGAATACCTGGTTGACATAGAAAAATCAGATAACTCATTTTATTGAATTATTGGTTGATAAAGATAACGAGATGAATGAGTAGACCAAAGTCAAATCATGTCAAATAAATAATTTTTCAATATGTTTCAAAAAATCGTTATTGAGATGAAGTGCTCGTCTGAGTACGAACCATTGCCAGACATACTTTTGCATCCACTAGAAACTGTTCATGAACTGAAGAAAGTGCTGAAATAAAATGGACAAATATTCCACAAAATCATTTGGCAATCACTTAAAGGGTAAACATAATATTCAGAACTGATCAGGAGTGTCACAATTAGGAGTAATCTTGTAATCACATATCTTGTAATGAAAATCAGTTGTTTTTGTATACACCCTCTGCAAAATCAAGTATGTAGTTTGCTAACATCCAAAATTTCCTTATTATCATGTCTTATTATATGAACCATTCATTATTCATTGATATTAACTTCAAGATTAATATTAATTAATAATAATAATAAAGATACCTCATATATGATTTCAAGGCATCCAGACTATTCATATGTATCTATACATACCAAAACCTCTTTAATACTTAATTTCTGCACACCAGTATGAGATTGTTTGATTTCATAACTTGATAGTTGCAAAGATCAAAACACATAATTCTCTGTGTCTCTAATCCTTAGCTCACTTTTGTATTTCTGAAAAATTCGCTGCCATTTTTTTTAATGAATTTGAATTATATGTCGAGTAGGTTTAATGGCACAGATGGTAAGCAAATGTCGTGTCGATATATTATCTGGATATAAATATACTATTTAAATGATTTTTTACATTACTTCATTATTTTTTGTATTAATTTATGATTTGTTTAATTTGTATATCCTTATTTGTAAAAAAAAAAACTATTTATAACCGGCTGGGCCAATATACATGTTATCTATAAAATTTAGAGCTTAATGTAAGAACAAAACGAATAACAGCAATCTTAGAATATACAAAGCTACAAAATTCAAAACGATTTTCTTTAATAAAAATAAATTATTTTTACTTCGAAATAAAATTGCCTTTGCTTTCACCTGATGATCTATTAGAACAATTTTACATTAAATAATTACTTATTTGCATTTAAAGGAAATTTAAATAAATATTATGTATAGAAAAGCTTGTGAGAGAAATTAAAAATATTATATATAAAAAACTTGTGAAAAAAATTTAAATGAAAAATAAGATTAGCTCCGTGAAAGAAAGTTAAAAATAAACCAATATGAAGCGTTGAAAGTGGAAAAATTCGAGTGACAAGTTAATTAATCACTTCAGTTTATTTTGTTAATCAAGATTAATGGATCATACGGCAATGCCCTTCTGGCCTTGTCCAACAATATCGATTATGTGAAGATCTAATGATAATTACAAAAACAATTTGAGATCCCTTTTTTTTTGCAACTGTATGTAAATCTAAAATAACACTTTGGCATCGCCGCTGCAGGAGATAGTAAATGATCTTAAAATTGTAAGACATTCATTTGGAAGGTTCTAAGAAACTAGCAGTGCATATTTATTAGGGTAGTTTATTACTGTTACTCATAAGCATACATTTTTATCACACAATGAGGAATTAATAATAGTTACTTTTATTTATATTGTATAAAACTGATATTGATGAAATGCAAACACAATTGTAATAAAAATGAAACCATATATTCCGGCAGAATATACAACCCTTTAAATTATTTTCATATTTATATTTATATTTTCATATTTATATTTATATTTTCATATTTATATTTATATTTTCATATTTATATTTAACACACTATAATAAGAAATTCATAACAGCCTTTAATTTTGAATACAGTTTCACATTTTTAATTCACCCTTTTAAAACTAAATTTTATATATAAAGAAATTGTGAAAAAATTTAAATGAAAAATAAGATTAACTCCGTAAAGAAAGTTAAAAAATAAGCCAATAAGAAGAGTTGAAAGTGATCAAGGAAACGGAAAAGTGATCAGTGACAGGCAAAGAGTGATCAAAGAAGCGTAAAACCGCTACCCAAAACAATAGTCATAATTTTATTGGTAATAAAATGGATAATAAATATTTACTACTAAGGAAAGTTATAAAAACTGTACGAAAAAGCCGGTCAGATGTGGTCTGCATCCCAAAGAACGAAAAAGCACAGTACAAAAACTCCACTGTATGGGGTTTTATGGATCCAATTATTTATGTGACGTTCCTCGCTCCAATTCTTGTTTGTGAATAAAAAAGATCAAATAAAATTATGTACACAATGCAAATCACACAGTGACAACACATTGTGATACAGAATAAAAATAATGTCATTATATAGTTATAGTAAGGCTGATTAAGAATTTAACAGCCCTGAAGTGGACCTTTATAGCATGCCGCCCATAAAATGGTACACCTTAAATCAAAATTAGGACCATAATGGACATCTGGCACCTGCACTGACAGGAATTCAAATAATAAATGAGACCTCCTCAGCAAATGGTATACGGGGAAAGAGTAAAGAGCGTATGTGCTGTGGATCGGTGGTTTAACAATCGCATTGGGAAGGAATTAAAAATCCAATCAATCTGATTAAATAAAGCAATTTTGAAAATGAGATCAATGAGGAGCAGAGAAGAAAAAAAAAAAAAAGAGAACTAGGCATAGAAAGAGAATGGTGTCTGGTAAGAGCGGAAATGTGGTGGCTGAGATTTTTCGTCAGCATAATAAAATTTGATGTCGAAAAGGCCTGATAATGTGGTGTCAGAAAGAGGTCTTGTTTGCAAGTGTCAGAAGAGTTGAGAGCAGAGCACAATGACTGAATGGCATTATCAGTGGACTGACAGAAAAAAAAATAGTGTGAAAATCTGAGCCATTTGAAAATATCTTTTTCCTAGTGATATTATTAAACAAGTAATATAAAAAAAAATTTTAAGTCAATTCCTACGTTTTTTTCACTCTATTGCAAAATATCCTTTATAAATAATTTTCCTTCATTTTTTAAGTTTATCTGGCGCCATCTATTGATAGATATACGCAACTTAAATCTAAAAAAAAACTAAAATTAATTAATTAAATTTAATGAATGAATTAATATTTGAAAAAAATGTATTAACATCAAGTGTCATCCACTACAAGTTCAAAAAAAATGTATTTGAATTTGAGTGAATGAATAAAAAGTATTCTATTAAAGATTGAAAATTTGAACTAGATATATATAGGGAGAGTGTGAGCTAATAGAAGGAATTAAAAAAAACAAATAAAGATCGATTTTAATGAATGATAGTATATAAAGAGAGAGGCAGTGATAAAATATTCGATTTCTAGTGATTGTAATTACAGCAAATGTATTATTTTGTACATTGTAGCACACATACATATGTTTAGATATTTATTTGCTTGCTTCCAATTGACAATTAACGAGTAACATGATTAATTGATTATGAATTAATGGCTTCAAGCTTAAGTGCTCCCTTTTATTATTTAACGAAATTAATATTCTTTTGTTACTAATTTCTATTTCAATCTTTATTGTGTTCTTTATTTTAAGACTGTGTTGTAATCTCTTATCCAAGATTCTGGAGTAAAATCAAATTTTGTGATGATATACATAAAATTGTGGAGTTTACTTGATGTGATATTTTATTAGTTATTGCGGAACACAATGTGGATGAATCATTTAATAACACTTTGGTGGAATATTGCTGTGCTATTGCTGATCCTATTGAAAATGTTGTATGAATATAAAAAGTTTATTAGTTGATATTCATTTAGTTCATTCTATTTTAATTTAACAGCACCACACACAATTCGATCCTCAAAAATTTATACAATTAATTAATTATTATGAAAGGTATGTATGTATGCAATTGTGAAATAATATCATACTTTTTTACCGATATATTACTTTTTTAAAAATTCTAGTTGTGTTATGAAATTATATTAAACAAATATTTATCCGATTGCTGCAACTATTTTGGATAATTTCATAAATATTGTTTGAACGTAGTACTAAGGAAAATTATATGAATATCAAAAACTATTTCTATACAAGTTATGGAAAAAATGTTGCAAATTTTACATTTTTTCAGTGAACCATATCATTTTGAAAATGTTTAGCTTAGTGTAGCACAAAGAATCTAAGGATCAAATTAGGCATATCAAAGAAAAATTTAATGTAAATTAGTGATATCCTATTTGTAGTACAAAAATAGTATTACAGAATTTATATAAAAAATATTAAAATTGTTTAGCTTTTTTACATAGGGATACGAAGTTTAATTTTATTTTTAAAATCTACATATATATAAATATATACACTCAAGAACCAAAACATTATGATCACCCCTACATTTTGCAATGAACTCGCCTGGATGACGTGGAAGGCACGGGATCAGGTGGAAGTGGTATTTAACTGCTGCTGGAGAGTCTGAAGAATCATTCTTTCACTTACTTCTGTGTGTGATGGTAAAGGCTGCGGATTAAGCGACTTTGATAGAGGGCAGATTGTAATGGCTCGAAGGCTCGGAACAAGTATTTCCGAAACTGCACGCCTCGTGGGTTGTTCGCGATCTACAGTTGTTAGTACTTATGCAAAGGGGATGAATGACGGTGAAACCAGCAGTAGACGACATGGTGTTGGACGTCCACACGCTATCAAAGAAAAAGGTCGTCGGAGACTGTCTCGCATCGTGAAGCAAATGCGGAGCCAGACAGTGGCTCAGCTGATAGCCCAATACAATGCAGGGCCAAGTAGAATAGTATCGGAGCACACTGTTCAGCGGACACTGTTGGATATGGGGCTACGCAGCAAACGTCCCACTCGTGTGCCTTTGTTTACCAAGTGGCATCGCCAACTGCGCCTGCGCTGGGCCCGGGAACATCGTGACTGGTCCATGGATCAGTTGGAGAGAGTTGCCTGGTCAGATGAATCACGGTTTGTCATTGATCACGCCGATGGCCATGTCAGGATACGCCATCTTCCAGGCGAATAGTTGCTCCCTCAATGCACAGTAGGTCATACACAGGCCGGTGATGGCGGTATTATGCTTTGGGGGACGTTCTCTTGGGCGTCTCTGGGACCCGTGGTTGTGGTAGAGCAGACCATGAAGGCTACAGGGTATCTGAACATCATTGCGGACCAGTTGCACCCTTACATGGCCTCTGTTTTTCTAGCTGGAAATGGAATGTTCCAACAGGACAACGCCCCTTGTCACAAGGCTAAAATTGTGTTGGAGTGGTTCCAGGAACATGATGCTGAATTCCAGTTAATGTCCTAGCCGCCTAACTCACCGGATTTCAATCCGATAGAACAAATTTGGGATGTCCTGAGACGGCAGCTCAGAGTTCAAAGACCACCAATTCGCAATATCTCGGATTTGCGTGACCGTTGCTTAAACATCTGGTACAATCTGTCTCCGGCTATCTACCAAGGACTTGTGGCATCCATGCCAAGGCGGGTTGAAGCTGTGTTTTGCGCCAAAGGTGAACCAACTCGTTATTGACAGGTGGTCATAATGTTTTGGCTCTTGAGTGTATATTTATACATTCAAAACGGATCAGGGTGCGATCTATTTACGATATGAATTGCAGTCACCCTATCAGGGGCAGGGAAACTGAATGGGGAATTCTATATCCTAAGTAAATTTTTCTTCTGAACATTCCATTCTAGCTATAGGAATGTAATACATCATAAATTATCCAAGAAGCATTTTTAGACTTTTTGTCGTAAGTTTTAACTGAAGCAGACTTTTAGAACAAGAGAGAAAAAACGTAAACTCTTAATGTTAGATTTTAAGTTAGTGCATGAAATACCAAAAACAATCTTTTTTTTTTCCAGGATAAGGTTTGGTTTGTCGCTCTACGGTTATCTTGTGCACACTTTTGGGCTAAATAGACCGGGACCTACAGTTTAAAGTGGATTCCGAACCACTACAAACATCAGTGGCACCGCCTGGACTCGAACCCGAAACCTGTGGTACCGAGCGCCAGAGCGCTAGCCACTCGGCCATCCAGGCTTCTTCCAGGATAAGGAGATTTATATAAATGGATAAAAATTATATTTATTTCTGATTTAAAAATAATCATTCTTAACATTTAGTAATTCGAACACAAATTTGATTAAAAAAATAAATTAACATTTTTTAATTAACAACTTACTTTCATATTTGAAATTAAATAACAATTAATTTTTAAGATTTTTGTAATAGAAGAATAATTAAAATAATAATATGACATATTTATAAACTATGAAGTACAGTGTTTATTACTTAATCAGGAAAGATATTTTAATTAAATAATGTATCACAACTACAGAAGTTCAAAATAAAATATTATTAATTATAAAATTATCATAATAAATTAGTTATTAATAAAATAGATCATTAATAAATTATATTCTTTAATTAATAACTTACTTTCATATTTGAAATTAAATAAAAATTAATTTTTAAGATTTCTGCATTAGAAGAATAATTAACATAATAAAAAAACATTAAAAAGTAAAATAATATACTATATTTATTAACTATGAAGAGCAGTGTTTAGTATTGAAGCCTGAAAGATATTTTAATTGAATAATGTAACAGAAGATCAAAATGAAATATTATGATTACTAAAATTCATTAAAATATTAATGTACTTTAATGTTTTATAAAATTTTAAAATTCCAATTTTAGAGACATACAATATTAAAGAAAATTGCTAGGGATTAATGATAAATCCCTCTTTATTCTTGTATAATTATATAACTATTATCATTATACCATATACTGCTTGCACTTATGGGAAATGATTTTAATGGATGCCAGATTTCATTTCAAACAATACATTTTGATAAAATTTTAAAATAAAATTATTTTATTTTTCAAAATTATTTGGTTGGAATATTAGAAAGAGCTTTAAGAAAGATCATGAGCTTTCCTATATAATTAGTATTCATATATATAAACTATCATCTGGTGCAGGGTGAAAAACATTTTTCGATTTTATTTTGATTTAGAATTAATATTCACCAAAAATAATGATTTAATTAATTCTATTTGGTTGAAGTGGATGTCTTCTAAATCTAAGTGGATATCATCTGCAAGAAAAATAGGTCATTTTCTATGAGGGGTAAAGCATTCTGTCTATCCTGGTTTATTTTATAGTTCATTTATTTTCCTTCTATAGTTGAAGAATATTTTATAACCATTTCAGTAATTGTCTATGTTGAATATCCACTAGAATAGACTAAAACACTATTGTAGTTAAATGAATAACTTGTTTTAAAGAAAATTTATGGAAATACTGGCCACATAATTTATTTTTATTTTTTAGAAAGGAATTAAATAAAAGATAAATTATTTAGAACTTTTGTCCATCTATTATGGTGCCTTTCTTCAATTTTTGATTAAAATCGATATAAATTCGAAAATTAGTTTTAAGTGGTATTCATAAAGGCGAATAATAAAAGAAAGTAATGCAATACGAAATATAATTTGAAAAAAAAATTTTTCATTAAAGCAATCATATACATAATAACATACAAATGTTCTGAAAAAAAAAAAAAAAAAAATGAAAAATATCAATTTATCAAACAATCAACTTTTCAAGATCGCGTTCAAATATGTGAATGAATGTTTAGAATATGTATTTAAATTACCAGGAGAGAAAGCCCACTGAATAGCACGGTTATCAGAAATTCGATGAATAAATAATTTTCTTTTGGAATTAATTTTTTCGATTAAAAAACAATCGGTAAATCATAAAAAAAATTAAATTGAATTCCATCAGAATTCTGAAACACAATGATAATGATTATTTCTTGTTTCTTAGATCGGCCGCATATCCCACCTTCTTTGAATTTGAAGATTCAAAGCGATTAAAGAAATCGTAACTTCTTTTTTTCAATTCCTTCTATTAGCACACACTCTCCTATATATATATATATCTTGTTAAAATTTTCAATCGCTAATAAAATACTTTTTATTCATCCACTCAAGTTCAAATACATTTTTTTTTAACTTGTAGGGGCTGAAACTTCATGTTAATACAGTTTTTTCAAATATTAATTCAATGATTAAATTTAATTAATTAATTTTAGTTTTTTTTAGTTTTAAGTTGGATATATCTATCAATAGATGGCGCCAGATAAACTTTAAAAAATGAATGAAAATTATTTATAAAGGGCTTTTTGCAATACAATGAAAAAAAGTAGGAATTGACAATAATACAAATAATATACAAATAATACAGTAATTATACAAATAATATGAAGTATAATATACTATAAACTGAAAAAATAACTTATTTAAGAATTAAGCTAGAGTAAAGTATACCATAAACACCTGTTGATAGAAAAAAAATCATTTTTAATCCGCGAAAATAGTGTTAGATGTTTGCCATCCATGAACAGAATTCTGAACTTCACAGAGAGGTATGTTTAGTTCCCATTGGGAACAAATCAGGGAAAAAAGCATATTCGTGGTTCTACAAAATTTAAAATATCATTTGCAACATCTTAGTGAAGTAAAATAGTTGTTAAATACTACACATAAGCATTGTGAAATTATAATATTATTACAAAAACTATACTAAATTATTAAAATTATAATAAATTATATTAAATTATTAAAATCATAATAATTTATACTAAATTATTAAAATCAGAATAATTTATACTAAATCATTAAAATTATACTAAATTATACATAAATTACCATAAAAATTATACCTTTTAAGTTGTGTTATTAAAATCTGGTGGAAATTCAGCTTTATTTTGTAAAGACATTTACATAATTAAACAAAATATGTCCAAAACTTGTAGATCTGTTTCTTGCATTTAATTGCTAATAAACTTTAATTTTCGCATGAAATAAAAGTTGCTATTATAGAATTAAAATCTAACTATTTCCTAGTATTAATAAAATTTAAATTTTTGCTTGCAATCTAATTCATTTTTGAGTACTCAATAATTGTATTAATTATCATAACATGAAGATAGCCATAGAATTTTTCCCATCTTTTTTTGGCATCTAATTGCTTTAGGAATATTATATATACAGTATTATAAAACGTTTCCAAATGATGAGTTTCTAAAATAAAATTTCATTTCACTAATACTTCACTTAGAATCGATTAAAAATTAGTTGAAATTTTTAGAATCTTTTTTTTTAATATAAAGATTTTTTTTATTTTTACTTTATTGATTTTAAAAACTTGACAAATAACATTTTTTACATATGCATACAGTTCCAAATCTTCATCTGAAAGAATCTAAGATCTCAGATTCTTTCCAATCTAAGATCTGAAAGAATCTTATATTCGATTTTATCTAAGGAAGGAAGATAAATACTTTTCACTTAGAATGAAATTAATTTAAAACAGACTTCGAATGAAATTAATTAAAAATACAGTTATCACTTTCTATGCAAAAATTTTTTTTATTGTATAAAATATGTTCAAATCTTATATAGCTTCTTGTTTGACTGCTAATAAATTGTAATTTTTGCATGAATTAATATTTGCTATTAGAAAATTCAAATTTAACTATTTACTAAAATTAATAAAATTTAAAATTTTAATTACAATCTTATTGCTATTGAAAACTCAATAATAATTATTACAAATAATCATAACAAGAATACTAACTAGAGACCAACAAGAGAGTTCTCAACATTTTGCGTGGTTCTCTCCCCTTACTCTCTAGCAGCTTTACGTATATTGTTTAAAATAGTATAAATGTTTCGAACATATGAGTTATTCTTTTAGAATTCTTTGTATACAATTCTTTTAATTTTTCACTACTGATTTAAAAATTGTGCATATAAAATGTACTACACATACATAGATTACAAAATCTAACATACAAAATGTACTACACATACATAGATTACCAAATCTAACATACAAAATGTACTACACATACATAGATTACCAAATCTAACATACAAAATGTACTACACATACATAGATTATCAAATATAACATACAAAATGTACTACACATACATAGATTACCAAATCTAACATACAAAATGTACTACACATACATAGATTACCAAATCTAACATACAAAATGTACTACACATACATAGATTACCAAATCTAACATACAAAATGTACTACACATACATAGATTACCAAATATAACATACAAAATGTACTACACATACATAGATTATCAAATCTAACATACAAAATGTACTACACATACATAGATTACCAAGTCTAACATACATAGAATACCAAATCTAACATACATAGAATACCAAATCTAACATACATAGAATACCAAATCTAACATACATAGAATACCAAATCTAACATACATAGAATACCAAATCTAACATACATAGAATACCATACTGACAAGATAATTCTCTACATTTTGCGAAGTTATTTCTCCTTACTCTCTAACACCTTTACGTATATTGTTTAAAATAGTATAAATGTTTCGAACATATGAGTTATTCTTTTAGAATTCTTTGTATACAATTCTTTTCATTTTTCACTACTGATTTAAAAATTGTGCATATAAAATGTACTACACATACATAGATTACAAAATCTAACATACAAAATGTACTACACATACATAGATTAACAAATCTAACATACAAAATGTACTACACATACATAGATTACCAAATCTAACATACAAAATGTACTACACATACATAGATTATCAAATATAACATACAAAATGTACTACACATACATAGATTACCAAATCTAACATACAAAATGTACTACACATACATAGATTACCAAATCTAACATACAAAATGTACTACACATACATAGATTACCAAATCTAACATACAAAATGTACTACACATACATAGATTACCAAATATAACATACAAAATGTACTACACATACATAGATTATCAAATCTAACATACAAAATGTACTACACATACATAGATTACCAAGTCTAACATACATAGAATACCAAATCTAACATACATAGAATACCAAATCTAACATACATAGAATACCAAATCTAACATACATAGAATACCAAATCTAACATACATACAATACCAAATCTAACATACATAGAATACCATACTGACAAGATAATTCTCTACATTTTGCGAAGTTATTTCTCCTTACTCTATAACACCTTTACGTATATTGTTTAAAATAGTATAAAGGTTTCCAACACACGAATTATTCTTTTACACTTCCTTGTACAAAATTCTTTTTATTTTTCTCTACTAATTTAAAAATTGTGAATATAAAATATACTACAGGCAAAAAAACTACATATAAAATATACACATATATAGAATACCAAACCTCCATATTCTAAAGAAAACATGATTCGATTTATGTCTTTGGAATGAAAGGGAAAAAAAATTTACCTTCTCTACGTTTTCCTTGCCTACGATGATGGCTAGTCGTTGTGACGTCAGCGAAATCTCATCATTCAGATGTGAGGCGTTTTTTCTAGGTGGCATTGCTATAGCCCTTAGGTAAGGGGGTGGGATATGCAAGAAAAACGGTACAGGAAAAAAAAAGAAATAAAAACAGTACAAAAAAAATCTGTTAGAATAAACTCTGTTAATAGACCTGCTTTGAATCAAAGCTCGTTAGTTAATTTGGTGCAGATAAAAATCAATGGCAAACTTCATGGCTTGCATTTACACTTCATTGGCTTAGAAAATTTGAAACGCCTACCAAAAAAATAACGTAAATTTATTGGATGATCCCATTATACATTTTGATCATTTATCACTTATTTAATCATAGGAGGTTGTCAATAAGGATTATATTAAGTCTTAATGATATAACTGAGATAAAATAAAAAATATATATGGCTATTATTATTTAAAAAAGCAATTTTAACTATTTTTGTCTATTTTACTAATGTTTCTAAATAAAAGCACACCCAATTTTTCTTTCATTTCTTCATTAATTATAACAAAAATATGGACATTTAATGAATGAATTGTTATTTTGGATACGGATTCTGTTTTTGTAACTTTAAAATTGTCAGAATTTTGTAATAGCAATTCTTAGATAAAATATTAACCATACGCTGAATTTATTATTCTAAAATTCTCAGGTTCCATAAAGGAAAAATTTGAGTAAGAAGTTAATTAACCACTTTAATTTATTTTTTTAATCAACAACAATGCATTATAAGAAAGTTTTCTTTGAGCCATGCCCAACAATACAGCTTATATAGAGATATAATGTTAATTATAAAAGAAATTAAGGGTGCCTCCTTTTTTTTCTGCAACTATCTGTCCATCTAAAAAATAATATTAACACAATCTTATAACAATATCGATATAGAAGTTGGTAAATTATCTTAAAATTGTACAACATTCATTTGGAAGGTTTTAAGAAACCAGTAGTGGATATTTATTAGGGTAGTTTATTGTTAATCATGAGCATACACTTTTTCACACACGAGGAATTAATAATAGTTACTTTTTTTATAATTGATATTGACGAAAGTCAGTCACAATTGTAATAGAGAAGAAACATTCGTTTAGCGCGAATATACATTCCTTTAAATTCATAAATTAATTCAATAACTCACTATAGTAAAAAAAAATATAACAGCATTTAATTTTTAATACAATTCCAAATTATTTACTCTCTCTTTAAAAACGAAATTAATGAATATATATTTTTTAAATATTTAATCATTTTACTTTTCTCTATTGATTTTTCAATTTAATAACTGCATTTGCTTTTCCAGAAAATCTCATTACGAACTATACATAATTCATCTATTGGGCATAAATCACACCAATTATTCATAGATGAATAAGCACAGCTCATAAACATTCTGCTGATCAAACCGAGTGCCTAAATTCATTTTGGTGATGAGTTAGTGCAGCGTAAGCTCTATTCCAGATATAACATAAGCACAGCATTTCGGTTCAGGTGCTTGTTCATACACTGCAAACAATTACGAAGCGATAATATTCAAAATTTGACTGCAAATTAAAATTTGTGCTTTAAAGTTGATGTACAAAATTATTAAATCTCTACAAATAGTACATGTAAAATTTCGTTCTTCCAAGCATGCTTTAATTTTACTTTGATGTTAATATTTCCTTAAATATTCATCATCAATATGATACGTTAGAAAATTGGTATTTAATCAATCATTTATTTCTTAGTGTTTCAGATAAATTTTATTCTTTTATTTGAACGCTTACAGCAGCTGCCAATAATAATGCACTACTCTAGAATTTGTCACAATGCAGTTTTATTTTTAAATAATTAACTAAAAAGAAATAATATTTTTTTTTGTAAATACAAACGTTAGTTTAATATCACTATATTGGAATTTGTAAGTGTATACTTAGAATTTAATAAAATTTAACATTAAATCAAAAGTAAAACGAAATTATAGGCAGAAACACTCTCGACTATTGAGCTTGACAAAACATTAATTTCAAATACAGTCATAAAAGTCTTTATATACATTCGTAACATTCATAAAAACATTTATATACATACATAAAAGTCATAAAAACACTAATATACATACAAAGCAGTCATAAAAAAATTTATATCATAGTTAATCGTAATAGCACTATTGGCTGTATATACAGCAGCATGTATTTTGGTTATATAGAAAAGTTTCATCTTGAGGATCCCGCAATAACGAACATGAACTTGCAGAATTATGTTGTTTTCAACTGTATTATTTATTCAGTTTAAATTTATAATGATGTATTGATAAAAAAGACCATATTCATCAATTATTCCTACATCTTTGAATAATGTATTGATTTTTCAATTTATTTACAAATAGGAGATTTAAACTTTTGACAATTATTTCTTGTTTAAAAGCAGAATCCCAATGTTTGTAGTTGTTTTATTGGTTTTTTTCATAGCCTTCTTCGGTTAGTTATCAAGATATATGTTTATTAGATATTGGATAATGTTCTTCCTAGAATTAATTATGCATTTTATGTTATATATGTTTATTAGATATTGGATAATGTTCTTCTAGAATTATGCATTTTATGTCAAGGATATATGTTCCATTTTAAAATTTGCAATAAAAAAGTAAATGTGATTGTTATTAAATCATACATTAAAATGCGGACGCCTATTTGCATCAATAAATATTTGTGCAAACAGACACTTTCCGGTATGGATATTAAAATTAGTTACAAAGGTACGAATAACTAGAACAACAATATTAAGCCTAATGTTGCAAAATTTACTTACGAGATCAGTTTAATATTATGCATGAAATTAATTATTTACTTACATTTCATTATGTTTTAATATTAATCTTTATATATCCTCTCTCTGTTTATATATATATATATATATATATATATATACACATACCACCCCTACATTTTGCAATGAACTCCCCTGGATGACGTGGAAGGCACGTGATCAGGTGGAAGTGGTATTTAACTGGTATTAAGTGGTGGTATTAATCCATGCCAAGGCGGGTTGAAGCTGTGTTGCGCGCCAAAGGTGGGCCAACTCGTTATTGACAGGGGGTCATAATGTTTTGGCTCTTGAGTGTATATGTATATATATATATATGCATGCATGTATGAATGTCTGTGTGTGCACACATAGTTTGCACATGGTGATTGCTGTCTTCACTAGTCAATGTACCCCTACTGTTTAGCAGCTGAAAGAAGAAATTCGTGTTCTTTATACATAAAAAAGAATAACAGAATTTTTCAAAAGAAGTATGGTAAAAATAATAATTTCTTTAGAATATCTAATAGAAAGTTATTGCCCTTTAGGCGATCCATTTTGTAAACAAACGGGGTTGGTTTTAAATTTCAGTAAAGGTACATAAGGATTTGAAATTTTGAGTGTAACATAAATTTGTCTTAAAATAAGAATATTGGTTAACATAAAAATATTCAGCATATCACTTTCACCAGAAATCCCCATGCAGATAAAAAATTCTTATATCATGTTAATATCTTGAAATTCATAAAACGATGATAAAAATTCATTTTTCGTAAAGAAGTAAAATCATGAATTATGTAATAGTATTTTTGCTACCTTTGAAAAATATCAGGTAGTTCTTTTGTATGACATTTGATTTTTAGTTCAGTGTTACCATATCAGGTACAGACAGGATTTATGCTGGATAAATTAAAACTTACCCCCGAGTAAATTATAAGGTAAAGGTAAAATCAGATATTTAAAAGTAAAAAGTTTATTGCTCTACACTGTTTTAATTTAAACAGTTGAAATTTATCATTAGATAATATATATATATGTATATATATATATATATATATATATATATATATATATATATATATATATATATATATATATACACTGAAGTGACAAAAGTCATGGGATAGCAATATGCAAATTTTCAGACGGCAGTAGCATCGCGTATAACAGGTATAGATGCGCAGTGCTTTCGCAGAGCTTTCATTTCTGTTCAAGTTATTCATGTGAAGAGGTTTTGACGTGATGATGACCGCACGACGGGAATTAACAGACTTTGAACGCGGAATGTTAGTTGGAGCTAGACGCATGGGTCATGCCATTTCGGAAATCGTTAGGGAATTCAACATTCCCAGATCCACTGTGTCAAGAGTGTGCCGAGAGTAGGAAATTTCAGGCATAACATCCCACCATGGACAGCGCAGTGGTCGACCGCCTGCACTTAACGACCGAGACCGGCGACGTCTGCAAAGAGTCGTAAAGTCTAACAGACAAGCAACACTGAGTCAAATAACCACAGAAATCAATGTGGGACGTACAAGGGACTTGTTAGAACTGTGCGGAAAAATTTGGCTTTCTTGGGCTATTCCAGCAGAAGACCGACTCGAGTGCCTTTACTGACAGTCCGTATATATATATATATATATATATATATTATATATTATAGATAATAAATTTTGAATGATAAAATAATTTTTTCAATTATTATTAAATAAAATAACTATAATAAGTGTACGTAAATTGAGTTATTAAGAAACGGACTTCTTAAAAAGATTCTGAAGTGAAATTCTGCTTTGATTATTTGATAAGAAATAATTTTTATTCATTTTAATATATTAAATTTTTAAATACATAATTTTAAATTCATAACATAATTCATCATATTAATATATAAAATAATAAAAAAAATATTTTAAGTGAAAACAACACACATACTTAAGATAATTTATCAGCAAGAAAATTTAATGGCATCTTGTTATTTATCACCATAAGAAGTTTTCTTTATGCAGAATTAATTTCGGTATTCGAAATCCTGCTTTGCATAACTATGTGCAAAAAAACACTTGCATTATATTTTGTAATTATTTTATTGTGTAAAGGTCTAACTTATTAACAGAAGAGAAACTCATATAACTCCTCAGTGAAACGGGATTATTTTTTAATTGAAAATTTATTTACCCTTATTATCTGCGAATAATCTATGAAGTTATGATAACATAAACTGGATAAAAAAAGATATATGCATAATGAACTAAGCATGATAAAACTGCATGATAACATGATAATTACTGCATGATAAAAAAAAAAGATACATGCATACAAAAAATTAAGCTATAAAGAAAAGAAATGATATTTTTTTTTTATCAACAATTTTTTATCTTCATGTTTTCTTGGAGTTGAATATCATGAAAATTATTGCTCTTAATTTTAATTTAGACTATGGTAATATTTATCAAATTAATATTTTTAACTTAATTCCTGCCATTTTTTATCTACTATGAAGACCGCTGTATCACTTGCGTCGATATACCTACTGTATAAAAACACTACTCACTTCTATGACCAAAACTATTAAGTTTAATTTTTAGGAATAAGGAATTGTTTATTTCTATTTTCAAAAAAATCTATATTCAAAATCTTCAATGTAATTTTTTTATGAAAAAAACCGTTGTTCTACGAAGATGTATAAAATTTGTTTTTACGTAATTTTGAAAAAATATTTTGATTTTGCATATAAATCCTTCGTAGCTGCCTATAATTGATGCCGAAATATGGTAAATTTTTTAATCTTTAATCTGCTAATTATTTCAATGGCTTAATCCATTTGCTATTTTACTGTGCAATTTTCTTTCATGCAAAATTTGTATATTTATCTTTTTCATTTAAAAATATGTTATGAAAAAAATGATCGATTTGCAAATATATCAATATATTTTTTTAAAAATTTCGTCATTCTCCATCACCTAAAATTAATAGTTTAAATTTCATAATCAAAATATTTCCTCGTTGTTTCTAGTTATTATTCCATTTTTGGTTTAATAATATTTAAAAACATAAATTCTTATTAAAATAAAAGTTTTAAACTCAGTTGGTTTTGCAAATATTCATCAGTTAAACAAAGTCTTCGTCAAATGTATTTTGTATAAAACTCATTATCCTTTTAATTCTGTAAGATTTAAATATTCTCAGATAAAATTTAACATTTAAATTGAAACTACGTGTTTTTAAACTGAAAACTGATTCACAAAACTATGTCAAAAGAAAATAATTTTTGATTTTAAAATTTCGTATTTTGAGGAATAATTCATTCCATTAAGATAGTCAAATTAATTAATATAAAAATTCAAATTTATATGTATCATATTGTCAGTATTATTATTTATTGAATCTGCATATTTGATAAAATGCTATTCTTCGTACTTAGTAATTATCCATAAAAATCATTATTCAAGTTAAATTTCTCTTCTTGGCATTAAAAACTATAAATTTTCAAAATATTCTTTTGAAACAATTCTACAATGATTTAAAAAAAGTTGTTTTACTTAAATTGTAAAATAAATATTCTAAAATGTATAGAAATAAATATTAATAAAATGTTTCCAAATATGAAAGAATGTATGTTTTTGCTAAATTTAATGTTTGAAATCTTCTGTAAAATCATGTAATTATTAGTCTTAAAGGTAAATTTTACTTCATCTCTGATTCAAACACATTTTCCTTTTAAGATGCCTATCTGAATTTTCATTCGTTTCTTTCATGTTGCTGAAATTCTTTTAAATTTTTCTCTACTTTAATATTCTGTTTGTTATTGCCAGAATATGTGTATAAGTTTTGAAGATTTTTTAAATATTTAACTGAATTATTGGAGAGATCGAAAATAATGTCGTCGTATTTGTTAAACAAATAAATTTTCATAAGTTTTTATTTTGAATAAATGATGTTATCAACGACCTTTTGCCATCTAGTGGGAAAATTTTCAATGCCGGATTAATAACAATCAATAGGTTTTAAAAGTAAGAGATAGTATTTTGGATATCATCCAAATATTAAATTTTTTTTTGTTTTAGATAAAGTGTTGTAACAATCGGAATGAATGGAAATCCGATGGTGCAATGTCGGACGTGTTTGGTATGTGAGGCAGATTTGCCCCACCCCAATTCATTAATTTTTTCCGAGGTTCGTCTTGAGCGTTGTGGTCCTGCATTATTGTGTTGCAGAATAATGCACTTTCTGTTGAAAATTTCTGGACACTTTTCAATTACTGAGTGATATATTCGATCCAATTGTTCACAGTAAAGGTCTGCATTTGAAGTTTGTCCATATTTCAACACTTCATAATGAATGATTCTGCGTTTACTCTACTAAACACACAAAAGAATCTTTCTGAGATGTAAACCTGGTTTATGATGAGAGTGCCGTTGCGTTTTCTGTTTTGGATTATCATAGAAGAGCCATTTTTTCTTCCCGGTGATCAATTGTATTTTCTGTATTGTGTTCGTAGAAACAATAATTTGCAATGAGGTGGATTGGTTTATTCTTCGGATATATTATGCAGGACCAAATATCTGCTCTGCATACTCCACCAATCTGCTGCAAATGTTCTTTGAGGGTCGATCAAGGTGGGTTAAGAATGTTTGACAGTTATTAGACTTTGTGACATGGATTTGCTTCCACTTTTGACTTTAATACTATTGTTTAAAGTTGTCTGTATGTCTGAAAAGATCAAATTTACCGGATCTGAACTTAGAAAATCAATACTAATTGAATAAGCATCGCAAAGGTTTTTGATAGCAAATGTTTATTTCCCAGCCTTGTCAAACTAAAAAATCATACTCTGCAGGATATGTATCTTTACAGTTTTTTGGCTGGCCAAAACTGCAGAAACAGAATTAAAATTCAATTACTTATAAATAAAGAAATCACTTTAAATTTAAAATAAGTTTGGCATGACTTAAAATTACACAACGATCTGGTAAATGATGAACAAATATTGAAATGAGAAGAAACGACATTACTTTAATGTCTTCCTAATAAAAACTAGCTTTCTTATAATATATATAAAAGTAGTATTTTAAACTTAAACGCTTATTCATCCATCAAAATATTTTATTTTTAAATATTTCAAATAAAAAATGAAATACAATGCCATACATTAAAATTATAATTAATAATACATATTAAATATGTTGTATAGGAATTTTGCTGCATTTAATGTATATAATGAGAATCTTATCTTGGATTGATAAAAAGTTTAATTTTCAAGGAACATTTATCATTTAAAATTTTTTGTAGTATTCAACATCACCAAATCTCGGACTTAAACATCAAGAAACCTCGACTGAAGAGAAAAGATACAAACAAAAACAAGGCCGTTATTAAGTGTAACAAAATGGTGAAATATTTTTTTTCCTGGCAATGAGTTTTTTTTTTTTTTTTTTTTTTTTTTTTTTTTGTGAAGAAAATATCGATTAGCTGTGCTTACTACATTGCGGTCAGCATGAACGTTGTGTTACTAACTTTAAAAGAATAATTGTGCTTATGAATAAATGAATAATTTTTTATAAGAATAATATTATAATTCATTTCCTTCATATAAATGTAAACATTTTTCATTATAAAATGCCTTCTTCTTATCTTTTAAACCGGAACTAAAAAGTATGGATAAGGATTAACATTTTGGCAAACTTGAGAATTTTCCTAATGAATTTGATACCTTCCTTTAGAATTCACTCTCTGATGATTAACAATTATTTCAGAACTAATTAGTTTGTTCAAAAATCTTTTCTTTGTTTTCTCTGGGCATAAGACCATTTAATGTTTTTTTTTTGAAGTAAATTATTCAACAGAGGATTTTGCCTAATCTCTTTTCCCTTTCTCTCATTTGTTCAAAGTATGAATCATCATTCAACGTAACTCAGAATATATTCTAATATTTGTCTAAGAACTAAAATCTTTTTATTTGCATTATGTTGGTTTTTTTAATGCTATAAAACATTTTAGGTGAATGTAGCACAAAAACAAAATTATACTATCGTATTTCCTTATAAGTTTAAAACCTTTTAAAATCAGAAAAAAAAAATTCTAATAGTCTCTGAAGTACATGCCATAAATTTTATTTTTAATATAATAGAGTGTGCATGATTGTGAAATTTCATATGAAAATTGTTTTATTCTGTTTGGGAATTTGAGGAATGAAATTAGATATAAATCTAATACATATATTTTATTGTTTCACTGATTCAATCACCACAAATAGCTTGGAATAAGAGTTGAAACTGTCTAAAGTAGATATGCGTTTTTTATACTCTATCTCATAAGCTTTATGGTAAACTGATTTGATATCTACATTTCTAGATTATTGTAAAAACATTATTGTTATTGTAAAAAAAATATATTAACCGAATTCCGTATTTGATATTTTAATTTTGAAAGTTTTGAATACGCTGCTGTTAATTTACTTTTTAATTTATAGGATATTTTTTTTTAATATTTTGTAGAAATCTTTTGGATGTAAGGAAATATTTTAAATGAGCTATCTTTGTAATTTCCTCACATTTTGAATTGGAACTATCACAATAATTTTAATCCATTATTATAATAAAGTTATTTACAATAATGTTGCCATTCAAATGGCAACAGTATTGTAAATATTTAAAGGGATATATTTTCTTCACTGCAACTTTATAAGATTTGAAATATTCTTAAAATAATGTTGTTCTTGAATTATAAAAAAGAACTATTTTTTATACGAAGAATGGTTTTATACTCGACGAATATTGCGCTGAAAAAAAATAAAATAAACAGAATTTTACCATTTTTAAAGAAGTTCAAAAAGGCTTGTCAACTCAGTCGTAGAGTAAGAATTGCAGTCCAACTGGGTGGAAAGAATGGGTTTTAAACATAATTAACTTGTTTATTTAGCATTACCAGGAATGTTTTAGAAATAGGTATACAAATCATATTTGTGGGGAAATGATACAGATAAAGGAATTTTATATAATTTGGATTAATAAAAAAAAACACTCATTGTAAAAAATATCATGTAATATTTTCAATAGGAGTCTATTTTTTGCCAATACAATTAATGAAAAGACAATAAAAATTATCTTTGAACATCTTAACATGCATGAGCGTCTCCTGTATATTAGAAAAACTATTAAAGTTTCTATTTTATAATGACGTTTAAAACTGTTTAAAACATTCAAAATAATAAAACTAGTAAATTTGTGACAAATATTTGAATGAATATTTTGTTAACTGTTTGAACAGCTGTGTGAAATACCTCATATATAAATTATAAAATTTCAAAAATAATTGCAAATATTTATTTAAAAATAATTTATTTCATTTGAAGAATCATTTTAAAGTTTAACAAATTATTATTATATTTAATACATTTAACAAAATATTAAATATTGAAAAAATATATTTTCTTTTGCTTCAGAAACATTTAAAAAACTATTGATTTGTGGAGACATTTTTAGAGTTATTATGTATTGATTTAAAAGAATCAAGTTGCTTAGCTGAATTTACAAGGAGCCAGTAAAAATGATAGGATACTTATTATCATGGATCCAAAATCTGTACTTGTTATTTGATATCCATAGTAATTGAAAAGATCTATATATATATGCAGGTCAGAGATAATAGGTAGGAATATTTGATTTCAAAAGATTTAAGGAGACACTGAATGTGAACTTATGGTAATTTTTATGATATAGAGTAAATATAGCGCTTATTCTACTTGATAACGAGTAACTATTAAAACAATGGATTCATTAAAATATCTCTATCTATTAAATATCCTTCCAATAACCTTCAATAACTTATGTACTTGATATAGCAAATGGTCCAGATTTTATTAAAATAGCAGGTTTTAATATATATTTTTCCATATTTTTTCATATCAAAGAAAATATCTTTTTCTTATTGAATTGTATTTATTACACTTTGAAGGAGAGACATTTGCAATACAAAATATGTTTTGATTTAAATTTGTCGTTTAAAACTTCAGAAAGTTTAATAGCATCTTTATAGAAAGTAAATCTAATTTCCATGAATTCACATATAGTGCGCAAATAATAGGAATGACTATTCAATCGGTTGAATGTTCATTGGCGTCACTACAATGAAATATTACTACAATTAAAATATTATTGCAATTTGCAAATATTATATGATGCCATTTGGTAGATTCGCAATTTCAAAATCTTTTAGAAGTTTCAGGTAAATACATAAAGATTTGTGTACCATTATTGACAAGAAAAATAAATAGAGTATAAAAATTACTACATAACTTTGCAACCAAAAAATAAATAAATAAATAATAATTTATCCTGAGAATATATCCTGTAATAAAATTATGATGGTAATAGAAATTTAAATTAAAACTATATTAAACATAAAGAAGATACTCCTTAAATCCCAAATTATATACATTAAAGTATAATGAAATCAACGTAAAGTTATCATACATATTGTAGTTTAATCTTCGCTATTTTAAATATATAAATTCCAAAATCTAAGGCTTTTGTTATTTATAAATGTAAGGTTATATTTAAATTAAAATTCTTTTTTTAATAAAATATTTTATGAAGTAATTATAACAATATTTTTAATATAAGAGAGTAATATTATTCTTTGTAAAGCCTTTGTTAAGTTTATTAATCTATGAATAAAAATTATTTAATTTTTTTATTATAATTTTAAACACATAATCTTCATATTACATCTACTCTATATTTTAAGGCATTATTGCGTTAACATTTTTTTATAAATGATTTTTAACAGAAAAATTACGAAAAATTAGGATAAGATTAAAAACGATTAGTAGGAAAAAGTCATTTATTTAATATCGTTTTCATTAACCATTCACTAATTAAAATAATGAAGTACACTTTAGAATATATATTGCTGTTCTCTTTAAGATAGTATAATGGATGTTTGTAGTGGTTCGGAATCCACTTTAAACCGTAGGTCTCGGTCTGTTTAGCCTAAAGTGTGCATAAGATGACCGTAGAGCGACAAAGCAAACCGAAATTCAAGACAGTATAAGATTTTTCAGGGTTTTTTTCACTTTAAATAATACTACGATAAATTCTTATTTATGTGACTACTCTTCTAGTGAAAAATAAAGTAATCAAGCTTTTTTTATAAAATGTGAAAAAGCTATAATTATAATAATACAATAGTTATAATTATATAATTATAATAATACCAAATTAAAAAATGATTAATGACGATTGGAGGTTTAAATCATATTAATGTATCATATAAATCAAATCACATTATATATATGTATGCTGATTTAAAATAAAGCTTCATAGAGGTCAGTCTTTACGGGTTATCAAAGTATCTTGTCCCCAGGGGGCCTTAAACTCCTATTTCGTCAAATTGAGTACATGGCGATAAGTAGGAAAAGCATGGTTATCAAAAAACAGGAAATAAATTGGTAAGGAAATTGTTCCCAAATTAAGAAATTTAAGATGAAAAGTGAAATAAAAATAAAAAATAATACCAAAAATTTAAAAAAAAAAAAATTAATTAAAATAAATCAAATTAAATAATTAAGTAATTAAAGAAAAAATAATATAAAACAGATATGTTTAAATTGGATGGATGTTGTTAAAATAAATCCGATTGGATGTTTAAATCATATTAATGTATCATATAAATCAAATCACATTATATATATGTATGCTGATTTAAAATAAAGCTTCATAGAGGTCAATATTTACGGTTGTCGGAGTACTTTGGCCCTAGGGGGCCTTAAACTCCTATTTGGTCAAATTGAGTGCATGGCGATAAGTAGGAAAAACATGGTTATCAAAAAACAGGAAATAAGTTGTTAAGGAAATTGTCCCCAAATTAAGAAATTTAAGATGAAAATTGAAATAAAAATAAAAAATAATACCAAAATTAAAAAAAAATATAAATAATTAAAATAAATTAACTTAAATAATTAAGTAATTAAAGAAAAAATAATATTAAACAGTAAAATTAGAATAATATACAACAGTAAAAAGCAAAATAAAAAGAGATTCCATAGGAGGATAGGGTGAAAGCTTCATAGAATATGCAAGTCCAAAATATTCAGTTTAAATTTTACTTTAATAAGAAAGTAATTAAATTTTGTTTGGCCGTAAATCTCCAATTACATTCTATTGTTGTACTTCCATTATTGTGGCTTGAAAAATTATTTCTTTACGCAGAGTAAAGTTAATGTTTCATTAACCTTATTTCGCAGTTAAAATCCTCTTTTTAGTTTGCGTAAAACTACGTAATCTTATTATCATGAATGTATTGAATTTAATTATTCATTAACTTAACTGATAAATATCTTTTATCAAGTTATTTTATATTAATTTATCCTCCGTAAATTGATTTTTCCTTCATTTTTTGTGTGATTTTATATAATTTATAACAGAATTTTGTATTTATTTTTGAATTTTGAGTTATTTAAATTTCGATGTAAATGAAAATGAAGAACTATAATTATAAAAAAAATGTTTTTTAAATATTTAATTTGTTTTATAAATTTAATTTTTCTAAAAAAATTTTATTTATGTAAAATTTAATCAGCTTAGTTATTAATCTTAATATCAATGCCATTTTATTAAGAGCTGGCAATGCAAAATTACATAGTCCGTATTAATCAGCAATAAACTTTTACAAAACAATAACTTTTATAATTTAGCAATTTTTCTAATTATCTAGTTATAGTCTAGTATATATATATTTAATCTCTATATTTTACATAAGTTTTCCAGTTAAAACGGTTGGTCTTATGGATTTTGGGATTTTGAAAATTTTTAGTATATTATTGCTAATTTAGTATTTAACTTATATAAAAAAAGTTATTTGTTTTACGGACATGTTTAGGATGAAAGTTTTTTTTTTAGTTGAGCTGTCTTTGATATGGGCATACATAATTTTTGTTTGGAACTCATCCAAAGACTTTGATCGATGCTACTTTTTTTTCGAATATTATCAATGTTTTTGAAGCTGGTGTCGAAAAAGTGATGAGCTGATGAATTTTTCCATTTGAAAATATTAAAAATTTTAGGTTTCAGAATATTGTCCAAATTTTGTTGTCCGAACGTAGATAATACGAAAATATTAATTTGGAAAATTCTATTAATGATGTTGAAATTTTTATATAGGATGCCAAATTATTTACTGGTTTATGGCTAAATTTCGAGCAAATGAAATCTTCAAAATTTTGATTAAATTCATTAGGCAAAGTTTAAAATTTTGCTCACATTTCAACATAGCATCAACACATTCGACAATGCTTCCATTGCTTGATTATTTTCTTCTTCCATTTTTTTTCATCTTTAGAAAATTAAACAAAAATATGGTTAAGAAATTATTTCGTGCTTATAGTTCCAATGCCACCTACATTCTAAACTTTCTCTGTTAATGCATAGTAAACAATTACAATTTGTTAATGATGTCCTTTTATTTAGTCTATGTGAAATTTTTTTTTATGTTTATGTTTCTTCTTATTATTGTGTTATTTGTATGTGATATTTTATAATATGATATGTTTGTGTTGTTTTACTTTTAGTGCTAATTTTTTATTCATTCATTATAATATGAATTTTTATGAAGAGTTTAAATACTCATTATTTTAAACGTAGCAATGTTTGAAAATTGTGAAACTTAGTATTATTATATATTCTCTTAAATTTCGCATTTACTAATTCATTATTAAATGTTCAAATACTTCTGGTTTCGTATCGCATTTCAACATTTCCATGCTTATAAGGCAAGTATAGGTCCATATACGTATGGAAAGATTTTGGATCGAAATTGTATCAGATTTTAATAATCTCACTCGAGATACTGTTACTGTCAAAATACGATACTATACTGCTAAAATACAAGAAATCATTAAATATCTTGGAATTATATTTAAATGGCATCCCTATATTAATCAAATTTATTATGGGAATAAATCAAAAATACATTTTACTGGTGCCCCTAATGAAGAATCTGATTATAATCATTGAATATGTGCAATATAAATATACATAAATGATCCAAAGGAAGAAATACAAATCTTCGGTATGGGTTTGTAGTTTTAAATATACGAAAGAATGTGTTAATGAAAGTAAAATTCAGTTTATTAATGATGATGTATAATATAGTTTTAAAAGGAGTAATTATTTTATAAATAGTAATAGACCACTAATTTTACAAATGTAAGTGAATGTAGATTCTCAAATTATTGTTTCATCCATGCTTTAGTATATTGCTAAAGATGCTACCAAATGTAAATCAAGATAGGAAAGAAACAGATACAGTTCAACATCACATACAAGCATTAAGATTCAACAATTTATATAAAGAGTATTAATAAAATGGGGTATTGAGCATGATGATAATACATTTAGTTTTATAATAAAACCAAAAATCCTTACATAACACATAAACTAAAACGATTTATAAGCTATATATAGATTTTCTTCCAGATCTATAAAAACTAAATGTATAAAATCTCTAATTTTTTCTTCATAATGAATAAAGTACCATTAAACTAAACTTAAAAATCACATTATTAAATTTAACAACAATTTTGAATTAATTATTATTGAAGAGACTTTAAAATTTATTCCTTGGTGATATGTATTCTGCTGTGAGGTCTCTACGTATTTCTTAGTGTTAATATGAAATAAATGCTAGATACATTTTAAATAATGAAAATGAAAGAAACTTCATCTTTTTCTATAAATATCATGCAAATTTCAGTTGTTAACTCATTATTTGTTTCAAGTCTAGGACAACGCAATCCTGAGAAATGTCTTTTAACTAGAACAATTCTTAAAATGTGATGACATCTCTCCAATAATATTTCAGACATGAGTAAACATTACGAAGAAATACATTTACATATATATCATCTGGAATTGGAAAACATGACGGCTCATTTCATTGATTTATTGTAAAATGAAGCCGATGAAAATAAAACAGGGTTTATGTCTGCGAAATATCCCATTGTCTCTATGTGTAAGTGGGGAATATGCACATACACAGGTAAACATAATTAAAAATTTATTGATAATTTCCAAAAAGTTAAGTTTTTGATAAATTCTTGTTATATGAAAAAAAATAAAGCAATAAGTAGTGTAAATTAATATTTCTTAATAAATATTCAACATTTTAATTATTATTAGACAAGTTTTTAAGATTAAATGTGCTAATGATTTACTTAAATGCATTTTAGATTCCAGTGGGTAGGAATGTTTTAAATTCGTTTTTACCAAAGCTGACATTTGTCAGAATTTTTTTAAGAAAAATATAAATTTTAAAGCTCTGTAATCAGAATTAACACGGGATTCTCATGTAATTCTAAAATAGCACACAAGCTCAAATAAAAAAATTAACGCTTGATTTTAAAGGCATCATTGTGTTTTTCTTATATTAATATATCTGAAGTCCTTAAAATTTGTAGATCAAATTTTTAAAATTTATGTGCTAAACAAATATTTTCTTCAATTCTTTAATCGTTTTAAAGAGAAATTGTAAATCTCTTATTTATTAGCTTGCTAATATGTATACCCATCAACCAAAACATTGCAATTACCTATTCTAGTGTTGTAGGTTGTGCCGCTGGATTGTAACTGGGTGTGGTTGGGTTGAGACACAGGTTCAAGAACTCACAGCTTTATTTACACGAGCACAAACAGTGCAGGCATACAATCAGAGATATTCAGAGATATATAATATTTAAAGCATTTAAGGACAGATAATTCTAGATGTGTGGAAGGATACCATTTTTAATACGAAAATAAAATATACTCAGGTTTGCGCGGGATGCTCGGAATATGCTAGCTCTCCGCTTGAGAGTCTGTAGGCCAACTAATGCACAGAATTGTGCTAAATATATTTTCTCTCAGGAAGAGAGATTACAAAATAAACGTTTCTCAACAGAAGTGCGTGATTGCGCTGTACTAAACATTTCTCAGCAACAGCGCCGGTTGCGCTGAGCTTCCTTTCGAGTGAGGGTCTCAAGACCTACTGACCATTTCTCCTGAACGCCACAGGGGGCTCTCTCACAATGCGTAGGACGAGTACGCTTTTGCAGTGCGTATGAATTTAAATAAAATAAATTTTACCCATATTAATTGTCATTGTAGTAAGTCTTTCTTTGTGTGAACTACTGAACATGTTCAAAACTAATTATGATAATGTTTACTTAATATAAATTAAGTAAATTCACGATGTAAATTTATCTTAATTTAAAATAAATTAACTGTCGCCAGTAAAACTATTTAAATCAATCTATATTGCATACACGCATATAAATATTTTACAACATAAATGCAGATAATTTTCGTATATGAGTAATGGTTATGGTACGTATGTGGTTTATGCTGAACAAAATGATAAGCGAATGATATATGTCGCCTTCATGGCCTAATTTATAAGACATCGGTCTCCTAAACAGAGAATTGCGGGTCCGACTCACGCCGAGGGTAAATAGCAAACCTTTTGCACATTTATGAATCTAAGAAACAATTCTTAAGAAAATTTTTACCTTCCCTTACTATTTCTCTAACACTGATACACATCTTCAAAAGCTAACCACCATTTAAAGACGTAAGGGTGTCTTGACCAGTGCCGAAACAAATATATTTACTTTCATATTTATGTCTTCATATTTTCTATGAGTTTTGAACTGAACATCTTTGAGAAATATAGTTCATAATATACCTCATCTATTCTGTAATTATAAACTGTAGATGATAACTTTCCATTTGTTTTAAACTAAATAGATGGAAAGACAAATAAAAATCTGAAAATTTACGATTGTTGTCAATATCGTGAAAAATTTTTAAATATTTCAAAAGTTTGTGAAGTTTAAAAGTCTGGTGGTCTTAAAATGGAAGATAACTTAGACATTAATTGTTTATGTATTAATAAATGATTCCGCAATGCAACTTATAAAAAATATAATAATATAAAATTTTGAATACCTGCCAAATATTCATCCTTACAAAATAGATTAAATTAGATTTCAATAAATTAGAATAAACAGGGTGTATCTTCTTAAATACTAAAAAAAAGCACACAGTTGTATTTGAATTGAAAATCTTGTTTTGTACGCTAATATTATCTTTAATTCTACATTATCAATAGTATATTCATTACATTTGCATTTTTGTTAAAAATATCGTTGCATATTGTCTTAATAAAACAATTAATGTATTCACTCTAAAAAAGTGGCTTAATTTTAGTTATATTGAAGCGAATACCTCAAAATACTTTAAAACAAACTTTGATTCAGTTTCATTAAATGATATGATAGCTAGGGAATCATATATATTAGGAAATTTGTTTCATAACCACCCTGTATTCAATATATAAAAATTACATATTGCTTATATATATATTTTTTTCATTTATATTTGCAATCACAAAATACATTTTAAAGGTTCATGTTAAACATCATAAATGAATTTAAAATAGTACAGATCTTTTAATATTTAAATTACAAGGAAAAGTTTAATTATGTTTTCAATAATTCGAGAGGTAATAATTTTTGTCTTGTTTGGATTTAACAATTTAATTTAATTTATTAATTAGCATTGCGTTTCCTACTTAGACTAAATAGATTTCAATCCCAACAGATATATAAAATTAAATATGCTTTTGATAACATTTTTTAATATAAATTATAAGACACAGTCTATTATATTTACAACGTCACTATTTAAAAGAAATACATTTAAACGTAATGTACGTTAAAAATAGTGGCAAAATAAATAGTAGTATTTTATTTCTTTAATATATATAAACATAAAAATAGTTAATTTTTATTACGTTTTAAACAAATGTAATCTGTTTAAAATAGTGGTTTTCAAGAATGAATCCAAACATCCCTTGGAGAGAGTTTGAGATTGGCATTGGCTGCCGTTCTCAAATACTCTACTACAATTAAAAGTAGTTCTTATATAGGATTACATACAATGGAACATAGGTTGGAGAGTACGTTTTTTGCAAAATACACCACCACAGTAAAAAATGGATTATTTACCAAGGTCTACTCGCTATTAGAAGGTTTAAAGATACTATCTTTTCAAATACTCCACCACATTTAAATTCGGTTTCTCAATCAATGCTTCATTCATCTACATTTGCGTTAAATAAAATTCATTAAAACGAAAACCTAATAATTCCAATATGCCTCATCCTAAAATCAGTACTTCACTTCTATGAATTAGCTTTGGTGAAGTTAATACTTGCTTATTTAAAGCTAGTGTTCTCGTTGGAATTTGATTATCGGGGCCTTTAAATTTGGTTTCTAGTTCAGAATAGTATGTACTATGTATTTAAAAATGGAAATTTTAATATAATTTAAAGCATAATGTTTCTTGATTATAGGTTAAAATTAGCGTGTGACATTAATTTGTAAAATGCAAATAGTAGAACACAAAAATTATCAAATACAAAAAAAAATTAATTATCAAAAATAATAAAATACAAGAACTTTATTTGTCAAAAATAAAATTTTCATACATATATATATATATATAATAAAAATTGCGTTTATGACTAAGTACATAATTTCTTTCTCAAAAACCGGATAATATTTAATATAATCAAATTTTCCAAATAAAATTTGATTATATGTAATATAATCAAATTTTCCAAATAAAATTTGATTGCGCATGTCCTTTTATTTGGCTTATGAAAAACAGCTATTTGAGAATTTATATCTTAATTATTATAAAGAAGGATGTCTTGTTTAAGATCAATAATAATAAATATTATAATAGTGTCTGATGAGATCATAAACAACGTAAGTTTGTGTTAGAAGTTCATGAGGTATCAATTTCATCTGGATACCTTTGAAATAAACATGAAAACACGTTAAAAGAGTTGTTGCAACGAAAATAGAAAGTATTAGAATTTGGTTTCTTTTTGAATATCATGTGATGTAATAATACTTTGAGATGGGGCGAAAGGAAATCAATATGAATATTCCAGAAACGAAGTGGAGAAGTCCATAAACACTTGAATATTATTTCGCTTCTCCTGAATATTCCAGAATAGCAGAAAAAGCATAAAAACATCTAAAAGAAAAAAATAAACAAAAGAAAAAAAATAACTTTCTTTTAAAGTTATTTTTTTCTTTTGAAAACTTTGCACGGATTGAATGTTTCAACAATTTTAAAAAATTAAATTGGTTTATTGTTATTCACTTTATTTTGCTTATAAATATGTGTAATTACCATTTATCAGTTTTTTAGTATTGGAAATTTAAATTCAACATTGTTTAGATCTTCTTTAAGAACACAGTTGCAGTTCTTTTACCAGAATAAATCATTGTGTCTCAAAATAAAACCATTTAATATTAATATTGTTTTTTCAAAAATATTAAGAATAAAGTAAATAAATAAATTATAGTAAATATAAATAAATATTTAAAGATAAGTGTTCTTCGTTATTTAAGAAAAGAAAGTTGCTAAGTTAACTCAATGATTAACTCAATGATATAGTCATACGAGTACTTATTAACAACAAGTATAGTAGTAATCTCTTATTTGTAGTACAAAATTTTATTTTAAAATATAAAAAAAAATGCAAAACCATAAATTTCACCAAAAAAACATCTTTATTAAAATGTAATTTTTTCAGGACAAAACATGTTCGTTATTTATAAATAAATGTAAGAAATAGATAAAATTTTATTAAAGAAGATCGAATAGGACAGCATTCTCAAAAGATGACAAGAATATTGCATGATAAGCTAGAATAACAAATTATATTTTATTTAAAATACAATTTTCTCGAAACAGTCATTTTTGAGTTCCTATGTATTTTCTACAAAATTATGTCTACATATGTTTAATATTTCACCTATAAATATTTCATTTACTGTATATTATACTTTAATAATATCTGTGGAATCAGTTGTAAGTTAATCTTGTTTTATATCAGTTGTTGAAATAAATAAAGATCAATTGTTAATAATTTTCTGCTTGTCTAAGTTTCATTTTTTTTTTAAATTTCATATGAATATTTCCTAAAATATTACTGCAGTATACGAATTGGTGTTCTATTTCTAGACATCAAGAAGTTTAATGATATATGTGGTATAAGTTGAAAACTAAGAACAGCAGACATTATAGCAATATTGTCTTTCGTAATCTATAAATAGAAGCAACTGATATCAAACTCTCACCTCACTGATATTAAACCAAGTAAGTTTCTGGAATGGATATATAAAACTGATTTCAAGGAAAGTGACATTTCTAATCTCAAATTAAAGCACTAACTTCAGGAAATAGTTTTTAGGGGATTTAAAATACTCTTGCTGTCAGGTTTTGAAAGTGACAAGTAATGCTGTTGGGTATTGAAATATAAGTGGAAAGATCATGAGTATTGGAATGCAATAAAATGGTACGTCAAACGAAAGTGAATTTGCCTTTTTGGAACATCAGTCTAACCATTGTGACGCATTAAAACGAAAAGTTTCTATCAGAGAGTCCCAAAGTGATAGTCAAGCATTCGAATAAATTTACGGTGTTTAGTTACATTTCAAGTATTGCCGTAAAGCGTCTCTAACTTCTTTAATTAAATATTAAATAAATCTTGTTTTAATATTTAAAATGAAACTACCATTCATTTCAACGACATATGGAGAAATTTGTCAATAAATATAAGTTGTTAAAAAATCGTTTTTAATAATAATAATCTTTTCAATAACATCTTTACAAAACAAAACAAACATTTAATGAATGTTGATTAAAAATTATATTATTTTTAATTGAATTCCGTAAAAATCCTTCATAGTGGATTTAAATAAAAACAATGCCAATCGTTTATGAATTTGTTTTCTGATTAAAAAAAGACACTTTAATGGTAAAGCATACTTAAAATTTTAATTAAGATACGGGGAGATAAAACAAATAGATAAGTGCTTGATATGCTTTTTTCATCGATAATTAAGATTTTGCTTCAGTAAAAAACATGTTTTTATACTTATCACATAAAAAGTAAGAATTTTCTTTACTTAAAAACAAATGACTTTAAAATTATTATTATAAAGTATTTTAATATTTTTTCTTAATTAAAAGAAATATTTCGCAAAAATTAAAACCTGTAACGATGTGAGAATATTTCTTCGAACTGATTCGCACCAGTTTCTTTAAAATGTTATACACGTGGTTTATTTACATAGTTTTACATAGATAATTTTTCACAGTATTTCATTAAACAATTAGCGAAGTTCCGACACCCACAGCAATTAGATTCTTAAAATTAGTGAAATGAAACTGCCCTCAACGTCAATTGATATTAACATCCTTTTTTAGAAAATTAGCGATAACTGGAGTTTTGAAATCCCATTAATCTAATCCCTCAGAAATCGCATCATCTTCTTTTAAATTCTTTAATTTTTTTCTATCTACGCTTTCTTTCCTTTTCTTTTTCTTTTTATTACAGGTAGAAGAGTGAGAAAAATAGGATTTTTCCTTCAACGCTTCTTCGCAATGATACCCTTGGTATTAAGACAACAGAAATGTTTCGTATAATCTGCACCTTCGACGCAAAGTTGATATATGATACAGGTGCTCAGACAAATTTAGTTAAGTGTCTGCACTTTTCCTAACGAAATTAAAAAAGAAGTCAATTACTAATATGAATGAATAAAATAAAATCGTCCACACACGCGTTGTTTCCTTTAATTTTTATTTTTATTGCAGGAATATATACAGATTTATTACAGATTGATAAATGATACAGATATTAAGACAAATTAATTAAAGTGTATGCAATTTTCCTAACTTACACAAGACAGAATACAGTATGTCTAGTAAAACGTTAATAGAAATGTTTTATATAATCGAACGAAAAGAAAACAGTATGTGTAGTAACGACAACAGAAATGTTTTGTTTAGTCTGCACCTTCGACGCAAGATTGATTTATGGCATAGATGCTCAGACAAATTATACTCTGTCTAGTATGTCTAGTAAACGACAACACAAATATTTTGTATAGTCTGCACCTTCGACGCAAGATTGATTTATGGCATAGATGTCTGTATGTCTAGTAAACGACATCACAAATGTTTTGAGTTGCACCTTCGATTGCAAGATTGATTTATGGCATAGATGCTCAGACAAATTACACTCTGTCTAGTATGTCTAGTAAACGACAACACAAATGTTTTGTATAGTCTGCACCTTCGACGCAAAATTGATTTATGGCATAGATGCTCAGACAAATTATACTCTGTCTAGTATGCCTAGTAAGCGACAGCACAAATGTTTTGTATAGTCTGCACCTTCGACGCATGATTGATTTATGGCATAGATGCTCATACAAATTACACTCTATCTAGTATGTCTAGTAAACGACAACACAAATGTTTGGTATAGTATGCACCTTCGACGGATGATTGATTTATGATACAGATGATCAGAGAAATTAAATAAAGTGTATGCAATTTTCTTGACGTACACAAGACAGAAAAAATAAAAAATAAAATCAATTTCTAATGTAAATGAATAAAATAAAATATTTCTAAAAATCATTTTTAATAAATCTTTATATGATAGAAACCACACATATCAAGACAAATTCAGATATTTCTTTTTTAATATTCGGCAGCCCAAAACTATATTTTAACATATCTTTTGTTTCCCGAAATAATTTTTCGTGGGTTGGATTCAATACTTTCTCAAGCCGACAATTTTGTAAGGCAAGTTGGCTTGGACGAGATCATTTTTAAAGCTTTACTATCATTATTGCTACAAAACTGACTTTAAATCAGAAAATAGTAGGTTTAGTAAAACGATACGGTAGTCATTATAATAAATACAGCCTACTAATCTATACAGTGGTAGAAGGAACATCTTTAAACAGTATCTGATCTCTTTAGTGGTAAGAGGAAGTATCTGATTTCTTTAACGATAGAGAAGAAAATATAGGTAGAAAATAATAGATTGTAATTGAAGTAAAGGTTGTTTTTAAGCGGTTTAACAAGAACCCAGGTTTCAGCTTAGAATAAGTGTTTTATATATAATCGCAAGCAAATGTAAGGAATGGATCAATTAAAAATATGCATAAGTTTAACTCAAGAGATAAGTTAAAATAACAAACTACATCTATTTTATTATGCATTTGATAAACCAAATGACCAAGCTTTTATAAAAATATCAAGTGTTAATAATTAATTTCCATATTCAGAAATTTTCCTTTAATTTCCATTTCATTTTTAAACTAGTAATGTGGATACATTGACAATTCAAAATGTGATTTGATTTAAAACTGCTATTTTGGACTACAGAAAGTTTATTTTTTTTATGAGTTTAAGGAGCAACGTTCATTTCCATGAATTTACATTTGGTCGCTAAGAGACCACTTTATAATGTGATTGCCATTATAGTGGATCATTTTATTTCACTGCGTCCCTGGATGGAAACATTACAGCAATTTGTAAACATTCAAAAGGGACCATTTGGATGATGATTATATGGCTTTTGGAGTTCCTAGAAGATATATTCTGACATCGAGATTTATTATGTCGTTTTAACGACAAAAATAAAAGTAATAGGAAACTCACTAAATATCTTTGTAATGGGAAAAAAAACACCAAGATATTTATTATGAATGAGTTATTACGTTATTTTTACATATTTCAAAACTTTTTCTAAAAATAATTTAGAAATTAAATAAAATAATTTTTCTTTTTTTAAAGCTTGTTTATTGTTCGGAAAATATGTATTGATATTTATAAGCAATAAAATCTATTAAAACAATTTATTCTCAGTTTTTTTTTTAAATTTATCAGCCAATTTGTATAGCTAATTTAAATAAAAAAAATCCTAAATTTTATGCCAGATTTACAACATTAAAAAATAAACAATTTTCAATAATAATCAATGTTCAATATTCAATAATCAATATTCTCATTAAACCTACAAAATCTTCATATATTAAACAAAAATTTCTTTAATAAATATGGATATATTTTACTATGAACACATTCCAACCCTTTCTTTCTAAAAAAATTATTTTACAAAAACATTTATAATTATTTTTTGAAAACAACATATAAAAGGCTAAACTTAGTTGAATATATATAGTTAATTCTAGTTATCAAAACATAAGGGAAATAATATTTACATATCTTAAATTATATTAATATATCCAATGCACAATTTTATAATTTGATAAAAAAATGTTAAAAACTTATAGCAAAGGAAATATATTTATATAGATATATAATATTAATATATTATAGATAAATATTTGTAAAAGCTTAATAATAATTACATTTAATAAACTAATTATACAATTTATAATCATGGGAGGATTCAATATAAATCATGATGTGGATATATTTTTATGTGAAAAATAATATCAATACATATTTTATAATATTTTAAAAATATTTACAACTTATATCTATTTATTTAACATAAAAGCAGCTTTTGATTAGAAAAATCCCCATAGGTTACAAAACAATTTAACTTATTAGAGGATTTCTACTTATGATTAATGAAAAGTTTTACCAAGTTGATTAAATTTAGCTGATATTAAATAATTTGCTTATATATTAAATAGATAACTCAAATACCAACAACAGTTGTGCATATTACATTTGGATAAAAAATATTTGTCAATTTTATATATTTAAAAAAATTATGCTTTATTTCAAATTACATTCTGTGACATTAATATTATCATTGTAGTTATACAAAAAGTTTGTCGTTAAAAAATAATTCATTGAAACTTATTGAAATTCTTAGAATCTTGATGGAAAAAAAGTAGTAATTTTGTATGATTTTCTTATGCCTCATTTAGCTAAAAAAAATAGATACAATAATTCACCATTCTTAGCGAGTTATGGACTGCATTTCATGTTAGCTATGAGTTGCTAAAGCTCAACATATTTAAGAAATTATGATTATAATTGCTATGCCATGAAAACAAAATTATCTCGCAAAGTTTCCGTGATTTCTCTCTTACGACACGCAAATTTCTAGTAATTATTCCTCAAAATAAATTATCTACCGTCATCGGCCATCTGTATATTATTCGATTCAAAAATATATGAAATAATAAGACTATGGCTTTTCAATAAATATAACCCCATTAATTCATTCATTCATTTTATGAATTTTTAAATAAATGTTTTGTGCGATAAAGTGCGGAATATCTAAACACTCAACTTTTAAAACATTACTTCACAAAACTCAAAATCATGAAAGGAATTATATAAAATTATTGGATAAGCTCAACATTTGTTAAAAAAATAATTGTGATAACATTTCTAATGTTAACAAAAATCTTCGCAGAATTTTAACATATTTGTTGAAGAAAGGTATGCAAAATTTCAATTTAAATATGTGATATTAAATTTTGCAACATATGCCATTTAGAAATTGAGAATTAATTTACGAAGTACATAAATTAATATACTATCAGTATTAGTATTTCAGTATAATTTGACGTTTCAGATAGTAATTCATTAATATATAATAATAGTGTCTATACATATTCTGACATTTACTAATTATTATATTAAACTGTATACAATGCCTGGCACAAACATATTATATATATATGTATTAAATGGTTAACTCTCTGGCAATACAGAACTGGTGGGCCAAGGCCGTCTGCCAACTGGCAGATTTCGAAGCAGGAGAAGGTTGCTTTTTACAGGATAGATTATCAGCCCTACAGCCGACAGGTATATTAGATCGTGACCTACAGTTTGAAGTAGATTATGAGCCTCTACATACATCCATGATACACCAGGTACTCAACTCGAAGCCTGCAGCACCTAGCTCCAGAGCACTGATCACACGGACCGATATATATATCTAAATATCTATATCTATATCTATATCATATATATATGTGTGTGTGTGAGAGAGAGAGAGAGTTCAATGTAACAAAATGCTTTTGAATTATTGTAAACAATTTTATATGTTCGCATGATATGTGAAGTAATGTTTCATTTAAAAATGTATATATATTTATATTGCCCCAATTTATGATTTGCGTATGTTATGGCTTTGTAAGTCTTTATATTCACTAGAGATTGGAGCAGTATTTTATTACAACTGGCAAATAGGTTCAGGTAAGAGCATAATTCTTGCTGATGGCATGCTTCAATTATTATATTCATTTAATTAGTCATTTATTCGAATGCTTTGATAAACGCTTAGAAGACATATTAAATGTGGATAAACAGCTGGCGCAAAGGCCAAGAATAATTTTCTTAATGCTACAGTGTGTTTGAATAGTTACATTTTTTAACGTTTATATAGATTTTAAAACAATAAAACATTTATGCTAGTTTTAAATAATAATTTGAAACATTTAAAACTATCATCATTGTTAAACAAAAAATATTCTGATTAAAAGTATTTAGTTAGAACTTAATGAAATTTTTAGAATTATTATGAGGAATGCATTAGTAATTTTATATGATTTTGTTACGGCTCATTTTAGTTTTATAAATAAACCTAATAAATGATCACTTTTAGTGACTTTTGGATTTGATTTTATATTTGTCACAAGCTGTTAAAACGCAAACATTCCAAAAATTCGATGATTATTATTATTTCTAATTTTTATTATTTATGATCCTTACTTTATTTATGATTTTTACCTTTTTATTAATATACATATTATCCTTATCTTCAAATTCCTATTAAAATGACTAACCCAATAAATAACCTGTCTTTATATCGATAGTATATAAGATACAGACAAATAATAAAATAATAATTTTAAAAAAATTTAAATCTAATAATAATATAAATTATAATGTTCTATAAAATAGTGTTTCGTATCTAAGTAAATGAGTCCAGTTCGTAACCTGGCAAATCAAGGCGAATCGATAGATCATACGTCTTTTCAAGGGATGTACCCCATAAATATTCAATACAATATTCCCATTGGAAATGAGGAGGAGAGAAAGGTTTAACCTAGAGATCGTCCATGATGTTATTTGGCTAAAACTGGTTACAGTGCAGCGGACTCCCAAATGATGTACTATAGCTGGAATTGAATTTGTTACATATTGGTTGTTTTAATGGTAAATTTTATTAGGTTAAAGTGAATGCCAATTCAGTAATAACGTATCACAATTTACTTTAAGAAAATCAATTATAAAATTGTATCGCTTATATCAGGGATGGACAAACTTTTTCGGTCGCGAGCCAAAAATCGAAAAAAAAAAAAAACGTTTGGCGGGCGAAGATACATTTTTTTAAAATTTTAAAAACAATATGCAAGTATTACAATTTAAATATGTTAATGAGATGAATGAAATTGCAATTTAATTTTTAAATGTTCCTTATATTGAGGTTCGAAGTGAGATTCATTCATTTCATTTAGTACTGATTCTAAGGAACCAGGCTAAACGCTCATCTGTCAGTCTACTTCTGAAATAATTCTTTCTAAGGTTCATAGTCGAAAACACTTACTCACATATATAAGATGAAGCAAACATAGCATTGATTTTCTGGGAGTGAGATATTAAATTTGGGAAACTTACTTTCGAAAATGATTTGTAAAACTCTTAACTGAGAATTAACTGCTTGAAATGATTGTTAGATTGCAACTCAATTAGCTCAACCTGCAAATCTGACCTCACTGCATCGCAATTTACGTTGAAAGTTATAGTAAAAACATCCAATTCTGTTTGAATAGCACTGAAATCTTGAAATATTCGTTTGAACTCAAAATGCAGTTTTTTCAAGCCAACTTCATAGTTCTTAAGCTTCTCTTCATTTACTGAGGGTATTGAATTTAACCTCAGGAAATGAGACAAGTCGTTCTTAGCTAGCTACCTAACAAAGATCATCAGTCCTTTGAAAAAAAAGAAGAAAAAAAATATTTAATCAAAGTAGTAAAAGACATGGAAATATAATATATAAATGTATATTTCTTTTAATTTGCCTCCGACCAGCAAATAAAAATTATATCCGCAGGCCAGATAGAACCTTTCGGCGGGCCTTTTTGTCGGCTTTTTGGCCCGCGAGCCGTAGTTTGTCCATCCCTGGCTTATATCAACCTTGTTACGTATTTTCAAATAATAGTTGAACAAATTATGTTTGTACCTTTAATTACTCATATAAATAGTTCAATTTAAATTTTTAATTAGACAGGGTTAATATTTCAGTTTTCATAGCAAATTTGCATCAAGTAGATGCTAATTACAGAAAAATTAATACTTTTGCTTTAAAATTAAAAGAAAATGTAACATTGTTTATAAATAAACTGTCCAAAAATGTTTAATAATAAAAAAAATATTTAAAACTTTTTCTGTTTCAATTATCTTGTAATTTTGTTTTTATTAAAATAAGCTATATGTAAAATTGGGCTTAAAAAACAGGTACGTATAAACAAAACTGTCATGTGTATAAAATCCTTTCTTCTTATTATTTTTAATAAAATAAGTTTTTTCTTTTGAATTACATTTTTATTAAATCCTTTTTATATTACAAATATTGTTTTTAATAATTTAATATTTTGTGGATATTTAATAAAATTATGATGAAAATCCCCATTTAAATTAAAATATATGAAATATAAATAAAATACACCAATTGCAAATTATATTAATATATTTTTAATTATGTATCTGTACATCATTATCATGTTTATTTTATTTTAATTATTATTTTAAATACTTAAATTCTAAAAATGAGTCTTTTTTATTTACAAAACGAAAATTTTTATAAGCGGAAAATTATAATTAATTTTAAAATTTATAGAAATAATTAATATAATAGAAATAAATAAAATAAAATAAATAAATAAAATAACAATATAATAATAAAATAAATTAATTAATTAATATAACAAAAATAATAGAAATAATTAATATACACACTTCTTTCCATGTGAATAAACAAGAGATTTATTATCTTTTTATTCTTAAGCAGAACTCTAAATTACAATTAAATGACTTTTGTATGGAAATTGATAAAAAAAGACAATAATGTTATTTTCTTTTTCATTACTGAAAGTGATTTGTTTTGTTTATACTCAAAGATATAAAAAGAAAATGACACATGACATGAAAGGACATTCTGTATCCCAAAGAAATATAATTACATTGCTTGCTCGTGTAATCGCATTTAAACATAGCCTGGATTTGCTAACTGATTCGTGGATTTACTTTCTTATTCACCGATAAGAAACATAAACTCTTTTCTTGATGTATTAACACCTTTAATGAGACTATGGATAAAAGAAACTTTTAGCAACACAAATTTAGATTTCTTTAAAAGAAATAAAAATACAGATGTAAATAAGTACAACTTAGCATAAGAAAGTTTTTAAAACCTAACTAATTTCTTTAAATGTTTATTCATAGTGGCATAACTGTAAATAAGTATTTTTTAATTTAAAATACGTTTTGAAAATATTAAATATAAGTTTTACATACTAAGTATTCGTGATACTATAAAGAGTAATATATAGATTTGTGAATTTTACAACTCTTAAGATATTTTATAACTATATCTTCAGAAAAAAAAAGTTAGAAGTCAGAGTTAGAAATTGCATTGTAATTATCAGTTGTTGTCGTATACCCTGAAGAGTACAAAAAAAAATATCGTGGTGCTCCCGAATAATATTGGCTATGTTGATTGACAGCTAGGAATATAACTTCTCTTCCAATAGAGGGTACAGACAATGTACGGCGGCTGCAATATCTGTACAATAAAAAAACATGATGAGAAGTAAGCTGGACATCAAAGAAGTTGTCACGTTTTTGGTATTTTTTAACGCCATCAACAGAAATTTTCATATTTTTGTAGTCTTTCATCCTTAATCTTATGAGAGCAATAGCTGTTTTTCTGTCGACATATAGTTCAGTAATTTGTTATTTAGTTTTAAACTTAGAATTAGGAATCTTAACTTTAATCTTAGAAATTAGGTATGATAAATGCACATAGAAAATATATTTCAAAAAATTATCGGTTCTTTTATATTCCAATTCCAATATAAGGTCAGTAAAGAAGTATTCAAATACATGATATAATCTACACATCGCAGCAATTATATAACATATTAATACGATTATTATAACATATTAAAGATTAAAATTAACCATTCGTTTATATTAACTTTAACGTTTAACGCACCTAAAATTAACTGTTAATAAATATGCTGAAAATATTAAAATAAATAAATCGTTTGGTAAATAAAGTAAGCATAACTACGCATAACTGTACGTTTAACTAAGAAAAACAAAATCTGGTACTTTTAAAAATATCATTTATACTTATACTTAAGCAATATTACGATATACTATTTTTACAGAAATAATAACATTTTTTATGATCTAAATGGCAATGGTTTGCTTTATTTGAAGGATTAAATTTATACAATTTCATTACAATTAAATTATTTACAATCCCATCTACTATCCTAAAAATGCAATCTTCTTTACAGTCCCAGCAAGTATGAATTTTCGATACATTCTAATGTTCGCATCTTTCAGTGGGGCCATTAAGAGAGAAATGCTCTTTTTTTTTTTAAATCTTCTAGATCACTATAGACAGCTGATATTCTTTAGGGAAAAGAATTTTCCATGTCGGATTTAGGCAAGCGGTCGATTTTCTTACCGTCAATTTTCATGGGGAACTGCGTTCCTTTTATTTTTTATATTAATATAGTCTTTTGTTATTTTATTTTTGTACATTTAGTATTTTACTAAATTTAAAGAAGTTTTTAAAATCTACTATTTGGGTAGAATTTTGCTTTAGTTATCAGTAAAAATTTATTTCAACTTCACCGACTCAGAGTTAGGGTTAATTATCTGCTTCACATAAAGGTATATCTGTGGCAACTCGAGCCAAGTGGGCTTGATAATCCCTGTAAAATGGATGGGTGAATACATCAGACTGGGATTGGAATTGGAATGGACTGAAGCATTTGAAATCAGTATAAATCGATTTGAAAATTATGTTATAAATAGATTTTATAGATTTATATGTGAGTTGTGTGGGTTGTCAGGTGTAAATAAAATAATGAAAGGCAAACTGGAGTCATATGTGAAAGGACAGTACATGAATACACACCTCAGCAGTTATAATTCATCACAAATTCCATTTAACTTTAAATTATTCATTTCTAAATTGATTTTTATCTAAACAATTCCAATGTATTATATTTAGTAACTTAAATTGATGTTATCAATTTAAAAAAATTTAAATCCATCATGTTGAAAAAAAATCATCATCTCATTATAACCTATTATTTTTTTTTTGTATTTTTATCACATTTTATAAATCAAGATTTATTTTTATGTTTATATTAATGTAAATCTAATGTCCTTTTCTGTTATATTTTTGCTAGCTATAATAAAATATAGATAATTTCCGTTTATATTTCTCAAATCTTCTGTGTGAAAATGATGCTAGGCATGTTGTGATGGTGATGAAGTTAGAATTTAGTTAGTTTGGGAAGTTAAAATCAATCTATGTTTAAAATACATTTTTAAAAACGAACTCTTCGTTAAATCATGTAACCTTTCATAATTACATAATATCTGCATGTAATGCTTCATAATCTTAATCGTAGCATTATTAGTCTAACCTTTAGATTTATTTAGTAATTTGGAATAATAAGAAGAATGAAGAATTTGTCACTTTTGTATTAACTGGATACATTTTTGCACTAAATATTAAGCTTGACAAGTCATTTCTAATCATGAAATAAAAAGCAATTAAGATGGTTTTTCATCAATTAAACTAAATCATGAATTAAAGAAATAATATCAAATAACTCGATACATTATAAAATGTAGTAGAATAGAAAAGAAAGAAAAAAATATTAATGAAAAACAGATATCAACCTCAGATACATATCCTCCCAGTTCACTGCGTACGGTAGTGAGACTGGTTCACCCTGACAAAAACTGTTCGGAAGTTCAAAAGAGCTGTAGCTATGCCTGATAAGCCAGCTACTAATGTAGAGAAGGAGGTAGTAAACGAATTGCGCACAAGGTCTTTTTAAACCTTTTTTGGAAACCACGTTCTCCTATAAAAGATTCAGCAGCAGCTAATTCCTGTCATTCCAGAACAAACTGTCTAAACTGAACTTCAAAAACAACAGAACCAAACTATTTGTGATACTGTGAAAATTTGGCCATGTTAAACCGAAAAATTACACAGTTGAAGACTTTTTGATAAAGAAAACAAAAGAAATAAACTTTTAATAAATCTAGAATTCCAAAGCAGGAAAGTATTATGCATTAGAACGAATGAGTCAAGAAGAAAATCTCTGGAAGAGCACACAATATACTACAGTGCATGTCAATGAACTAACTGCTCAATTCCCTGCAATAATATACACCCCAATAATTCAGAAGATGAAATTCCACTTGCTGAACCACCACAGGAGTTAACTGCTAAATCAATTCGCAATACTAATTCTACACTGATCAATATTGAAAATAATTTTAACTGTCTTGGAAACCTTACTCCTAAAAATGTCTGATAATAACTATCAAACTCATCCTATAAATTATCTCCACTTGTGATAAGCCAAACCTCGTACTTAAAATCTCTGCAAAAATTTTGCACAATATTAATAATGGAGAAATATTATTAAATCCTGGGGACTGCATTAATTATTTTTACAATAAGAAATACACGATTCACAGATAAGAATTACACGATTGATGAAGATAAAGTAACGGCAATAAATTTGTTAAGGAAAAACTCTCTAAATTTGTACAATATAACCAGTAAATGTGATTATCCAATAAAAGCAATTTTAAAAAGATTCTTGATAACCACTACAAAAGACGAAATAGAAATAGTGCTTTTCGAACAAGGATTCACGTCAGAACATATTAATCAGCCAACTAGTGATACAACTAAGAAAAAACTTCCTATCTGCATTGATTATGGAATTAACGAGATCATTGCCTATTGGAGCCAAGTGCCCCAAATTTACAAAGAAAATTATTTTCTGTAGTAATAACTTAAAGCCTAACTATGTCATCAATACTAATCAAACTTTTAATTTCAAGTTCGCAAATTTACCTTAAGTAAACGTCATCAATAATAATAAACCGCAAATAACTCCTCCCCCACAAACTCATCAACTAATTTTACTCGGTAACCTCTTCCAAGATATTCTACACCAATCTATCTTCGTCATAAAAGAAATTATTAATTTATTGGATCCATGGAAAATTAAAATAATGAATTATTAATTTAGAAATTATTAATATCTTGGATCCATGGAAAATTTTAATACTCTTTATGATAGTCTCCTAAATGCCAAAAATAATCAAGATAAATTACTCATACATTTTATCAGTTTCGCTGCAAATTTAACTAATGCAACTAATTTTTCCAATTATTTAAGGAAAGGCTAGTTTCCTATTCTGTTTCCTCCGTTACTAATCTTATGCATGCAATTACCTGTTCTGCACCAACTGTTGCACAGAATTTTCCCATTCAAAATAACCTCATCTGTCAAGCATCTAAGCTTCCAAGCAGACAATTAAGCTGCCAGGTACTTCATTAAACATCCATCTATATTAATGAAAGATAATAATATATTTGAATAAGAATAATAGAGAGCATAATTATTTTTTTTAATTACATCGAGGACTGAATCGATAATAAGCCGCTGTTTCTATGACCGCTATTGACCATTTCCCTGTGAGCAGCTCAATACGAACTAAGCTTGAAGAAGACATGTTGTGTGGGCTACATCGACAAATGCTGTTATTCATTTAGCATTACCCTGGGGCACGCATAGCTTGAAGATATGCTATGGACATGAGTAACACAACTCCCACAACTATCTACAATTATATTAGACAGGGACTTACTGTTTAAAGTGGATTCCGAACCACTATAAACATCCATGCTGCCTCCCGGAGTTAAGCCAGAGTGCTAGTCCCTCGGCCATCAGGCCCTAAGAGCAGAATTATAAAATAGAAATCAACTATCAGTATTATAATATCACAAAAGAAAATAAAAATAGGAGTGGAAATATAATTTTTTTTTTCAAAATTTATGAAATTGCATACTATATCATACAAGCAAGGCCAAGTATGAATTTAAGTATGAATGAATTTAAATGTTGAACGACAATGATATGTTGTTACAGCCATTTATTATCATTCCATTTCACCCCATAAGCATTCAACAGTTTAAACTTAACCTATTGTTTGCATTAAAATTGTGTTAATGATAGCTTCGGTGTATTAAATAAAGCTAAGCCGATAGTGAAATCATAATAAGGAATGAGAAAAAAAGGTTAAAAGACATAATGAAGAAACAAATTTAAAAAAAAAAAACTGTTTGTCAATCTTTAAAAGACGTCTACAAACATTTCTAATTGCAAAAGTAGATAGTTTAGAACAGTGGATGGTGAAATAATAATAAGGAAGGAAGAAGGATAAAAGATATAAGGAAGAAAAAATAAAACAAAACTATTTGTCAATCATTACAAGACGTCATTATACATTTCTAGTTGCAAAAGCAGTTAGTTTAAAATAGTGGATGGTGAAATAATAATAAGGAAGAAAGGAAGAAGAATAAAAGATATAAGAAAGACAAAAAATTAAAAAGAAACTATTTGCCAATCATTAAAAGACGGCTACCAGCATTTGTTGCCAAAGCAGATAGTTTAAAACTGATAGCATACAGTACCATTTATCCTGGATTATGAGCTTTAATACAAACATCTTAATTGTATTTCTTTCTTTATATTTAATGAAACGTGACTTTAATGCGATCAAACATTTTCCAATAAAGGAAACTGACAGTAAATGGAAAATAATATATTTGAATAAGTATAATAGAGAGGAGAATTATAAAATAGAAATTAAATACCAATATTATAATATCATGAAAGAAAATAACAACAGGCGTGGAATTATAATTTTTTTTTAAAATTTACAAAATTGCATACTATATTATATAAGCTAGAACAAGTATGAATTTATATGTGAAACAACAATGATCTGTTACTATTGGCATTTATTACCATTCCATTTCACCCCATAAGCACTAAACAGTCGAAACGTAATATATGGTTTCCATAAAAAGTGTGATAATGTTATCGTCGGTGCATTAAATAAAGCTAAGTAGATGGCAAAATCATAATTAGAAAGGAAGGAAGAAAGATAGAAGATAGTTATAAGGAAGAAAAAAATTTAAAAAAAAAATAATTGTCTATCATTTACAGACGGCTACAAACATTTCTAGTTGAAAAAGCAGATAGTTTAAAACAGTTAGCTGACAATACAAATTTATCCCGGATTATGAGCTTTAATACAAATCTTTTAACCGTATTTCTTTCTTTATATTTACCGAAACCTGGCTTTAATGCGATCATAAATTTGTCGACAAAAGAAACTGACAGCAAATGGCGAATTGCAGTGATTCAAGGTTACTGTTAACAGAAAAACAGATGATTTAATGATCCAGATCACCAGTTTCATCCTTCTATTTTAAGATCCTTTTTAATATTAATCATAGTTTTTATTTTCATATTATCCTTCATTATCTTTTTTTTTCTGCGGTTAATGTGATGATTTTAATAAGTAATTTTACACTTTCAAAGTGTATTGTATTAATAACATAATAAAGAAACCAAATAATTTATTTGCTATATTTTCAGACATAAGTAAATGGAAAGATACATAAAAAGGATAAAACCATTTACTATGTCTTCATACTTGTTAGCTTAACGAAGGTAAATTTTGGAGGTGGGGGGGGGGGGCTCTGAGCAATTTTATCTGATAATGGTGTTGTTGGTAGGGCAAAAAGTTAAAAATAAAATAATTCGAAGAAAATAAAAAACTGAGAAACCACATTTGGAATCAGAAAAAAAAAATTATCTAAAATCCCATCTCCTAAAATTTGATTTGGTGTAGAATATATAATTAAAAAAAAATTTCTATTATTGAAATGAATACGACGATAAGTAATCTAAATACATTTCATATATGAATAGGTAAATAAATTTGTAGTCATAGTAAATCAGTAGGTAAATAAATTTTTAGACGTAGTAAATCAGTAGGTAAATAAATTTGTAGGCGTAGTAAATCAGTAGGTAAATAAATGTGTAGTCATAGTAAATCAGTAGGTAAATAAATTTGTAATCCGGGCAAATAAGTTTGTAGCCATGGTAAATAAGAATGCAGTCATGGTAAATGAATAGGCAAATAAATTGTTAGTCATGATAAATGAATAGACAAATTAATTATTAGTAATGGTAAATGAATATGCAAATATATTTGTAGTCATGGTAAATGAATAGGCAAATAAGATTGTAATCATGATAAGTAAACACGCAGATTGGTTTCTAGTCATCTTGCAGCCATGACACATAAAAGTAATCAGGATAAAAGTAATCAGGAAAGAAAAATAGGTAATTTAGTACTTTAAATTGCTGCCCAGCTTATTCTTTATTTAATAAATTTATTATTAAAATGTAAATAGCAAATAAATATAGTTATTTTTGTCTATTGGAATGTTGAACGTTTGGAAGGAAAAAAATGATCCATTATATTTTAAATGCAATGAGAGTTTTCAAATGCATATTTTTAAACATTTGAAAACAATTCTATTTGTTTTGAAAGTAAATCAGAAAGAAATTGTTTGGAATGTTTATGAAATGATAGGCCAGATTATTGAATTGTGTTGCAAAATTTAATGGAAAAAGAACCACAGTGAATCTTAACATCATTTCCTAAAGTAAGTCTTAAAAAATTAAAGATGACAATGGAGTGGATTTAATATTTATTATTCTTAGTAATTTGATATAACTAACATTTAGAATTCTGTACTGTTATGTATATATTGTAATCAATATTTTATTGACATGAAGAAGCTTGTTTATAAATGTTACATTGTTTAGTTGCATACATGTTATTTTAAATAATTTTAGATATTATAACTATATGATGTTCTTTTGAGGTTAAATTTGTTCATATTTTGGTCTTTTAGAAAATGTTTTAAGGATTTGCCGACTAATGCACGTCATTGTTTCTTAGAAAACAATGTGAGTATATAGTAAATAGAATAACCAATTCTATGAAATAGCAACTCGGAAGAAAAATAATTTTTTGGTCTTTATAGCTTAGATAATGCTATAGACAGATAACGATCGAATTGTCTAAAGCAAAAAATAAATAAATAATAACTGACTTTTTAAATACATAATATTTTTAATTTTAAAGGTTGTTTCGGAATTATTTTGATTTTTTATTGTAGAACATAATATAGCTTTAAAGTTACAAATAAACATGTTTATTACTCTGTAAATTGAATTTTTATTTATTTTACCTCTCTAACTCAAAATAAGTTAGAAAGAATATAAACTTCTACAAGTAGAATAATTCCTCACAAAATCCACGTAAGTCGAAATCCTCCATAAGTCGAAAAATCTATAACCCAAATTATTTGGCGTCTCCCTTGAAGTTCGACTTACAGAGGTTCTACTATATATATATTACCTTGAATGTCTTATGTTATTGTAACTTCCTTTTGAAATGCATCTTTAGAATTTTCATTCTAAGAGCGTTCTTCCAGATTTCATTTTCGAAGGAAATTCTTCCGAGAGCTTCTTCCCAGTCCTCTGAAATTTCCCTCATTTTAAACTAAAATTTTTTCCTGTCACGCTTGGGATCTTCCTCTCTTTAAACACGTCCTTATCTCTTACCTCGTCTCCTTCTGTTATAAATCCGATTGCCCCCGGGGTGCCAACAATGCCCCAAGGTGGGGTGGGAGCATGGATTCATTGAACCTTGCCTCTTTCCTCCAGTTTATTTTGTCAGATGTTCTTCGAACAAAAGATTCCAACATAGAAACTATTTTTCAGTTCTGACACCAAGTCTCTATATTTTCCGAGAACTACATGTGCCAACTTGTTTGAATTACCTCGATAAAATAGCTCATTTGCAACAGTTTCATGCAAGGTATTGAAATAGAATGGTAAAAAAAACTGAGCAAACAAAGAACCAATATAAAAGACACACAACACTCAGCAAGTAGTAAATATGCCCTTTATTAAAAAATTAAAACATTTATCAAATTATAAACATATAAATTGATAAATGCTTGATACGTAGAGATTGTCCAACGCAACATTCCAATATATTATTCATTAAATATATTCATAACCTAAAATAAATTACAAATAATTTCCCTTCTATTAAATAACTTTGACCATTGCATGTTTTTTCATTTCTTCTTATCGAACTAACTTTTCCCGTTTTACAATTGTGATTTAACAATTTTTACTTACTATGAATTTAACTTTAGAAATTTGACAGTGTTTATTTAACACTGTCTACTTAAATTGAAATTACGTTATTCTAAAGTGATCTGATGATACCCAATAAGAAGTTTTGTCTACCATTTTTGTAAGTTTCAAATTTTCCAATCATACAATAAAATAATAGCTGGCATAATTATATACATAAAAATTTTAAAAAAATCAGTTTAGGAGGTATGACAAATATTTACAAAATATACAAATTTCCACCTAGGAAAGGTCAATCAATTAGAAGACAAATAGAATTTTTCCAAAAGTACATCTTTGCTGCCAGTAATTATATATAGATAAACATATTTTACTTGAAATGATCTTCTAGAATCATCAAATGACAGACAAACATTAAAGTATTGCCTTTAAGTGATATTTAAAAAAAAAATATTTGTTTGAACTAAAACCCTCAGAAATAACAATGCTTGAAATACTAGTCGCATAGAAATACAGAAAAATAAATAAATGATTTATAATTTATTTAAGGGACGATTGATTTTTTTTTTTTGTAGCTGAACAACGGATATGATCTCATTCACTCTTGTAATAGCAGATTTTTTATTGTAAATTCAGCACTACATTATACTTGTGGTAGATAAATAAGATTGACTCAATTTATAATAGTTATAACAATATCTACATACAGCTATGTGTTTTTAACCAATAAGGTTTGCACTAGTGAATCAACTGGAGTTTATTAAAAGTGATCTTCTGTATTAAAAAAAGGGTTATTTGACTGAGGCAAACAGCTTTACTCGCAAAAAATAAAAAAAAAACTTTTGCGATTTTTCCATTGATCATGTCCGTTTGAAGACATGAGTATTATAGATTTTTTAATGAATGAAATATAGGTGTATATTGTAAGTTATATCAGTTATAGGTGTTGGTAATGGTCTCAAAATAAAAACGCATACTCTGAATAGACTGTAAAAATTCAATTCTTTTATTCGAAAACCTTTGCCGATATTACATTCTTAAAGCCAGCTCACGCCCACGCAGACGAGGATGTTTATATTCCTCTAGTGACAGCTTACACTTCGGTTTTTTTCCCACAAATTATGCACGTAGGTTCTATTTATTCATGAGCCAAGCAACAAGGTATTATCAGTTAGAGGTGTTATGTAAGTTTCTATCTTTTGTTTTTCTCTTTTTCAATTCCTACTATTAGTTCACACACTCGCTATATATATCTTGTTCAAATTTAGTAGTGGATGAACACTTGATGTTAATACAGTTTTTTTTTAAATATTAATTAATTAATTAAATTTAATTAATTAACTTTAGCTTTTTTTAGATATAAGTTGCATGTATCTAACAATAGATGGCGCCAGATGTAAGAGGAAAATTTGAATTTTATTTATAAAGGACTTTCTGCAATAGAGTGAAAAAAAGTAGGAATTGACTTTAAACGAATGTTTTATATAACTTGTTTGTAAAATAAATTTTGATACCCCAAATGCCATCTTGTGAATAAAAAATCCACGAGGGTGGAATCTAAATTGTAGACAAGGGTAGAAACCACCCTTAGCTACATAAATCCAGAAGGATGGATTCCACACATCACCAATATAGTGGCACCAAAACTTAATGTAGCAACCACCTTTAAACTGGTAAGAAACCACCCTTACCACTCTGGTTGGAACAATTCTTATTATTATGCTTGGAAATAAAAATATAAAGAATCTCAGAAAATAATGATATTGGTTTGAATTTTATTAGCTTTCCTTATTCAATTTTTAAATTGTAATGCGTTTAGACAAAGTAATTTTAATTAAAAATTTATTTTCATACTTGTATTTTCCATCAATACAAACATTAATGAAAACGTATAAATTGCAAAAACAATGACTGCCATGCAAGCACTTATATGTTATTAACTTTCCCAGACGTATCATGTTTCTTTCTTGTAGTTAATAAGCTTTGGTCAAGATCAAGAAATAATATGGCGTATTTATGAAAAAGATATGAAATACATGTTACGTAGAAAAATAAAAATATAGGCAGATAAATATTGATTACGTTATTCGATTACATAACCGGATATTTAAGCATTTTAATAACTCTGTGGATAAGGATGTTTTATTATTATGATTAATATAGAAACCGAATTTTTTTTGCAAAACTTATAAACATCTAAAAATAAATAACATATTACTCAATATTATTATGGTAATATTTTTCGTATTTATTGCGATGTTATTAAACGTAATAAGATATTTAATTTGTAGTGAATGCTACGTATAAACTAATGCATAAAATTAATACTCATGATAGTTCTTAAAGTCTTTAGAAGCAATTTAGGACAATTTAAATTTATTGGTACTTTTTTGCTGTTGTTGTTGAATATCGATTTGCATCGTGTTCTATTTATGCATACTGTAAACAATTGACAGACGAACAAGAAATAATTTATAGAAGAATTTATATAGTTATTATAGTTTTTATATAGTTATTATAGTTTTTATATAGTTATTATAGTTTTTATAGTTTTTATATAGTTATTATAGTTTTTATATAGTTATAGAAAAGACTATAGAAGTATTTTTAAGAGTACTAAGACAACTTCTCTAAGTAGCCGGACTGTCGATGAGGGGCACTTACTTGTGCAATCCTGGTTTTTGAAAACAGTAATTGCAATGGATGACATTAATGAATTCAAATATGAGACTTCCTTCACGTTAGATGTGAACTTTATTAAGGGGCAATAAATAGATCACAAAGTGGTTGTAAATGGAAGAAAGCATCCGAAATACACGGTTAAGATTATAGAAGATACCTCGTTGTTCAGACTTGTATTTGATTGAGCTTTTCTGGAAATTTCTATCGTTCGTTCGTAAAATCATTCCAATGTTTGAGGTGCAATCAACACCTCAAACATTGAAACGATTTTAAGTGTACCAATTCTTTGAGGAACTGTTATATTCTGAGGAGTATGTATTCATTAACAATATAAAATGCCTACATAGCAACTGTATTTATGTTTGAGATAAACATACTGTTGCCTTATGAATAAATAACTCCACTTTGCGTAGTAAAAAAAAAATATATATAAGTGGAAGCCAGCGCCCGATAAAGCTGACTGGACATCCTGCGAGCTGACTGGAGGAAGAAAGAAATGTAACACCAGAAGTGTGCGTTTGGTATTCGAGTAAAGTAGTTGTGTGTTTTTACAGTCTACTTTTTTGTGCTATGTTTTATTTTAAGACCCATAACACATACATCATAGTGCAAATATATGCCCAACTTCAAAATGACAGTTCTAATTTTATGTTCATAAATAAAGCAACTTGTAAATTAATGTTATTTTATGTATGTTAATATTAAATATTTGTGCACATGATTAATAATGGAAAGACATAAATACAGTATCTTATTTATTAAATATAGCTTTCTTTAAACGTGAATTTTTTTCTTATCTTACAAAGTTGTTTGAATGAAAATAACGAGATCTTTTTTTTAATCTTTAAGCATATGCACAAAACAGATTTTGACTCCAGTTTCGTCCTTTTGATTAAAATTCTATAAAATTTATTTCGATGTATTTGGTTAAAATTCAAAAAAAAAAATTTCAAATTAAAAAATTTAAATTTAAAACTATGTTGAACGTGTTATGTTTATTTTTATGTTATGTTATATAAACATTAATGAAATTTAACAGAGCAATAAAAATAACAAGAAAAATGAAATTGCAATGTCGGAAGAAAAATGCAATTTAGCGTCGAATTTCCACTGAAACCATTAGGACAGTTTCACTTACGCTTCTAAGTGTTTTGCAACTTGTTGAGAAAAGTAAATTTCAGAGAGAAACAACAAAGTGACAAATCAGTGGATCTCATTCGTCGCTTTTACTTACAGAAACCCTTTTTCAAGAAAAAGAATAAGTCGATAGGAATAAAAAAAAGAACTATAGTTTTATTTTTTATAAATTCTTTACATTGCACTTTTTAAAGCTAACTGCTGTAAAGTTTAAGTTATTGTTGAGATAATGTTCTTCATTTAATAAAAAAATATTTTCACATTTAATAAAAATCTTATAGAGATATATATTAAGTTAGATGTCTTACATTTTATAAGGATAGCTTTCTTCTATTCCAACATAACTATATCTCATTTAACTTAATAGCTGATCTTTCTTGTCAGTAGAGATTTCTGAGATCTAAGATTTAAATGCTTTTTTTAAGTCATTGAAAAAAATATATTTAAGAAAAAAAAGATTAGAAATATATTTAGCCCATCCCAGCGCCCATGTTGGCCTGCAGATTCTCACTTCGAAGTAAATTTTGCACTCGAATTTAGGGTTTCCTATTTAGAAGTGGAATTCTTCCCCGAATCTATAAATATATGTCTTCAAAGTTAAATATTCTATGCTCTAATTGTATGTATGTGTGTGTGTTTAAATAAAGCTGAGAGTTCTCAAAATTGTGCCACAAGTATCTCAACCCGACCAGACTCATTTACAGTCTGAATGCCCACCTTGCACACTACATGGTCATATTAGACCGGGATTTTCCAAGCCATTACATGCATCTATGGCCCCGCTGGGACTCGAGCCCGAAGTCTATAGTACCTAGCACCACAGCGCCAGTCACTCGGCCATCTATTCAAATAGACTCCCTCATAATATCAAGCTATTCATGACAAACGTCTAACCGTTGAAATTAAACTTTACTTTTGAGAAGTTTTAAAATTTCTATTTTAATGTTTGCAGCCTTATCGGCATTGATAGAATACCAAATCTATATATATGGAGGTTATCACAAATAGTGGAAACACCTGTAAATAAAAGGGACATTTTTGAATGTGCTTCGTAAGCATTAAAATATAATAATAGCTACCAGTTTTTTTTTAAATAGAAATGTATATATTCTGGTAGTATATGGTAGCTTTATTGAAGTTGTGTAAGTCTTGGTTATATTTCAAACGAGTCAAATGTTGGACCGTTCAGATTTTCCAAGAGGCCAAATTGTAGGACCCCGTCTAGATGGAGCAAGTGTTACTGAAACATCCCAACTTTTAGACGTTTTTAGAGATATGGTGTCTAAAGCCATGACAGCATACACACAGTGTGGCAAGACAAGCTCAGAAAAGAAAAAGAGTAGACGGAAAGAGAAGCTCAGTGAAAGGGACCGACGAGTATTGAAGCGGATTGTGGTATCTCAAAAGCAAACAACTGCAGCAAGTGACCGCAGAGCTCAATCAGCACATGGATTCTCCAGCGCCAATCATTACAGTTAGAAGTCACCTTCATAAACGGACATTAACGCCAGAGCAGCAATTCCCAAGCCACTTGTAACAGATGTTAATGCCAAACGTCGTCTACAGTGGTGCAAAACTCACAAAACCTGGTCGATTGATAAGTAGAAGAAAGTAATATGGTCTGACGAATCGTCTTTCACACTTTTCCTTACAACAGGACGGTTGTACGTTTGGAGGAGTTAACTTATTTTAAAAGTAATTTTCCACATCTTGTAAGAGAAACATTCTTCTATTATTTAGTTGTTTGAACATTTTTGACAAACATTGTTTTTTTACCAAGATTGAAGAATTTATTGCGTTGCATTTTTATAATTTATTAAATATACAAGATCTTTATATCTTAGATATCTTTATACAATTTAATAGACGTATTTTATGGTTTTGTAAAAAGAGTATATTTATGTTTTATTCTACGTGAAAACATTTCATTCCATATGAAAACGTCAGGAATTGTTATCTATAATATAATAAACGTAAGAATAGAAACACAAAAACTCTTTTTTAGGAAATATAAACTTTTATGAAACTTTTATGTTAAGAATTTATTTCATACTTCACTTTTTTCACATTTCATACTTTCTTTCTCTTTCCTTTTTTTTGTATATTTCTATTTGAAATTATATTGTAACTTAGATACCAAAAGTTATAAAACTTGTTATATACAATTTGCCAAAATGTTATTGTATTTTTTTATCTGAATATATTCTTAATGATCATATATCGTGTTCATGCCTTTTATGTAAAAAACTAGACGAAACACTATACAATAAACAACAAGGAATCATGACGGGTTGTTATAATTTAATATTATAATGTATGCTATTATAATTGAAATTATGTTGTAACAAAATTATAAAACTGGTTATATACAATTTGCCAAAATGTTTATTGTATTTTTGTCTGAATATACGCTTAATGATCATGGATTGTATTCATGTCTCTTAAGTAAAAACTCGCAGAAATACTATGCAATATCCAACAATGAATCATGATGGACTATTATAATTTTACATTATAATGTACGCTATTATAATTCTAATATAATTGAAATTATGTATGGCATTATGTTGAAACAAAATTGAAGGATGGCTATAATAATTTTACATTGTAATGTATGCTGTTATAATATTATATAGTCTATTATAATGCCAGAGCGCTAGTCACTCGACTATCAGGTCCCTATTATAATTTTAATTTGCTAATATATATAACATTGATAAAGAAATAATTCGACCTTTAATTTTTGTTATTGACATCATATACTTATCATTTAATATAGCATTAAAACTGTATCATCCTGTTCCTTTATGAAGTTAAATTAAACTTGTCCTAAAATCACATACGTGTTATGTATCCTTCACTCAACGAGGAACATTTTCACACATACTACTGTCACCAAAAAGTAAGACCAATTATTTTTTTTCAAAAAATCTTTATTTATTCTTCTAAATTCCTGTCATCGCCTTCAAAGAAATCCCCACAGGACACAATGCACTTATGCCAACGTTTTTTCCAATCCTCAATGCATGCTAAAAAGTTATCGGCAGGGATGGCCTTCAAAGCCATTCACACGGCGATTCACGTTGAATCTCTTCAATCGATTCAAAATGGTGTCCTCGGAGTGAGTGGTCTTTTGAGTTTAAGAAACAGCCAGAAGTCGCATGGTGGGAATACGTTGGTTGTGGAACGATATGGGTTCCATTTTTGGAGAAAAGGTCACGAAGAATCAATGCAGTGTGAACTAACGCATTCAGTGTTTTCGGTATTAATCGAGATTTGTGTTTGAAATTCCAACATCATCAGCATGGTCTCCAATTTTAAATCGACTGCTTGAAAGCACCAAATCTATAATTTTTTGGAGGTGAACTTCGTCGGTTGAGGTTGAAGGTCGACCAGAGGGGTCTTCGTCTTCAACGCGTTCTCTGCCTTCTTTGAACTGTTTATACCACTTCTAAACAGGTATGCTCACCGAATGCCTTCTATAGGTATGCTCACCGAATGCCTTCTGCAACATCCTTTACTTAACGAAGAAAATTTTCATACATAGGACATTCTTCCATGATAAAAATGTATTACTTTGTATCTCAGATATGATTAAAATTAATTTTAATTTCCATCAATAGTTTTATTCAAGTTCGTAAATAAGCGTATCGTGAAATTCTGTAACTATTGAACATAAAGAAATAAAAGACGAACATAAATTTCATTTTAAATTTGCGACTAAAAACCGAATATTTAGTAGTTCTAATGCTGCATAAAATGCTGGTGTTGAATGATTTATTTAAAACTAAAATTAATTGTTTCTTCTTTCAAGTTTGTTATTTTCCCAAAGGATTTTAAAATAACCGACTATAATTTCTTGTTTACGCAAATGGAAGAAGAATTTAATTAAAACAATTGTGAAAATAGAAATTCGAAAAAGTGAACAGAATATTTAAGACTGAAGATTAAATTGAAATGTTGATAATTGAATATTTATCTCTATATTTTGTATTCTACAAAAAAATTGAAACTGAATATTTGATAAGATATCTCAACTCTAAATATCGCTGCAGCTATAAGAAGTTCAAAATTTTCTATGGAAAACGCATATTAATGTTAATATTTTTTCATTTATTTATTTTTTTACATTTTACATTTGAACAAACAAATTAATTTTTGTCATATTTTATTCAGTAAACGAAATATTTCCTGAAAGAAAAATTAATTTCGTTTCCTCACTCTTGAAGAAATAATTATTTTTAAGAAAATGATAATTTCCATGTATTTCCCTACAAATTATAAAATTTAAATAACTAATGTCGTAAGTTTATGGTACAATAACATTATATATTAATACCTACATATATGCGATAGACGTTTGGGTAATTTTTCATTATATCGGCTCACCACAAGGGAATTTATTTTGCTTACATACATAATTTTAAAATTTTAATTTTTAAATTTAAGACTGATTAGAAAAATATCAAATCCTGTAATGTCAATGTTATTTCATTACAAATAAAAAAAAATGTTTCTTTCGTAATTTATTTTTAATTAATAAATGAAATTTATTTTTCTGTATCTGAGACCGATAAGAAATATATTTTTATTTTTAAAATTATCCTGTTATGTTATTATTCTTATGTTCTTATGTTCATTATTCTTATTTTTACATTTGCTTTCGATTTACCTTTTTTGAAGGATTTGAGTTTTAATCTTAATATATTAATATATATAGTCTTATTTCATTCCTTAAAAGAAATATTTTCCAAAAAAGTTTTAAGAAAAGTTTCAAAACAATAATTATTTTCTATGGCTTTTCCTGCATATTTTAATATTTACATGAGAGATGAAATTAATATTTTTTGGTATAAATTTAAAAATAACATTATTTATTTATGTGATATATATATTTATTTATTTATTTTTTTTTTTTTTTTTTTTTTTTTTTTGTCAAAATTTGTGTAACAAAGTGCGAAAGTAAAAAATGTTCCCGTTAAATGTATTACGATTTTAAAATAGAAGCGATAATAGACATGTTGTTTCTTATCCAATTTGATCGACAGTAACATCTAGACCAAGTCCGTAAAACCATAGGTTCTCAAGCGATGAAAAACAGCTCCAGGACTTGAGCACAATTGGCTGTTCTGGCAACCAATGCAAGTAAAGATATGGACATGATTTGCTTGAGTCCAGCTAAATTTGGAGCAAAAGGGATAAAATTTAAGGCCCGACACATCTCTTTCAGCACGAAGATTACCACTACGAAGCCTAGCAAGAGCCGTCTGTTCAAATCTACTGAGAGCCAGGCAGTTACAATTAAAACTGGACAATTAAAACAGCACCAGGCAGTTAGAATCAAGCTTTTCTCCAAGAGTTGTTGATAACTAATTTCACCCTAGATGCAAGTTCCGCGAAAGAGAGACAACCACCATCAGTAGAACTCTTAAAGCTGCCTTCCTTGGCCAGCTCATCTGAAATCTCGTTGCCGTTAACACTTGAATTTGTCGGAAGCCACTGAAAAAATATATTATTATGATGGGCACTCAAAAACCCAAAAGCTGAACAATATTCATCGTCATGATAAAAGGTAAAAAATGTATCTTGTTTTGTCCTTGCCCTTGCAAAGGCATGAGGCACCTAAAAGGAAAAGTCTGACTTTATCCCATCCGGTTATACCAGCGGGCACTGAGTACCATTTTAGTCGCCTTTTAGGACATGCATAGACTACAGTGGGGCTATTCTAATTCGGATCTACACGGGGTATATAGGACATACATACGCTTATAGATATACAGGACAAACATACGACCAGGAAAATTGAAATATGGTACCTCAAAACTTTAATTTTTTTATTTAAAATCAGTACATCCATACTGCTCAAAACTGTGTTATGTGAGGTATTATTGTATGCAAAAATAACTGCTCAGTGAATACAAAAAAGTGTATTATCATTTTTAAATTTTTGGTTGTTGAGTGTTGTAGAAGGGATAATATATCTTCTCGTAGTATCTTTGGACTACGTTTGTGATTTTTTTGTTTAATTGATACATGTCATTAATTTCTAATTTGTTGGTATTTAAATGTTATTTATATAACAAATAAGCCAATATTTATATTTAAAATGAGTCATTGTTACATAAAAACCCACAAATATGTAAAAATATAGGTTAATGCATTTCACTAATATGGTGATTTCTTTGATAACTGACAGAAATGAAAACAGGTAGTTATACAAATAGTGATTAGGCATAGATTAAATAAGCAGAAAACATTTTTTGCATGTTTTAAATATTTTTTTCTTTCATTTAATAAACCATACTGAATACCAGTTTTAATTTCATGTAATCGTGTGTCAAATTACAATTCCTCTTCTTTATCTCTTCTTTCTATCCTCCAGCATTTCTTTTCTATATTTAAACAAATAATTCAAAAATCGATGTACCCATGTATATATTAATGATTTTTCAATAAATGAATATCAATCTTGTAATTATAAGTGTGCAGAGTTCAATTATTATTCCGCAAATGAAATTGCAGTAACGGCTCTCTAAGATATTCTCCTTTTTACATAAATTAACGTGGATGCACATTTTGATAGCAGTAGCGTAATCTCTTAATGTTATCAATGTCTTTCAATTCCTGTACAATTTTTCACATTGTATGCATTATATTTCAGCTTATTCACAATACACTGACAGGTTCTGTTCGAAATACCTTCTAAATCAGATATATTTTCCAATGTATTTCTGATATATTTTCCAATGTATATTTTCTGAAATATTTTCCAATGTATTCGAACAAGTGTTTCTTATTTTCTGTAATCGTGTCATATTTCTTTTTTCACGGGAAGAGTTTTGACATTTCATTCCCAGGAGAGATGAATGTATATTCTTTGACAAGTACATAAGAGCATCCCATCACTCAAATTTGAAAGCAAACAAGCCGTGTTGGTGGTAGTTAGATTGCATGCAATTAGTCTTATGTACAAATGAGTATAGCCTGTCCCTCAAATCTTATAGCAGATGTTCAGTGTGATGTGAGCATTAAAATTAGCGAATGCCTGTGCGGTCCTTCACAGTTCGAAATAACTACAGATTGAATATGGACTACACCATCAGTTGTTCCATAGTGATTGGCGATCGACCATGAGTTGAGAAATGTCTACTCCAATGAGAAATGAGGAAAGCTGAATCCCCTTTTGACAGATTTTCTTAATAGGAGGATTTTGGAAAAGAAGATGGAGAATTCTATGATGAGTCGACCAGAAGTGTTGTTTTTCTTTTTTATCTAAAGTAACTGAATAGGCCGGAGTTTCCGTTAAGTTTTCAAAGGCGTAACCCCTTGACCTTTTGAACCTTTTGTAGTTTCGTTTATTACGCCATGAGGTAATTAACGTCTGCTGCAGTCCAGGAAATTAGATTCGACGTAGAATCGAGAACTCAAAACAATCTCCGAACTTGGAGGGAACTGTACTTGTGATTTAATCGTGCACTTGTGATCAAATTTTATTTTTTATTTTTCATTTCATTGTATAATAACCCTGAGATCATTATTTCTATAAATATATAATATATAGTGTTTGTAAATAAAAATTAAATTGTTTTCATGAACCTGAAAGTGACCCTCTTCTTGAAGCCGTTATAGCCCGAGACATTACAAACCCATTATTCGATTTAGGCCTTTCACTTCGATCCATGTACATTGCAACAGTAGTTTCCTCACCAAACTTGTAATAGTCATCTTGGTAGGTTTAAATATTATTGCCAACTTCTTGCAAAACTTAATAAGCACCACAGCATCAGGAAATGTTTTGAAATAATACGCGTCCATGAAATTCCTTACCTCTAAAGCCGAGTTCAGACAGAAAAGGGGAGAGGAGAGCGGCTTTCGCTGCGAGAGTCTGTGTGACCTAGATAAACAAGCCACATTATACCACGTCGGGCGTGACTTAATAAGCAGTCATTTGATGTCACTCAGTAAACAAGGATGACGGACTCAGACGCCTCAATTCAGCTTGCTAGGGCATCAAACATGTTTATTAACTAATTAGTTAAAGGTAAAAAAAATTAAGAAAGACTTTTTTGTGACTTTGACTTAGTTAAAGATCACAAAAAATGACGAAGGGGATCGATTGGTATAATCTAACCAGATTGATAATTGATTTGTGATATATTAATGTTAATAAATAAATAATATAATTATATTAAATGAAATCAATATAGTACAACAGCTTGTAAATGAACATACTTTTCAGAATGCTTAAATATTAGCTTTTTTAACAAAGTGCCAGTGTTAACTATGCAGAAAAGGAATCGTAAACAAATAAGTCTTTTTTATTCATGTGAAAGAATTATTTTAAAAGCCAATCATAATATGCAAATGAAGTATAGCAGTAATGCTCTTTTATTAGAATTTTGAAGCAAAATGAATAGAAAAAATTAGACCTTTCAAATTTTGTTAAAAATTAAAAACTACATTCCTGAAAAATAGAACTGAAAACAATAAACTAAACTAAAATAATTAATTTAAACAAAAAGGATCTCAAATGCATATTTATGTCATTGACCTTCTACTAATTAATTTAAAATCATAAATTAATTTCAAATAAAATCATAATTCAGTTCAACAACAGCATTTTACTGCTAAACAAAGTAATTGAAAAGATCCATATATATTAATGTCATATTATTTTTAATCTTATAACACAAAAGAAAAAAACAAAATGTCTATGTAAAGAAATAAATATATTTTTACATATATATATATATATAAGTCAAAGTACAATATCAAAGTTTAACATTATACTTTGTAGTAAATAGTAGTTATCATAAGTAGTTATGTATTAGTTTATGCATTAGTTTATGAAAAATATCTTAAAATTCCATTAATGATTATAAAATATGTATTATGTATAATGAATCTTAGTTCGATAAGAAATTCTAGAAACTATATAATTCATTGCATTAAATTGTACCATTAAATTAAAGTTTAAAAAAATTGGTATTAGTAGCTGTATTCATTAAATTAAAGTTCTATTTCACTCCAATCGCAATTAAATTTGCCCTCCACCCCATTACGCAGTAATTAGAAAACTCTCGGTACGATTGGCAGCTGGTCTGAAATGATATCCAAACCGAGCACGAAAATCCGAGCACAATCAAAAACCGACTCTTCCTAGAGCGAAATTTTCTCGTGGAGTATCGTGGTTCTTCTTTTTCGTGGAGAATGTTTTCTCGCTTTTCAAATTCCACCCGCATTTTAAAAAACCGAAAAACTTTCGCGAAAGCCCTTTTTACTGCATGCATTCCCGTCTGGATGTGGCTTAAAGATATCTACATCTCAGATAAAATGGAAACTTAACTTATATTATCCACATTTGAATGATATGGTATTGAAAACTAAAATGGTTCAAAAGCTAAGCTTTGAAATATATTAACAGTGAATTATTTATGAAAATAATCTTTTTAAACAAACAATTATTTAAAATATCAATCTTGAATGTGTAATTTTTCTCTTGAATAAAGAGAAAATGTAAATGAGGTTTCATTGAGGTGATATGAGGTGTGTTTCAAATGTGGTTTCATTTGGTTTCATTTTGAGCTTATCATGCTGATTTGATTTTAAAATTGTATGGTTTGTATTTCCTACAAAACGTTTTTTACAATCATTTACATTAAGGTTCGTTTAGAAAACTCGAGTATTAAAAATGTACAGAAGTGTAATCAAAGTTCCCACTATTTTTTCCACTTATAGACTGTTGTCACCATAGATATATAGACTGTTAGACATAGATTGTTATTGCCATCTCCAAAAAGAAAAAAAAATCCTTCATATTTTGAGTTCTAAGATCCAGTTCTTAAAATTTGTTGACTCATCTCGTATATGTCGTTGCACGTAGTTCTAAATTTCGTTTATTTTAAACTTTTACATGAATTTCTTTTAGAGTTTAGGAATAAATTTATTAGGTAACATATTTTTTTTTAATTTCTGAAAACTTTTTTATGCCATTTTGGATTAATTTTAACTCACAGTTTTCGTTTCATACGTTTTTAACAATTTACAGAATGTAAGATCTAATTTTTAAGGTATGTAAAGTCTCTTTTATTGTGTTTCCTAATCTCTGCAACCCTTCCTACCATTTGAAGAGTTTCAATTTGAAGTCTGTCCATTATAACCCCATTTTCTCCAAAATTCTTCAAATTTTCATCTTGGCTAGTTTAAAACTTATTTTTTTTAAACTAATTATCTCTACAACATAAGATGAAATTTTAAAATAACGTTCGACGATGAAGTCTGATGGATGCCCATTACATGCATATTTCTGTAGAACTTATCAACCATATAGAAATAGGTCTTATATTATTTAAAAATATGATCTTCAGACGGTAAATGTCAGCAAACAAAATTGTGCGAAGTTTCTAGAATGCTTGTTTGTCCTAGAGAATTCCTAAGCAAATGCAATTACGCATTTCCCTGGAGTTTGGAAATCTTTGTTTCAACGACATGTCGTCCAATTTCAAGCGAAATTGAGCATCTCAGTGGGAGAAAAGAGGTGATTTGCGAAACTGCCATCGTCGCTCTTGCGCAATCTGAGACATAATATTGTTTTGTTCACTCATCTTTCTCCGGAATAAACTTTATCCGTGGATAAAATTTGTAAATGTCAACTCATGTAAAAGGGCTAAGCAATTCCGACTTTTTAAATGAAGAAAAATTGTTGCAAATAAAGTGAACTGGTGTATTTGAAATTTCTTACAATCTATCGTAAAAAAAATCTTTCAAAGGAATATATTTTCCATGTTAAATATGCGTATATCGATGTAAAATATTTTTTAAAAAGTAAATAATTTTTTTTTAAATTGAGTACATTGATCATTTTAAATTGACAATAAATTTTTGCGATTAAATTTTTATATCCATTTTTTAATTACACTTTATGAAACAACAAACAAACGACAAACGAAGAAGGATTTCCGGGAATCTCAATCCTTGGAGTAGCAATGTTTTCAGAAATGAGTCTCACTTTAAGTTGAGCTCCAATGAGTAATATAAACGTGTTAGCAGATATCTATGACATTATCAAAACCATCTATGATGTATATATATATATATATATACATGGGGCCTGTTGCTTCAGTGACTATCACCCTGCTCTCGGTGCCACAGGCTTCGAATTCGAGTCCTGGCAGTACCATAAATGCTTGTAGTGGTTCGAAATCCCCATTAAACCGTAGGTCCCGGTCTAATATGATTGTAGAAAATTGGGTGTAGGGCTTACAACTCTGCACCGTAAAAAGAAAATATCTCATTCTTCAAAATCTGCCAGTAAATACCATGATGCTGTTGCGTCACTGCAGAATAATATAATTATATATACAGAGTACAACCTAAGCCAATATCCAGCCTTTATTTCCGCCATATTTAATCGTAGTTATGTGATAGCAAATACTGTTGAAATGATAGCAAAGCATTGTGCTAAACATTCATTTTATTTTTATTAATATTATTATTTATTTTTAATTTAAGAAAATAAATAAATTGGAAGGCAAAATCTATCTTTTTATATAATTCCCAATTACCCATAGTTATTTTCAATAATCATATCTTAAGAAACGTAACACATAAAGCATCACTTCTGTGTGGTAGACATTGTCCGATATCTTGTAATTTTAGTTTATCATTGATGGGTCGTTGTTAGTGAATAAAATCAGGGTACAACCCCGATTTTAAGGCCGGAAAAGGGATTCCCCGATTATTCATGAAGGGTGTATCAATCGTAAACTGGACATGTCCATATACTGTTACATATAATGAAGATCCTCGGAGCGTCTCCAGTGGCGTTTCCAGTTAGACAAAAAAAAATGTCGATTAAAAAGTTACAAACATCAAATCATTCTCTTGAAATTAAAAACGTGCCCAATAAAAGCTGTATAAATTGTCGAAATATCACGGACTATTTATTCGTTCACTGACTTTTTTTGATCAAACATTTTTTCTTAATTATGGAGCTTTTGCGACATGTATGACGTGTGTGGTTCCAACGTGATCAGATTCTTTGCAAGTAGCATCAAACACCAGAGCGTACCTAGCTACTGCATTCACAGAAATGCTCACGAGACCTGGTGGGCGGGTAGAGTGGAACCGCGGTCGCTGGACTCTCATGTATTTATACCTCAGGGATTACGTTAAGGCACAGTTTTATGCGACTGATGCAAGCTTTCTGGAATATATGAAACAACTTATCTTCAAGCAGGTTTCAGAGTTACGCCAGCTATGATCAGATGTGTCCACTATTCAATAGGGAAAATTCGAGCAGTATCTCCACGTAATGTGTTGTTTTCGTTGTTTGCAAGTAACGACTATAAAAATTGTGCTACCTTAATTGTGATGTGTGTCCTAACTTAAGGAGAATTCTTCATTTTCAGAATAACGGTTCCATATAATTCGTCAACGATTTGCAATAATCTACTTAACATTTTTTTTCTTTACTTTTCTCCATTACGGTATTTAATGTATCCGTTATTTGGCGTTTTACCCAGATTTCACTCCGGATATAATTTACTTAATTCTGCAGCCGACCCCTCAATGAAGGCCGAAAAAAATCTAATCTTTTTCAATTAAAAATTTCGATCAATTTTAGTCACACAGACGTGAAACTTTTTGTGCAAAATTTGTTATGTTGAATAGAAACTTTTAATAAATATAGCTATAGGGGACTAGAGATTATCTAAAAAGTTAGATATTTTACTTTCTCTAATATTGATTTTTAAAAAGAAAATGCTATAATATTTTTTTTAATCATGGGTAGTTTGTTACAAAAATGAAGGCAAGGTATTGACTTAAGGTTGCAACCGGTATATAATATATATATATGCATATTAATGACTTAATATTCTTCGTAAATTGCTACTTATAATAAACACCATCGCAGCGCTCCCAGTGATGAAATATGGAAGTTCGGACACCAAATTCCGAAATTAAGTGATTTAGACTACTATTTTTGATTAATTAAAAAAAATTAATTAAAAATTTGTACACCAACATTAAAATATGTAGAAGAACCATCTTGAAATTAAAATATGCGCAATAAAAAATAAATAAATTGTCGAAATATCACGGATTATTTATTCTTTCACTGACTATATTTTAATTAAACATTTTTCCTAATTATATAAATTGTGCAGCTCTTTTCGAGATGCATGTCATTTTCATAGATCATGCTTTTAATGTACCCCAAAATTAAGAATGCATACATGTTAAATTTGATGATAGTGTTACCAAGGAGTAGGTACACCCCGTTCATTGAAAATAAATGGGGTGTAATATTAATAATAATATAAATAGCATTGAAATAATTGTTGACGGATTTGCTGAAGCATCTCGAAAATTTTGAAAACCTTGAAAAGAAGTTCCGGCAAGAGATCTTGAAAGGTGCTATACATATGGCCGTTTAAGCTACTAGGCAGACTGTGAGATTCTACTAAATCATTATGCACAATATCAGTTCAAACATAAACTGCGAAACTTTACTGGTATTCTATCTTGTAACCATGTGTGCTATCATATAGCCAATGAGGCGAATTAAAGATGTTAATCATAACTGACAGTAAAAAAAATAACCTCATAAAATAGAGGCGTGCACAGAAGGCAAAATTTGCTTCAGTTTGCTGTAAGTACCAGCGAGGAACTTAGCATGCAGATGTTGCATGGTTTCAATGCTTGCACTTCTACAAATGAACGAGTATACACATTTTTGCTTTTGCTTTAAAATTCTCCAAACGACTGAACACTCACTCTAAATGAATGTACAAGAGCTCTCTAGCTTGTAGAAGTATTATCCTCAAATTTGCGTGATATAGCTTTTTCTATAAGAATGTGTTACTTTCCACTCCGCATGCCATACCTTTAAAGCACACAATAAACTTCTGCGCAACTGCCAGTGAATTCATTCAAATTGTTGGAAATTCAGCAACTGTATTCTCAGACATCCCTGCATATATTTTCATTTGTAGTTCGATACATAACTTGCATGTCAGTGAGCTCTGAATTAGCACTATTCGAAATGCATGCGAGGAAATGACAATTTGGGCCAGGTTTTTATATTTTCCCAGATAATTTAGAGACACCATGCATTATAATTTAGAACAAGAAAGTGTTCGAGAATTTATCAAAATTGTTGTAGAAATTTTTCAAATATATATTAGGTTGGGGAAAAAGAAATCCATTATTTTTATATGAACTTCAGGACTTTATTTAACATGCTTCGGATTGTCCGATTTGGGTCAAATATGCACCGTTTTGTTGTATGATTTGTTGCCATTTTAAAGGTAACTTCATAATGCCTCTCTCATAGAATTCCTGGTCTCTATTTGCAAAAAACTCTAGTAGTCAATTTTCACAATCCTCCCTAGATGCCAATTTTTTATCATTAAAGAAATTTTGCAATGCAAGAAAAAGATGATAATCGCTTGGTGCCAAGTCTGGACTGTATGGCGGATGCATTAAAACTTCCCAACCAAGCTCCCGAAGTTTCTGGCGAGTCACTGTAGATGTGTGTGGCCTAGCGTTGTCCTGGTGGAACACGACACCTCTCCTGTTGGCCAATTCTGGTCGTTTCTGGTCAATCGCTATCTTCAAACGGTCCAGTTGTTGACAGTAGAGATCAGAATTTAGCGTTTGGCCATATGGAAGCAACTCATAATAAATAATCCCCTTCCAGTCCCACCAAATACATAACAGAACCTTCCTGGCCGTTAGTCCTGGTTTGGCCACCGTTTGAGGTGCTTCACCGCTCTTTGACCACGATCGTTTTCGCACAGGGTTATCGTATGTGATCCATTTCTCATCTCCAGTCACCATCCGTTTAAGAAATGGGTCTATCTCATTCCGTTTGGCCAAGGCTTCGCAGATGGAAATTCGATCCATCATGTTTTTTTCTGTTAATTGGTGTGGCACCCAAACATCGAGCTTCTTTTTGAATCCAGCTTTGTGTAAATGGTTTAAAACTGTTTTATGGTCGAGTTTTAGCTCCTGGGCGATGTTACGACTGCTAATATGCCGGTCAACTTCGATCATTTCTCCGATTTTATCGACATTTTCGACGACCGGCCTACCTGTGCGAGGTGCATCTTTAACATCAAAAATTCCTGAACGGAATCTACGAAACCAAAATTGCACATAATTGGCTGTTACAGTATCGGAACCATAAACACCATTCACAATTTTAGCCGCCTGGCTTGCATTTTCGCGTTTGTCAAAGAAAAACTGTAAAATGTACCAAATTTTCTCTTTGTTCACTTCCATTTTTAACACCCTGTAACTCCCAACTGAATGGACCAAACAAAAAACAGAAAAAGAATTATTTTAGTACGAAGTGCCACCTTTCTAACGAGCATAAATCTGAAATTGTTTAATTGATACTTTACGTGATATCGATCACTACAGCCATCTATCGAAAAAATAATGGATTTCTTTTTCCCCAACCTAATATATATATTCACATATTTCATCTAATAATAACACTTTAATCTTACAACTTAAGAAATTCATTAAAATTTATTTCTAATGTTTTTCTTTATAAAAAATAAAAAAGAAAAAAAATGTGTCTCTTTAGAAAATATACAAAATAAATATATAATTTTTTAATTTTTTTCCCAATCATAAAAAAAAAATTATTAATTGGTCATAATTCCAATGCAATTGTTATTGCAATTCAACGTGATTCTTATACAAATAAATTATACTTTATACGTTGTGAAAGTAATAAAAAAAGTTATAAAAGGAAATTGTAAAGATAACGCAAAATAAAAATAAAAATAGTTTTAAAAATGTCTTGAATAAAAAAAAAATGACAGATAATTTGCTATAACCACCAAGGATGGCGTGATTGGTGGAATGGAAGTAATCACGAGTTTATTCGAATTCAGTTCCATAAATGCATATTCATGAATTTAATCAAATAATTAAGGTTATGGAATTTGTCTATACCAACGATATTTTCACAACTAAATGGTAAGAGAGAAAATATCATTTTGATACCATCAATAATAAAGCAGCGTGGTATATGTTGAGAAGACAGAAATGAATCTCTGGGGGACGATTTCGTTTCTGAAATCAGGAAAGGATCAAACGGAAATGGAATGGATATTGAGTGAGTAGATGGTCATCTGGGATTCAACAAAGATTGTCTGTTTTAAGGGGGAATTTAAATTATGTAAAAGGGTAGCCTTTCTAAAAGCATATATTCTAGAATAGAATTTGATGCCTGATGACCTAAGGCAAAAATTGCATTAGATGAGACTTCGATGTAGACTAAAAGTTTAAGCCAAATCATCATTCTGAGAAGATTCATTATCATGTATGTGTTGTCGCTTATCCTACAAATTGCAAGCTAAGGCAGCCGAATCTCGTTTGATATTTCAAAACCTTTCCCTCTACCCTTCACTTTGGATCTTAAATATAAGTTTGTGTGTTTAAATAAGCTGCATTTGTTAACAATTAGGGATATAGCTTAGACTCATGTGTCTCTTTATGCATTCTCCCAAATGATATCCTACAAATATGTGACACGACATGCATCAAAATACATTTTAATTATTGAAAATTTTCGTGATTTAATTCTTCAATAGGATATAGGGAATTAAGGCAATAAATTAAAATAAATTTTTCTTAAATTTACTCTAATTTACTATTCTTAGCTTTCTAATGGCAAGAAACGAGACAATGAAAGTTAACAATACATTTCAGATATCAATGTAGAATTAATTAATTCCGTGACGAACAGTTTATTTTTGCACTGAAATCTAGGCTATTTCACTAATGTTATTTGCACTTAATTTTATTTGAACTATTTTCATTAGTTTTAATTGCACTAAAATATACACTGAAGTGACAAAAGTCATGGGATAGCAATATGCAAATTTTCAGATGGCAGTAGCATCGCGTAGAACATGTATAAATGCGCAGTGCTTTCGCAGAGCTTTCATTTCTGTTCACGTTATTCATGTGAAGAGGTTTTGAGGTGATGATGACCGCACGACGGGAATTAACAGACTTTGAACGCGGAATGTTAGTTGGAGCTAGACGCATGGGTCATGCCATTTCGGAAATCGTTAGGGAATTCAACATTCCCAGATCCACTGTGTCAAGAGTGTGCCGAGTATGAAATTTCAGGCATAACATCCCACCATGGACAGCGCAGTGGTCGACCGCCTGCACTTAACGACCGAGACCGGCGACGTCTGCAAAGAATCGTAAATTCTAACAGACAAGCAACATTGCGTCAAATAACCGCAGAAATCAATGTGGGAAGTACAAGGGACTTGTCTGTTAGAACTGTGCAAGGAAATTTGGCTTTCTTGGGCTATTCCAGCAGAAGAACGACTCGAGTGCCTTTACTGACAGAACGACATCGCTTGCAGCGACTCTCGTGGGCACGTGAGCATATCGGTTGGTCCTAGATGAATGGCAAACCGTGGGCCTGGTCCGATGAGTCACGATTTCAGTTGGTAAGAGCTGATGGTAGGGTTCGAGTGTGGCGCAGACCCCGCGAAGCCATGGACCCAAACTGTCAGCAAAGGCACTGTTCAAGCTGGTGGTGGCTCCGTAATGGTGTGGGCTGTTTTTTCATGGCATGGACTTGGTCCTCTGGTGCGACTGGACCGAACATTGACTGGAAATGCTTATGTTCAGCTATACTTGGAGATCACTTGCAGCCATTCATGGACTTCATGTACCCAAACAACGATGGGATTTTTATGGATGACAATGCGCCATGTCACCGGGCCACAACTGTTCGCGATTGGTTTGAAGAACATTCTGGACAATTCCAACGAATGATCTGGCCACCTAGATCGCCCGACATGAATCCCATCGAGCATTTATGGGACATCATCGAGAGGTCTGTTCGTGCCCAAAATCCTGCACCATCAACGCTTTCACAATTATGGACGTCTATCGCGACAGCAGGGCTCAATATTCCTGCAGAAGACTTCCAACGACTTGTTGAGTCCATGCCACGTCGAGTTGCTGCACTTCGCCGGGCGAAAGGAGGGCCGACACGATATTAAGAGGTATCCCATGACTTTTGTCACTTCAGTGTATCTCATGTTATGAAATTTTTTTCAGATTTTTTTTTCCTGTCGTGGCATTTTGAAGATGAAATTCTGGTATAAACCTCTTACGTATTACTTTAATAATTGCTGTTTACTCGTATGTGACAACCGCCATCCAATAAAACATTCATCTAACATGGAATGTAAATGATATTCACAATACTCAAAAGAGGTAGACAAATAAATAAGTCATGAATGAAATATGAAAAATATAGCTTTGAAAGTATCTCATTAAAGTCAATAGGATCTCAAGGATGTCTGGATGACATTTTCAACTAATCTACTTTAAAAGTTGCATAAATTTCGTAAAAAATAATCATAAAAAACATCTACACAAAAGTGTTCATTATAACTAAAGTAAATCTGTTTTACAACTTTCATTCACTGCTATTCAAAGTAAGCATATTATATCTCACTTCTCTTTTCGAACTATTCACACCAATAAAAGAATGTTGATAGAGTTATTAAGTGCAAGTTAAAACCCTCCAATCTGATATTCAAAATGTCAAAATTAAAAAAGTAGTTAATGATTATAAAGATAGTAATTTCCTTACGTTCCACATACGGAAATTATAAAATTTATATTTCCTTAGTGCAAAATTCGTTTTTTTAATTACGGCAAATCTTGATCTAAACACAAAAAAAAACAATATTTCTAAGAAATAATGTGTATTCCATGTACAATTTGAACACCACATAGACGGGGAATGGAGTAGAACAAACAGGGCCCATATTTATCTATTATATGTGAGAAAACTTAAAAAATTGTCACCAAGTGACTGCCCATCGATATGCTTACACACATTGTCACAATCACCGCTACAAAATTTCCATTAGTGGATTCAAACTTCAGTCCTCTTGCAAGCTAGCTGCTGTCATTATGTCACTTGTTGAACTTATAGTATTTCCTCGCTAATCCTTTATATCTCTTGTACTTTGGAAAGTATACCTCGAATAATCCAATGAAGAGGAATACAGGAGTGCATTAACTTTCAGGAAAATTTTTAATTGTAACTCCCCGGGACTTAGGTGTAGTAGGAGAAAAAAGTACAAAAACTTCCACAAGGCTGCCTAACTCTTGATGATACACTCTAACTCTCATGTCACAATCTTCATTGAATGAATTCGTTTTTGAAATTAGTGAAATTATTTTACTTTGTCCCACCCTAATATCATGTAACAACATACGCTAAAAGAGTGAATATGGTAAAAATAATATTAAAAATTTTAAATTGAAAAGCTCCAATTATGGATGTAATGTAATATATTGAATCCTAAGATGTATAAAATATATAAAGTGATATTATGCAACTAATATAAACATAAGTGAAAGAAAAAATAAAAAATACAGAAAGAATAAACAGTACTATAAACATTATATGAAAATATAATATTTCATATTATACAAGTATCACAACAGGGTTCTGTCTATGGGGAATTAAATAAATGTTATTTCTTTAAGTGAAAGTATTGGCTCAAAGGTATTCAGCTAATATTTTAATGGTAATGATTTCTTGACTTGATTAATTGATTGATTCATTCTTTTCCCGTAAAATTTATTTAGTTGAGGATTTTTCAGGTCCCTCAGTTGTAAATTTTATGTTTGTGCTCTTGAATGGAAAATTGTTCACAGGGGATTTTAATATACATGATTGTATTAAAAAAAGGTAGTTGTACATTGAATTGTTCTCCAATTCTCCACAGAAATAGAAATCCTCTTTTAACAGGAGTGATTGTAACGGACACAATCGGATTCAAACATGAGCCTTTTGCTAGCTGCTTGCTATAACATGGCGCCACGAGGCACCAGGAGCTTCTGTAGTCGAATTACTAATCATTAAAAGATAAAAGGTACTGATATTTGATCCATGTTCATCGCTGTCTCTAAAATTGTCATTCATTAATCCATAAGAAGTCAATTTTTTTATTAATTACTAATAATTAACTTCTGAAATGTACTTTTTTTCCACTAAATTTATACATTTCTTTGCGAAATAGAAGGATTTTTCAGATATCAAACTGTTGACTATAAATAGCAGCAAGCAAATGGAAAATAGTCATCTTCATGACTTGGCCAGATGAATGATGATAAAGGTCCACTAGAGTGAAGAAACTTTACAAAAACATCTCTTTCATCTGTATTCACAGTGGATACAAGCCCCAAATATCACAGGTGATCATATCCATATCATATAATATAAACATGAAGGATTTTAATGTTATTGTCTGCGGACTATCAATAACAGCAAACGAAGGACAAATTGGTATGCCTGTGTCATCTTCGTGACTTTACCAGGCGAATGATGATAAAAATCCACCAAACTAAAGAAACATTACAAAAACATCTCTTTCGTCTAGATTCACAGTAGATTCAAGCTCCAAATATCACAGGTGACCATATCTATATCATATGACATTAACTGATCATGTATATCATATTTTATCACATTTACTGAATTTTTCAGTGATAATCTTTTCAAATGCCTATAATCTTGTTTTTCATACAACGGTTTCATGGTTAAGAAACGAATTCCACGAGGTGAAAGTAGCCTCATATATGAGAATCAGTTTTTTATTGGGTTCTTTCTTATTCCTCGTTCAAATAATATCGGATATAAATCAATGTCGTATTTCTTCTTTTCATATTTTTCTAGTATAAATTGAAAACCTATGTCTGATTTAGACTGTGTGGGAGTGTTTCGTTCGTTTCGTTTGCACATAAGTTTGTTGTTTACGGGCAAGTTGAAATTTTTGTATCTTGTTTTTTCTATATTCTCTATAATAACAAAATATTTCTACTAAGGTGTCTTTTATTATATATTATTATCTTTGTTCTACAATGTATCTTGCTAGAATTTCAAAAACTAACTACCAAGAATTATATGGAGGAGAATTATATTAAGGAAATATTTTTTACTTTTTGTTTTTTATAAAAAAATAAACTCTCATAACTATATATAACCTTCATCAACTGAAAACAATTCTCATCCTGAAATTCTGTAATCCACTCACGCAAAGACGCATTTTTTCATAATAAAGTAATCAAAAATATTTTTAGGTAAGAAAAAAAAAATAAAATTTATTAAGAAAAAGTCTATTATCATTTTAAGAAATTATCATATATCTATTAAATAAATCGATTACAAAAATAAAATTCATTACTTAACAAAATAGTAGATAGAGTTTCGAAATATCTAAAGCTCAGGAGTCAATACCAAGAATAAGCACAATAAATTCGTAAGAAAATCGTGTAGTTAAACTTTAGAAGAAATTTATTGAATAGCAAAACTGCCACAACAAGGAAATTCCAAATTGTGGTCACTCAATCCTACAGTTGGAAATCTTCCCTAAATCCTAAATACCTGCAGTTCATTAAGCAAATGGCATTAAATCAAAATGCTTACCATTTGTAAACAATAGCATAATTATTTTTAACTCCAATGTGAGAAACTTGATCTGTCTAAATGTCATAAATAAATTGGTAATTTTGCAGATTACTTCATAATGGTACATCCACTTTGGTTTTTCCAAGTAATTATGTAGATTACAATATAATAGGTAACATATTTCGGTGCTTCATTTTTGAAAGTTGTGCTTTCCAAGTAACTCCAGGGAAATTTTAGGCCTTGACGATGAGTGTGTAAATAAACAAAGTGGGATGAAGCTTCCTAGGGAGTTATTAAAATGTGTAATGTCCCATATTCTTATAATTAGATAATTAGTGCTTTTTTATCATACCTAAATCTGCAATTGTGGTATTAGATGACATTCAGAAGCAGATGAATCTAGTAGCAGGTCCAGAAGCAGATGAATCAAACAGCAGGTCCAGAAGCAGATGAATTCAAATTGTTCACCATTAGAAAAATGCAATACAATATCAACTAAAATAGTTATTATTAAGATGATCAGGTGCTTACTTTATCTGCATGTCATGAACAAATCCGTTGTTTTTGTAGATTACTTCATAATGGTAATTCACACTTCAATGATTCCAAGTACGTCCAGAAAATCCAACTTTGATATCATTCTTCCCTTACTACCAAGCAATTTGAATGTCAATACATTGTTCTATCTGCATATCATGAACAAATCCGTTGATTTTGTAAATTACTTATAGTGGTAATTCACACTTCAGTGATTCCAAGTAAGTCCAGAAAATCCAACCTACATATCACTATTCCACTACTACCAGCCAATTTGAATGTCAATACGAGATATTCTGCAACGTTATCCACCGAATATTTTTAAAGAACTAGCAAATACCATAACTAGGAATCAAATCATCGGCTAATTACACTCCAACATTATGCAAAATTGATTAGTTTGAAATTTTTTCAAGAATTATCAATTAAATATAAATATAATATAATTCATTCAAAAGAAAATACTTAGATTCTTCTGTTCTGGCTTTTAATATTAATGCAATAAAACCACATACATAAATATAAAAAAAGTAATAATGGTTTCATAAATAAAACATAATTAGTTTTAGCAATAAGTCTTACAAATAAAAAAAATTAATTTTCACTGTAAATTAATTTAGCATGATTCCTGAAATATACTTTCTTGCTGCAAAGATAAAAAACAAAAACTTTTGTTCCAAAATTAATTTACGGTAATTATTTTTAATGATGTTGCTACAAAAACTGAATTGTAAATTTTCTGCATAATTAAACCATAAAATAAATACAAGAACCCAAAAAATTATTCACAAGTTGTACAAAAATAGCTTACTAACTTGTGATCAAAATGGTGTATTAAAACTTGATAAAATAATATATTTATATTTTATGCTGCTTATCATATAGTAAAAAATTAATTAGTATGAACAACTATTAAAAACATTCAAGAAATGATTTTGTTTAACAAAAATAAAGCAATAAAAAGTTGTTTTCAAAGCTGTTATGTAAATCATGTTTGTATTTCATAAGAAATGAAATTTTAATTAGTATCATAATTGAAAACAGTTTACATTCTCCTATAAGGCATGTATCTTGATATTGAAAACGTTCCGTTTCGTCATTTTTTAAGTGCACGTAAAATAAGTTTTCGATCCCATGTGATATTAAATTAATCTAGATAAAATAAATCACATTAACATTTTATTTGAAATTATTAAAGAAACTTGTTCATTATTACAAACTATATATCTTTTTTCCCAGAAAACAATATCGTGAGTAATTGATAAAACACTAAATTTATAGCTATCATGACATTAATATGAGTTTTTTTAAAACGATGATTTAATTATAATATAACAGACAAATATAAATTTAGAATTCTTCTGCGAGTAAAATACATTTGTTCAAAAAAACGAAAAGCACACATATTAATTTGAAAGCAGTCAGTTTAATATTTTCTTGTTAAATTAAATAAAAACAATAACACTATTCAATAAATATATATTTCTCAGGGAATAATTTTTAATCAACATCAAATAAAATATTTTTTGTTAAGATCCCTCAGGAATTCTTCTCAGAATGAAAATTAAAAATATTTAGTTAATTAAATTTTTAATTTAGTATGTATATCATAAAATATTTTGAGTTAATTAAATTATTTGCTAAAAAATATCTTTTGTTTTAGTTGTAATTAAAATAACAACAATGATTTAATGAATAAATTAAATTCATCAATATATAATAAATAGCACTAAAAGGAAAATTAAAAATACTTCATTAATATTTATTATGTTGTTTATTTACTGTAAAATATTCAATTTAAAGTCAAATATGGCAATTTCACTTAAAAACTGTTATTCATTTTTTAAACTCTTTAAAAAATATATTTCGTTTATAATAAAATACTTACAATTGTTTTTATTCTTGGAATTGTTAATAATAATAATTATTATTATTAATAATAATATATTATAATTTGTGAGATTATATTTTATTTTTACACAGGTTATCACAGTATAAATATGGTACAAGTAGGATCACAGCATGTGTACGTTAAAAATAAGCATTATTATATTTAAAACTTGCAAATGTTCATTGACTTGTATTTTTTAATGTTGGTAAGTTTGAATTTTTTTTATCAATTTTGTTTTTGTGAATTTGCTGTAAATGGTATCAGCGGTATCTTTGTGCAACACGTGATGTTTAATGAACTACAATAGGTGTACTTCATGTACAAAGTTGCACTATGGGGGATTTATACACTATCAGAGAAAAATGTGAGAAAAATGCTTTCTTGCAGATATTTGACTATTAGTCTGTGTTAAACATGTAAAAATACAGAAACCCCTTGTATCCATAGGCATGGTGGAATGATTGGTGCTCATCAAAAGGAAAATATAGAGAGTAATGCTTTTCTGTAGGTATTTCTTAAGGTAATCGCCAATTTGTGCTATACGGAATGAAAACTTTGAATCATATATTTATTCATATGCATCATAAGCGTACGAGGTATGTAAGAATAGAAAAAGATAAGAAGAATACCTTCTTGCTGGTATTTCTAGAGAAAATATGTTTTATGTAAAACCAGGAATAATTCGTGCATGTATGTGCACCGTAGGAGATGAGATGCACAACAAGATAAAAAGCTAAGAAATAATTCTTGCAGATATTTCTTGGAAATATTAAGTATCAATTTATTTTTACGTGATGAAACCCGGGAAGCACTCCTGATTCCACGTGCAACATAGGGAATGACTTGCACAACAGGAGAAAAAGGTAGGAAGGAATTACTGCAAATATTTCTTAAGAAAATCATCTATCAATTTACTTTATGCTTGATAAAACCGGGAATCACTCCTATATCCATGTGCACCATAAGGGATGATTTGCACAACAAGAAAAAAATATAGGAAAGAATATCTTCTTGCAGGTAATTCTTGAGAAAACCTGTTTTGTGCATGGCCAAAACCAGGAAACATTTGTACATTAATGTGCACCATAGGGGATTAGATGCACATTAAGAGAACAGGATAGGAAAGAGTTCTTGCAGAAATTTCTTGAGGAAATCAGCTATCAATTTACTTTATGCATGAGCAAAACCAGGATTCAATCACTCCTGCATTCATGTGCACCATAGGCGATGAGATGCACTACAAGAGAAAATGTAAGAAATAATATCTTCTCACAGGTATTTTTTGAAAAAATCCGCTATCAGTTTGTCTTATATAACAAGAAAACTTGGAATCATTTGCGTATTCATGTGCATTCAAAGGGTTCACAATAAGAGAAAAGGACAGGAAAGTAAGTCATTTTTGAGAATTGATAGCCATATTGGTGTTATACATAAGTAAAACCAAGAATCCCTTGTGTACCACTGCAGACTAACAGCAGCAAATCATATTACAAAATACACTCTTTTCTACAATTCTAAATAAACTTAATTAAATGGATAGAGATCGAACTCATAGTCTGTTCCTTTGAAGCAGTCATGACACAACACTTGTCAATGTTCAAGCCGATCAAATTATGATAGATTTATATTTTGCTAGTTGCTATTTGCTATTTATTATATTTTAGGTTTATTCATCTATCAATTATAATATTGAATGTCATAATTTCATAGGCTGTAACATAACTCTCATTGGTATATAAAAACCAGTCATAAATTTTATTCACGATTATATTTCAGAGAAAAACCAAAGAAATATCATATTTATATTTTTATTTATATTAAAATAAAAAGAGCAATTCTCAATAAGAGAAAAAGTATTTACAATAGGTTTTTTGTTCATATGTATTGTTTTTATTTTTTATTTGATCATATAATATACGCATAAAACATTAACATAAAGGCTATACACTGAAGTGACAAAAGTCATGGGATATCTCTTAATATCGTGTCGGCCCTCCTTTCGCCCGGCGAAGTGTAGCAACTCGACGTGGCATGGACTCAACAAGTCGTTGGAAGTCTTTTGCAGGAATATTGAGCCAGCGTTGATGGTGCAGGATTTTGGGCACGAACAGACCTCTCGATGATGTCCCATAAATGCTCGATGGGATTCATGTCGGGCGATCTAGGTGGCCAGATCATTCGTTGGAATTGTCCAGAATGTTCTTCAAACCAATCGCGAACAGTTGTGGCCCGGTGACATGGCGCATTGTCATCCATAAAAACCCATCGTTGTTTGGGTACATGAAGTCCATGAATGGCTGCAAGTGATCTCCAAATAGCTGAACATAAGCATTTCCAGTCAATGTTCCGTCCAGTCGCACCAGAGGACCAAGTCCATGCCATGAAAAAACAGCCCACACCATTACGGAGCCACCACCAGCTTGAACAGTGCCTTGCTGACAGTTTGGGTCCATGGCTTCGTGAGGTCTGCGCCACACTTGAACCCTACCATCAGCTCTTACCAACTGAAATCGTGACTCATCGGATCAGGCCACGGTTTTCCATTCATCTAGGGACCAACCGATATGCTCACGTGCCCACGAGAGTCGCTGCAAGCGATGTCGTTCTGTCAGTAAAGGCACTCGAGTCGGTCTTCTGCTGGAATAGCCCAAGAAAGCCAAATTTCTCCGCACAGTTCTAACAGACAAGTCCCTTGTACGTCCCACATTTATTTCTGCGGTTATTTGACGCAGTGTTGCTTGTCTGTTAGAATTTACGACTCTTTGCAGACGTCGCCGGTCTCGGTCGTTAAGTGCAGGCGGTCGACCACTGCGCTGTCCATGGTGGGATGTTATGCCTGAAATTTCATACTCTCGGCACTCTCTTGACACAGTGGATCTGGGAATGTTGAATTCCCTAACGATTTCCGAAATGGCATGACCCATGCGTCTAGCTCCAACTAACATTCCGCGTTCAAAGTCTGTTAATTCCCGTCGTGCGGTCATCATCACGTCAAAACCTCGTCACATGAATAACTTGAACAGAAATGAAAGCTCTACGAAAGCACTGCGCATTTATACCTGTTCTACGCGATGCTACTGCCATCTGAAAATTTGCATATTGCTATCCCATGACTTTTGTCACTTCTGTGTATATTAGTAATATAAATATACAATATAAATATACAATAGTAATATAAATATACAGTACAGTAATATAAATACAGTAATATAAATATACAATATATACGTAATAAACATAAAAATTAAATAGCATAAAATTTAAATTATAGGCATATCTTTAACAAAGTATTTCCTAATTCCATTTTAACCTTTGTATGCAAAATTTTGCTAACTGCTTACAAATATATATGTTAAGCTTTATTTATATAAAAATGCATAATTTATATTAAAAATTATTATTAAGGATTAAACAATTTCCATATAGCTATCTCAGTTTAAAAGCGTTATTAAATGCAAGACATAATATAAACTCTTACTCTTATTATTAACAAGTTAGAAATATTGTAATCCTTTGTAAAAATGTTGCAAAGTAAAATTTTTGTTACTATCAATAATAAAAGCAAATTACCAAACTTCTACTAAAATTCTAAGTATAGTTTTAAAAAAAGACTTCTTTAAGTATAGATTTCATTGATATGCTTTAATTTATTTGAATTCATTCCTATATGAGAATATCAGTCCTATGACCTTGAGAAATCATTTAACTTATGTCTAAGGTTTATGCGGGAATCGTTATTATAAACTTAGTACAGCTCAACTAAATTACACAAATGCATTCTCAGAATTATTCGAGAAATTTAGCTATATTTTCATGTAACAACGTGATGGTAAACAATTTAAACTCTCTAGTACATTTCATTTCTTACAATGATGAAACAATTACTTGGATTAAGATTGGAATAATTTTAAATATGCATAGATGACCCCAAAGTAAAAGATATGAGAATCCTCTCTTTCAAACGCCATTGGAAAAAACATTTAACATTTAATTTTCAATAAAGAATAGCACCTTATTGGCAAGTCTTGAATTATTTTCATGTAAGCCACAATCACATATGTTTTTCCTTCCATTGAGCCACAACTCTTCACTTGTTTTTTAAATTTTACTTTTGCCTATTCCAGAAAAATTACAGCAATTTCCGATAGAAAGCAATCTGAATAGAAAAATACCATTGAAAACACGGCGGCGTAAGGAATATAAATACGGGAGAACCTTAATTTATTTTAGTTCAGTGTTTGCCAATGAGAGCGATATATATATCTCTTAAACAAAATCGAATGAATGTTCTTTTGCTTATTAAAACCAGTATCTCGAAGCAAGGACGTTTTGATCACAAAAAACTGATTTCATTTAGCATGAGGCAAACTATTAATTTTGATTTATTTGATGAAAGAACATTTAATTAACTAATAGTATTTATGTATATAAATCTAAATGAAGATTGTAAGGCATAATTGTTTTTTGCAGATTTAATATTTATTTATTCCAATAAGAATTATGAGTTTCATTACACTATCTAATTAGTCGTATATACAATTTTCTTTATACTTGTTGTTGCTTTCCATTCGTTACTGGATATAAATTATTTAGAAAAAAATATTATGCATAAAATTGCATTCTAATTCAAAACTATTAAATTAGAAATATGCAAATGCGATATATTACGGAAGAATTAAGAAGAGGTGCAAAAGCTTTAAATGAGTAAACAAATCACTTATAGTGTTTTCAATAGTAATAGCTTAGGGTTGATTATTGTGATTATTTCTTTCAATAAAAATTATAAGTTTTACGCTATTCATTATTATTTATTTAATTACGCATACAATTTTGTCTACACGTTGTTATTTCCATTCTTAACTGGACCTGATTTATTCAGAAATAATCATATGTAATAAATTACTTTCTGATGGAAAACTATTAAATTAGAAACATACAAATGCGATATATTGCAGAAGAATTAGGAAGCGGTACAAAAGCCTTAAATGAGTAAATAAATCGCTTATGCTGTTTCTAATAGTAATAGATTAGGATGTTGCGACTTTAGGGAAAAAATAAGGAGTAACTTCTAAGGAAAAGCCTTTTAATAACATATCTTTATCCTAGTGAAATCTGGTGAAGTAAATAAATATAAATTTTTTTCTTCAGAGAAAGGCACGTGGGGAAATAAGTAAGTTACTCAGAAATATTATCTTTATATCATACATTATATTTTATATATTTTTTCATTTAAAACAAGCCAAAATTCCTTCATAATAAGGGTTTCCACTGCTCAAATTCTATAACGCAGCAAATATATTGTCATTGTTGCTATTAAATTAAACCTTCTTTTCCAACTAAACAAGCATTACACTTTTTTGTGTGTCTAGTAGGTTTTTTTTGTATGTCTATATTTTGTAGCATTGCATATATTCGTTTGTATCCTATATTTTAAAATATCATCATATTTGATTAAACATAAAAGTAAAAATAGAAGATAAGAATATTGCAATAGAAGAATAGAAGATTTCTATTGCAATATTTTTAGAATAGAAGATTTGATAAGAATATTCAATTTAGAAGAGTTCTGAAACAATACAACATGAAATCACGTCTGCACATGTTTTCTGAATAACACAATTAATCATGTTTTCTGACAACGTGAAATCATGCAATATATTATTTATTAACCACGTTACATAGAAGTAGTGTTACGCTGTTATTGCTTGTTTCTTTTAAATATCATACATATTTTATGGTTTAATTTCAGATAACGGTATCATTATGTTTATTCTTAAAATGAAGCAACTTTATTCAATAAATTTATTTATTAATTTCTGTTAAATTACTTGTATTGCCTTTTTAAAGTCTCAGCAAATTTTCCCCCATAAGTTATGAAGTTATTTTAAAAATTCAAAATATAGAAATTTTCGAAAAATCTATTCGGCTGTAATTTAAAGAATTTTATACTAATAATTTATTTTTAAGTTTTATTTGATAGAAAATGACATCTGTAATTGGACCGTACCTTTTTTAGGTCTCTACAAAAAAATTTCTTAAGTTATGAAGTTCCAAAATTCAAAATATAGTTATCTTCAAAAAATACATTCTTACCAAATATTTAATTGATAAAATGCTAATGATAATGATAATGCAAATACTTACCTGATAAACCACCTTTAAAATTAAAAAAAAGTAAAGAACGCTTAAAAAATTAGTCAACACAATAAATATTTTATTATCAAACATAAAATTTCTACGAAATGAAAAATTCTTTACCAAATACTTACTGATAAAATACTAATGCCAATACAAGTACTTACCTGATAAACCTCCTTTAAAATTAAAAAAAAGTGAAGAATGTTAAAAAAATTACGCATCACAATATTCATTGCCAAACACAAAATTTCTACGAAATGAAAAATTCCTTACTTTTAATTCTTTACCAAATACTTACATAAAATGCTAATGCTAATGATAATGCAAATACTTATCTGATAAACCTCCTTTAAAATTAAAAAAAAGAAAAGAATGTTTGAAAAATTAATCATCACAATAAATACTTATTATCATGCAACATGCCAAGGTAACAAAATTTCTACGAAATAAAAAATTCTTCAATATTATTGCGATAAAATGTCCAAAGTTTGAAAGACAATAATTTTATCCTTATCGAACAAATAAAGTTACATTGTGATTTTTTATTCCTGTAATTATCTTGTCAACAAAGCACACTCCATCAAAAATAACTTCACAAAAGCTTTTTTTATAACAACTACCCTTTTTGAAATACACACACAAAAATTCAACCCATTGACACGTTTTTCCGTCTTATCTTTCTGAATCATTTTCAACAGCGGAAACACCTGAGATTCCAAAATTCATATCATATTTCTAACAAAAGTGTCAAAAAATCTTATCTTTTCGGTTCAACGTCTATATCAAAAAACCTCAACAAAGAGTTTAAAAAAGAATTGAAACTTTGATAAAAGGTTAACATAAAACTGAAATCTTGACACCATTCTAATGGGGAGAAATCAGAGTAATAATAAAGACTTGTCAGATTTACCAACAGGTAGTGTTAAATGGTTGCCATGGTAACTGCCGCCAGAGGGTACGGAACATGATTTATACTTCTCCAACCAAAGAGAATACCTCAGAAATCAACAGACCCAAACTGTTTCGGACTGTTCCTTGCCGGGTTGGGATTCAGATGCTAAATTTCGATTTTCCATGCAAATAAAGAAGCACGAAATGTGTGAGAAAGCCTATCTGGAAAGTGTCATATTTAATGGTAAGTCGTTGTTTTATTTCAGTTATAGTGTGATGAGTTTATTTATTTCAAATTTCATATGTATTTTTTTGAAATGATTATTTATAGTTTTCATAGACGAATCGAAAATCACTTTTTAAATATTTTTCTTTTAAATACGATTAGTTTTAAACATATTAGTCTTTTTCTTTTAAAAGAACAAATATATTATTTTAACATATTTTATGAAATTAATTAATTTCTAAACAAAACACCCCTCATCAAAAAAAAATTCTTTAAAATAAATACAAAGCAATAGATTATATAAAATTATTTTATATAAATTCCATCTAATTATTCATCTAAAAAATATTATTTAGTTTTTTTTAAACAACAAAATTTCAAAATGTAATAATTTTATTCATAAACAAATTGGAAAAAATTTCTAGAAATTTCTCGAAAACTGCCAACTTTATAAAAATAAAGAAACGTAATTTCAAAAACTAAATATATGTAAAAAGTATTGTAAATAAAATTTTTATTCTTTTTAAATTTTATTGAACATAAAATTACGAATGAAAATATAAAAATATATTTAAAAGAAAATTAACTTTGTTAATTTTTGTTTTAACTTTTTAAATTTTTTCTTTTGCTGTTTACCGTTAATTTTTGATGCTTAGTCTATTATTAAAGTTATCTGTGTGAATGAAACTAAAATAAAATTATAATTATTTGAAGAAAATGAGTTACTTAACATATAAATTTAAATGAAACAGCAAAGATTTTTCTTTTTATTGGCACGAAAATTTTATAAGAAACTTGAATAAATTTTAAAATTTTTTAAATAATTTAATTTATAAGCTAATTATTTAAAAAATATTATTTAGTTTTTTTAAGCAACAAAATTTAAAAATATAATAATTTTACACAAATTATAATAATTTTATTCAAAAACAAATTTTAATAAAATTTCTAGAAATTTCTCCAAAACTATCAACTTCATAAAAATAAAGAAACGTAATTTTAAAAAAATGATTGTAACGGGTATTGTAAATAAAATTTTATTCTTAGTAAATTATATTGAACATAGAATTACAAATGGAAATATAAAAAATATATATATAAAAGAAAATTAACTTTTTTTTGAAATTTTAATTTTTTATGCTTGATCTATTATTAATGTTATTTGTGTGAACGAAACTAAAATAAAATTAGAATTATTTCTATTTGATGAAAAATGAGTTATATAATGTATAAATTGAAATGAAATAGCAAAGTTTATTCTCAATATTAGACAAAACATTTTATAACAAACTTGAATAAATTAAAAATATTTTTACTGTAGTTTAATTTATAATCTAAATATTTATTTTAAAAATGTTATTTAGCTTTTTTTTAAGCAACAAAATATCAAAATATAATAATATTACACAAGTTATCATAATTTTATTCAAAAACAAGTTTTAATAAAATTGCTAGAAATTTTTCAAAGACTATCAACTTTATAAAAATAAAGATATGTAATTTCAAAAACTAAATATATGTAAAGAGTATTGTAAATAAGATTTTATTCTCATCGAACTATATTGAACATAAAAATATGAACGGAAATATAAAAATATATATACATATATAAAAAGAAAATTAACTTTATTTAAAATTTTAATTTTTGATGCTTGATATATTGTTAGCGTTATTTATGTGAATGAAACTAAACTAAAATTATAATTATTTGTATTTGTTTGAAAATGAGTTACATAACATATAAATTAGAATGAAATAACAAAGGTTTTTTTTTTCTCACTATCGGCACTAAAGTTTTATAACAAACTTGAATAAATTAAAAAAAAAATTACTATAGTTTAATTCATAATTTAAATATTAAACAAATCCAATCAGGCTATTTTATAAATAAAACATATTTAATAACTTTTTTTTTACTAAGGAATTTCTGGCGAAATATATTTTTTTGTTGTTTCGATTGCTTCCCAATAAAATATTTAAATTCGAAAATTAAATCACTCATCATATAAATATATGTACATATATAAATTAAGTATACATCTAAGTAAAATACAACCAGTTTGTTTTATTACCTTAAATCACATATCAAGTTTTATGTGGAAATGTAAACTAAAGAAAAGTTGTTTTATCAGGAAATTAATTTAATAAAAAATTAAATTAAATAATTAGTTGATTAAAATTAATTTGAGAATTATTGATTAAAATTAATTTAATAATTAAAAATAATTCACTTAATAATTAATTTACTTAAATTATAATTAATTAATTATAATTATTTTAAATTAATTCAATCAGAAAATTTTTAAAGTATCTGAACTTTTTATGACTTATTTATTATTTTCTGTAAGGAGTCAAATTAATATATTTAATCCGTCCTTACCTGGAATATTTTCCTAGACTTTTAAAAATTAATGTGACTTTGTCTTTAATATACATTCAAAATTATAGAAATATGCTTATTTTTAATATTTTTCTTATGAATGTATCCTTCTTACGTGTTCTTCATTTTTTTTTTTTATCTAGGCTTTTCAAACGTTTATTTGAAGTTTATTTAGTAATTAATGCTATTCAAAATTGATGGAATTTGTTCAAAAGAAATATATATATATACGTTATATATATATTATATATGAAAGTACTAATAGTTAAGTTAACTAACTAATTCAATTTAATAGCAAATTCTAACTTTACTTAAACTTTAATCATGTATAACATATTTACCGCTTTGTATGTTGAACGATGTTGTATTAAAACGACTATAAATACATTTAAATCTCATTCTGTTTAAAATGACAGTTTTGAAAGAGTGTATAGTAAACTTAAGGAAAGTTGTTTAATCAGGAAGTTAATTTAAAAAAAATTAAATTAAATAAATAATTGATTAAAATGGATTTAATAATAATGGATTAAATTAATTTAATAATTAAAAATAATGCATTTATTAATTAAATTAATTTAACGTTAGTTAATTAATTATACATGATATAAATTAATTCAAAAATTTTTTTAAGTGTCGGACACTTTTTATGACTTATTTATTACTTATGCTATTGCCATGTCTATTGAATGATTGAATGATGTTATGATGTTATATTAAAATGATTGTACATATATATCATTCTTTCCAAAATACCAGTCTTGAAAGAATGTGAAATTATTTCTTATACTTTACTGTTAAACAGAAAATTTACGAAACGATTTATTATTTTGTTGCTTTCATATTATGGAAACCGATTAATGTTGAGTATCACTAAAACGGTAATGGTCAAAAACGTCTGAACGTCTCCTTAAATTTTATTTTAGAAAATAAAAACAAATTCTTTATAATTCATTATATTTCATCGTTAAATGTGACCTATTTTTTGGGAATTTTTTTCGTTTTAACTGAAGCTGGCGGCTTGGCGTTTTTACTTGGCTACACTTACGGGGAGTTAGATTGTACCTTGCAAATGGCTGGTTAGACTTACGTTTTATTGCTGCTGAAATGTGTAGATGTGTAGACACATAGAATTGTGATGGAACGATGAACGAAATGTGAATCGCCGTAAAAGACCAAGTAAACCTAGATGTACTAATAGAATACATGGATCAACGCAGCCGAAGGAAGATGTGGCGGTGCCACAATCAACTATTCTCGATTTTCTGCGAAATGTTTAGATTACTTTGGATGTCCAACATCAGTTTTACGAAAATTGACTGAAAGCGCCTTACACACAAATCTCTCTTTGCGAAGACTACTATTAACGCCAACCCACCGGCATGAAAGTTTGAAATGGTGTCGGGAACGAGGCACTTGGATGACTCTTTAGTGCAGTGTATTATGCAGCGATGAGTCTTGATTATGTTTGACAGTTGCCGTGTGAGAGTCTGAGGGTGAGGGGATAGAGCCAATCAGTCTGCTATTGTTGACATAAGGATTTGGGGTGCCATCAGACACTGCAGAAGGTAACCTTTGGTACAGAAAGAGGCGTTAATCAGCAGAAAGGATTTTCTGCTAATGAATGCATCGTGCGGTAGTATGTCCAGTTGCTTTCTTGGTCTACGATGTCTCGTGATCTCTCACAGATGAGATGTGGTTGGCCCTGCGATGTACATTGTCTCAATTGGTGGTAGCATAGCTCCACAGAATGGTTGAGATTATATACCATACGCTCTCATACCATATCGTTACCGTATGCTCTCAAACATTCTGTAGAGAATGGTTGAGAGCATATGGGTTCGATCCTTCAGAATATTATCCGATTGCTAATCGTATCTGTACCTCGTAGGGTTGGTGCTTGCATCTCCGCGAGAATCCTACCTCCTATTGATCACCCTGCGTATTACATCACTGTATAAAATTATATTCTTGTAAATAGAATATTTTTTTTGCCAATCTCTGTCTGTGTACCAATTTCCATCACATTTTAGTCACTCTTTTATAGTGTTGCATTTTCTGTGTCCGCATTGTATATAAATTTCATACATTAACGTATAAATTCCATACACTAACGTTTAAAAAGTATCTTTAATAGAGAATACTGAAACAAAGCTGCGTTACTGAACACAATTAATTTTTCTCAAGAAAAATCGTTAAGCAGGAGGGTTAAGTTATAACGAACAAGGACCCTTTGTAATAATAATTTGATATTATTAAGTGTTTGATTAATTAAACTCCTGTCACTTATTGACCAGGTGAAATTCACTTTCATCTCTATGTAAAGACGATTACTAAATTAATTTTATTTCAACAAAGCGGAATGCTCCAGGTGCACTATGAAGAATGGCAAAGATTTCACATGAGTTCGGAAAGGAAACTTATTCGAAGAAAACAGTAAATTATCGTTTTTTTTACAACTTTGAGATTTATTGTTAGTTTAAAAGTTAACTGCATTTTCTTCGTATTTTACTGGAATTCATAGCCTCTTTAATATATCGTATCTTATAATCTCCAATACTCATATCTTCTCTAAAGAATATATTCATGGTTATTATTATCTATAAAAAATAATATATTCATAGTTAGTATTATAGGGTATCATTATCTCTGTTATAATCAACAAATTAGAGGAATTTTGTAAGCTAATTTTTAATAACGAATTGATAATAGAAAATCAGATTCACATTAATACCACAGACAATAATTAATGAATTTATAGATATATTAGATGCACAAAAATGTTTGATTTATTCGAAAATGAATCATCCTATTGTAATGTTAGTAGATAGTTATTCAAATTACTGATTTATTTAATCTGAAATGCTTATTATTGTATTATTTTTGTGTCATTTTGATGCTGTGTATTCATTCTTTAGTTTAAACTCTTCATAAAGAAATACATAACAATAAAAAGAGTTTAAAATGAAGTTTTGTGAAGACTTCCGTCTATTGCCGTTGCTCAGCTATCGCTTCTTCCTCTCATTTCATTGATTGTATTGGTGTCTCTGTGGGGAAGTTGTTAAGTGAAGGAGAGATTGCTTTTGATTTATTAATTCGACGTGGTCTTTTGGACCTGGTTTAGGGGCCTAAACCAGGGGAAAAAGCAACAAAAACAGCGGCATAGCAGTAAAATCAGATATTATTTTTAAAAAACTTTCTTTTGATAGCAATTTTTAAGCATACATAACACATAGCATAATTTAGAAGTAATCCTAAGCACTTAAAACTTGAATAAAGAATGTATATACTAAACTTAAAAATAAAGTACGAAATCTTTACTCAATAACTACAATAGCATTTTAAGGTGTATCTTTAATGTCCAAATGGGTTGAAATGAATTCTGAACAGAAGTAACGAAATGCATATGTGTGGGACATATAATATTGAAATATCTGAATAAATTATGTATACATGTTGAATTGAAACTCAGTTTCTTCGCAAAGTTCCAGAACTTAACTGAATTTTGGATTTTGCAACATACTGATTTAATTTAATTATCTTTTTAGTTTTAATATTAACTGCCTGAAGTATTAATTTATTTCAGTTTAATAACAATTACAATTGAATCTAATTAATTGATTTTGTTAATTTATATTGGATGTTTCAAAATTCATGCAAGGAGTAATACTTTTAATAATGGGTACAAGAGGATTTGTTTCAGAATATAATTTGGCATACTCATCTTCCCGTCCCCCAAACACAAAACCTAGACGTGCATTTTGAAGGAAGCTTTCATCACCAAACATTCCAGACTATTTAATATGTTTGGGAATTCAAATCTTGCATTAATTTTGGACATGGTATTAATATCAATCTTATAAATTATATGAATTAATTACTTAATCTTATAAATTATATTAATATTAATATGAATTTGGGACACATGATATTAATAAAAACCTTTAATACGCTGTTTTTTTATTCATCGTTATTACCATTATTCTAAGAGCATTTGTATTTGTTATATAAATGTAATATCTATCTATTTTTAAAATTTTATAACGAAAACGTGCAAGACACTCACAACCGTCTTCGATTTTAAACCATAGATCTTGCTGGAAGAAACAACAACAATTTCTAACAAAAAAAAAATTACAAAAATATAAAAGTTTTTAAAAAATCATGTAATAAAAACCTGTTTTTAATTTGTTTTCAATTTAAATCCCATTTTAGTTTAAACGGGTTCGATTTTAATTAAATATTTAAATATTTTTTATAACAAATTAATATAAGAGAAACATTAAGCTTTCAAATTTATTTACATTTAATTTTTATAGAAATATTTTCGTGTTTTATTACTCTATTGAATATCTGTAAGTGATATGCCCGTCTTTTTTACTAAAAATGATATAATTAATTTTCATATAAAAGAAAAGTTTAATAAACAGTCTATTATTTCCTATATTTCTAGCAAATGTACGCCTATTTTTGTCATCAACAAATTGCTAACTAATAGCAGGCCATCTAAGAAAGTTTTCCTTGATCATAAATCGCCCACATTTCATAAAACTGTGCGTCAAATCATTATCTTTAAGTGCATCTTGTGTACAATCGATTCCAAAACCATTCTTCTAATCAGCCATCGAAGATTTATGGCGTTCCATTTATTTAGGTAGTGAGTGGCGATATTTCCCTCCCAATTTTGCGATATATTCTACCATTGAACACAAGGAGGGGTACAAGTAGTTTCATCTTCCTCCAACCCAGTTTCCGTGTGTACATCGTTCAGAAATGTAAGGACTTGAAACGAATTTAATTAATGTAATTACTCAAAGAAACAGACCCATCCCTAAGGTACATCTTGGACATAGCTTATTCTGCTATATGTCTACCGCTTTAGTAGCAAATAACTTAAGGGCATAATTGTTGATATTTAAAAACAACAACAAATGATATAATGATAATTAAAAAATATGATTCTGCGATTCATTAAATTAACAAATAGATGCTTCAAAAACACATACACACCTTATTATTGTTCCATGGTTTATTACTATATAGAATATGGCAACGCATAGAATATATTATTATACAGGATATGATAAGGCATTAACGAAATTTCTGAGAGCACCACTTTGTTTTAATTGGTCACAATACAAGTTACTGTTTGTAAAATAGAAACAAAAATTAAATTTAAGATATTATGTTCTCACACAATCCCAGTGGTATAAATATGTAATTACTTAAGTAATCAAATATATTACCTATCTGCAGCAATTTAATATATCTTTTTCTGCATTGTTATATTATCAAATGCTTACAATCTACCTATTAGACAGGGAATTAACTACAGAGAACTAACTAAATAAAATTAATATATTCTTTTTTTTTCTCTTTTATTTGTAACACATAAAATTTGGAAAAAATTATTTTAATTACATGAAACCAAATTGTTTATTGGTGTCTATTGCTATATGGTATTTACATGTTACTTGGTATTTATTTGCTGCATGATATCTATATGCTTTAGGGTATCAATATGCTGCTTGAATTTTCATAACTACAAGAGGTTAAATTTTAAAAATAATTAATAATTTAAGTTTTAAAACTATTAGTGTATATTAATTAAATCTTTATAATTAAAGACGTCTAACTTTTTTTTCTTTTTGAAAAAAAAAATTGATAAGCAAAATTATAGTTGAAAATGAATATTGGCAAGTTAGTATAGAAAATGATATTGACAAAATTTTTCTTAATCTCCAAGATTTATCCAAAAGAAGGCGAAGCCTTTCTTTCTCAAAAAGTTCCTTTATATTTCTTTACTGTTTCTTTTTAACAAACTCGCCAGAAATACAGCAAAAGCTATCAGGATTAACTTTTACTATACTGGTGACGAGCGTATTATGGCTGCTTAAAGTATATTATTCAAAATTCGCCATTTTTACTGAGCTCAAAGCAAACGAAAATGAGAAATCAAGAAGAGAAGAAAATGATTCATAAGCCAGTTAGCAGCTCAGAGTACAGCTATACGGAAAATATCAACGCCTTTGATCGGTTTATTTGTACCAACCCACGCACTAATGGCATTGATAACAGCACTGAATACTCGTGAGAATATTTGATGTAGTTTGGAATCTTGATGTTTTCTTTATAAATTTTCATTCCGTTTGATAAAGAGGTCTTTTGCGAGAAGAAGGTATGTCGCAGTTATTTAATGATTATTTTTTAATTCATTGTGTAAAATAAAACATAGAGGATTGTCCAAATTATTAAAATCTTTTATTGGTGAATTTTGTAATATTTGTATCATAAATCATAAAATTAAGAAAGACATTCTCATTATAAGTAATCTCATTATAGTAAATCTCTTCAATACTGTCTTGTAAAAAATGGTTACCAGATATAAAATATTTTGGTTATATTCAATTTAAAGTAACATTTAAATTCAAGATTGATTTAAATGTAGTAAAAAATATTTATATTTAGTGAGAAACAACAGAACTAATACATAAATAAATTGTAAAATTTTATTGAAAAGAAATAAAAAACATTCACTAAAGCAAATTACGAATCAAATGAATTTTTAAACTTTAATGTAATGACTAGTTTGCAAAAAATATTCTTAGACAAAGGCTGATACAATGATACTCTATTGGAAAATAAAACAAATACATTAATTCTTAAAACTTAAAAATTAGGCATTATGTCATTTATCCTATGAAAGAAATAATTGTCAATTACAACACAAACTATTAAATTTTAATCATTGGATATATTTTTTAATTCTTTTAAAGTATATTTCATTTAAACTAATGTCTTACATTAAATAAATGTAATAAGCTATGAAAATATAAAATATTTGATTTATATATAAATGTAAAGTAAATATTTTAAAATAAGAAATCATTTTATTGTCTGTTATGCCTTGTTATTCTTTACCTTCAATCCTCATTAATAAGCAAATATGTTGGTTAATGTTCTGGGTATGTTTATATTAAAGTTTTGAAATATGTTTCATTTTAATATTTGCCATTGATTAAATTATGTATAGTATTTTTAGCCTTAAAGGTAGCTTTAAAGAATTTCTATCTAAACTATTATTAATCTGTTTTTAAGGCTGTAGAAAAAATAAGTAATTTTGCCTTCTAAAAATACTTTCAGTTATTAACATAATTTCAACTCTTCTCAAGTTCAGAATAGAACAAATAAAATAAAACCTCTGTCTACCAACTTTGAAAAAAAAATGTCTTTTATGGATACTTGTTCTTTAAAGATTGTATCCCATATCTAAAGATTTTCCCATTAAAGAATATTTAAAATGTCCTTCGTATTGAAAATAGCTTCGAAAATGTTTTAATCAAGTCCACAGAAATAATTATTGCAGCTATTTTCTATGTCCTTAGCTATCAGCTATGCTATTATTTTTCATTTTGGTTGAAAGAGAAAATAAGACACTACCAAAAAAAAAAAAAAAAAAAAATTCTTACTAATTTCAAAAATTCCACAGGCTTCTATTTTCTCGTTAAGAGTATGCATGTTCTTTTTATCTGCTTCCAGGAAAATTGTTTATCCATCTCGTCATATAAGAAGCAGAAATTAAAACTGTTAGTGTTTCCGAGAAAGAATATTTCTTTTCCTAACAAATTAACATACAAAATTAGTTTTATTCTTCGTAAATAACTTCTTTTATTAACAATAAATAATTAAAATTAGCCTTCCAATGCACATATAATAATTTATGAAGCAGGTTTTTGTTTCAAAATATTAATATGCAATTTAAAATATATTGTGTGAAAAATTCAATAAAATACAGATTTTAAAAATTAAAATTATTTTTCTTGTGAAAAGTATTCTTATATTTAAAACATCTTCAGCATTTATGAATATATAATATTATATAAATACTATTAAACAATGTACCTAAGTACTATTATATAATGTATATAAATACCTTATAATTATATATATTATATAATAGTACTTCGATGTCGTAGAATTATATAAGTATTATTACATAATTCTTGTAAACGCTTTGTGTAATAGTATATAAATATTTCACAATAGATTTATCCCAAGAAATTTAATACATATTTAGATCTCTATCCAAATAGAATTAAGAATTGAAAAATAATAAACACTCTTAAAATAATCAGTTTCGCATAACTTAAACCTGCAACCTGTCTTAACATATTTCCTTGAAAACCGCAAAACAGATATTTGTTTTCATAATTACAAAAATTGAATAACTCTTACACATAAAAAAAAAAAATCAAGTCAAATTTTTTAATGTAGTTTTGTTGAATATACTTTTTTTTCCAATGTGATATATTCTACACTTAACTATTTATGTTTTAATGATTAATCACTTTTTGCTGTATAATCTTAACCATGAAATTAATAATCAATATATATATATAATTATTAAGAATGCGCTTCGTAAGCTTTAAAAGGCAATCTTAGCTACCAGGTTGTTTTTTTTTAAGTATGAAATATGTATATCATGGTAGTATGAGATAGCTTCAGTGAAGCTGTATACATCTTGTAATTTTGTCAAAAGATTAAAATGTTAAACCTCACAGACTTTCAAAGATGTAAAATTGTAGGATCCCGACCAGCTGAAGCAATAAAGATGAAACATCCCAGTTTTGAGGTGTTTCTAGAGGTACGGTGTCTAAAGTCATGACAGCGTACACACAGTAAGAATTTTGAGGGGACACCTGCGCAAGCGTATGATTGTGATTGTCTTCTTCTAACTGTCATGCATGGAGGTGGATCTGCTACAGTCATGGTTTTCTGTTGGTCCAACCGTAAGCCTGAAAGGAAAGATTACTGGGGAGAAGTGTAGATAAATTTTAGCTGACCAGGTCTATCCTATGATGCAAACTTCACTTCCTGCAGGAAAGGGAATTTCATGGTTTTATGAACACGAAGATGAAGTGAAACTTCTACCTTGGTCCCGGTCCCACAGTCCCAGACTTCATTATTATCGAACCATTATAGTCTTTTTTAGAGCTATCAATCAAGAATCGATACTATCTACCGTCATCTCTCTCGGAACTTTCACATTGAAGAATGGTACAATATTCCTCTAAAGCGGTGGTGGTAAATATTTCTCTATTCCTTAATATTCCTCTATATTTCCAAGCGAATTCAAGCTATAAAACACGTCAAAGGCAGCCTTGCGCCATATTAGTAAAGGATTCCTGCCAACTCTAGGGTGTTTCCAATATTTTGAAAACCACAAGAGAGAGAAATACCATATAAGGACACCATATAAAGATAGAGAGACAGAGAGAAAGAGAAAGAGAAATATATGTGTGTACTTATGTTGTCGCTGTTGTTTTCATGAAACGAGGGTATTGCCTTCAGAGAAGACTTTTAGGGGTAAATGCCCCTAATTTACATTTCGTATGGGAGAAAATGCGGATAATTATGACCAAGCAGCCTGATACGACATAATTTAACAAATTGTCACAATTGCCATTAATTGAATTTTACATGTGAAGATATCCACCAAAGAATTTGAACCTGGCCCTTCCTTCTCATTATATGTGCAAGTTACTATATGGTCACGAGTTGAGCATATAAAATATAATAAAAAAAATTTCTAAGGTTTAGAATAGGCAGTTCATAGAGAATTTGTACTTTGAAAGTCTATCCTGAATTTCCATATCAAATATGCTTTCTGCATCTGTTTTTTCTCTCTATCTTTTATACTAGCAGATTATCTGAAGCTGATATTCTTATATCATCCACAAAGCATCTGCTGTATGCATATCTAAAATATATATTAGAAAATATCTTCTTTTAGAAGCTGTACATTCTTCTTTTATATTTCTAGGAAATTTCCAAATTTAAAAATGTGTGAAAATAGACTGAAGTTTAAGATGCACAAGTTGAAAAAAATTCAATTCCAAGCTTATATGCATCAGTAGCTATTTTGGGGACCGACTTTTGTGAAATACATTTAAAATGGATTGAAGGTACATAAAAAACATTTAATCTTATAAAAGCCTTTTTGTAGACTTTGGTTACGAATAAATTCTGAAACGGTTTCCAGAAATGATCCAAAAAGAGTTTTTTTTTTCTCAGATCTTTTCAACCAAACATCACCAAGTCAATTGTTAAATCTTGGAAGATTCTGCATCAATGAAATTTGTTTTATATAATTTTTCGTTAATTATCTATAAAATATAAAGGTTTTTTTTTTGCTATCTATTTAGAATTTATTTTTAAAAATTCAATAAATTAATAGCGTTCAATTCAATCTTATATATAGTTCTCACAGAAATTTATGTGAGATTAGAATAATTAAATATACACTAAAATGATCTTATAACCAAAACCAAAATAAAATATTTTTTTTGAAATATTAAGTTTTAATTTTTTTTTTTTTTTTTTTTTAAAGTTAATACTAAATTTTTGATAATCTATAATTATTTTGAAAAACTATTTGTCACATTTATAAGAAGTTTTATTTTAAAGGAGCAATTAAAATAATTTATAATTTATTACTTTTTTTAATTGTTCTTTTTTGTCATTTTGATGCTTATTTAATTAATATTTTGCTATTAAAAGAATCTATCAAAAATTAATAAATTTTAGGATAATAAAATATTTTTCTTCATTTTTAGTCCTTTATGATTAATATATTGATTTGTATTTCAATTTTAAAGGATGAGAAAGTCGGTCTTGATGTTTATAAAGCGAAAACATATTAAAGACAACTGGAGAAATAGCTTTATCAAAGCTTCCAGAATATTAGTTAAAGCATTTCAGTACTTTTGTCATAAAGTATGATGGATTGTATATAAACGACATAACCTATTGTACATAAAAAACATGAAATATAAACGCCATGAAGCATTGCATATATAATACTTATGGCGTATGGCCTGGTTTGACGCGGCATATAAGCAGCATGGCGTATATATTATAAGGCGCGGCATATATAATCAACATGGCGTATCGTATATACAAAATGCGACATAAAAAATGGTATGATATTTTATTTATATAAAAGGTGCTATATATATAAACTACTTGGCGTATTGTATATAAAAGATACAACCTATATAAATAACAGGGCGAATTTGTAACTATAATCTATAATTTTATCAGTCAGTTCAGAATTATAGTGACAATATCATCACAATTGGAAGTATAGCATCGATGGTTTAGAATTTTCTTCATATTCAGTAGCATTTTTACTATTCATTTAATCATTTTGCTTTGTATAGCAAATGGTATGATGGTTTGCCTATGAATGGATTTTAATGGAATTTATTTGAATGTGTTGAAATAAATGAACTCTGATATTGAAATGGCATTGTCAATCGGAAATATTTTAAAAGGTAGCTTCTAATTTTTGTATTGTATGGAATAAAAGTTGAATTGGCCTAGCTGTCGATGAGACGTGGTCACAAATGCTGTAAAAACCGACATTGAATCTACTCATTTTTGAGCAGTGACTATAACGGTAGCTGTTACCTGATTCAAATCTCCGCTCTTCTGAACTTTGGATACGGGTGTTACCATTGGGTCACGAATTATCATATAGTCCACTTAAACAAAAAAAAATACTTATCAACACATTGGTGTAAATTATTAGCATTGACAAGCAGCAATCCCCATGATTTGGCATCTATCATCACAGTGAGTATATTTGGTTGTTATTACTTAGAAAGGATGTACCTTAATGCATACTTTTAGGTTTAAACTTTTCTTAATAAACATTAAGAAAATGTTTAGCATAAATATTTTCTGAATGTCTTATTCTTTTCCTTGTCGTATTTGACGATGGCGCCGTACAAACTTAAAATTCTTTTTTTCTAATCATTACATTTCAGTTAATGCTATATCTATTTATAAGACGATACTTACTCTAGACGGGATAAAATTAAAATTTATTGATTTCACTTAGGCTATTCACCCTCATGGTTATCACCAATTTATTCTATTCATTTAGTATGATAATAATATTCATTTATTTATCTTCCACCACATCTCACATTCCCTCCTCATGGGAGGGGGGGAAAGTTGTGCATTCAAGTATGGACGTCTTTGTAGCAGTTAACAAGAAACTATGTTGTCTGGGATATTTATTAGAGAGCATATTTGATTATATATATAGTGAAATTTCCTTCAATGTATAGATATAAAGGGATTTCACAATTTCGAGACTTACATAGAAATAATCAAGTAGATTGTATTGTTGAGTAACTAGGTTTTCTAGATGATAATTATTATAATTTTTTCTAAAACTATGAAGTTGTTCGTACGTCAGGTTGAATTAAGGAAGATAAAATTTTTACTAAGATAAAATTAGCTTAGATGCTTTATAAATGTCCGTACTTCAATAAGAATACGACATTTCTTTTTTTAAATTTAAAAAATTTCAGTATAATAAATTCGTTTTAAATGCTGTCTCGGCATTTGATATTAATGTGTTAAAAATTTTAAAGTATTATCAGTTATAAGTAGGTATAATTTAACATTCCTCCTCGAACCCAGCAGAAGGATATTCGGGCTTACAGATCTATTGCAACCATCTCTGGCAATGATAGTTTCAGTTCGATAAAACGAGTTAAATGGCAAACCTGTACTCATTGGTAGGGAAACAACGCGCCATCTGTCGGATATCAGGTATATAAATAGGTATATAAATAGGCATATATATGCTATGTTAAATCAGCCTTACTATATATATATATATATATAGCAAGGCTGATTTAACATACATAAATACATGCATATGTATATATATATGTGTGTGTGCGTGTGTATGTGCGTGTATTTTTTATTTTGATGATAATTAAAATTACTTGGCCATTTAGTGATATCAGAGAACTCTTTGGGTACTGTTGATAACTTGTAATTATCCTATTGTGTTTAGGCGAGGTATATTTCTTTTTTTAATGAATTAAGGAGTTGCAGATGACGCCACCTCCCGTACCAACGATGAGGCCCGTCGAGGGTGCGCTCAAAAAGAAAACCGGTCAGTTTGACGGGGGGTGAAAGAAGACCCCTTTGAGTTTTGAGGGAAGAAAGTGAGACCCTTTTGAGAAAGACAAGGAGGGAGAGACGAGGGTGGAACAGAGCGTTGGCCTGGTCGCTAAATTTTTGCTGCGTTTAAGACATGCGGCATTTTAAAAAGATGCTGCGATGATAACCTGCATTTTTGCTGCGATTACAATTTAAGATTGGTTTTGAGATTACTGCCTGCTTACAGATAGGGATATATATTTCTTTTAAAATGGGCCTTTATGGGGAAAATTAGCTGCGTCACAAGTCTCAATTGTAGTAAGTGAAAATTTTATTGCGTTCAATATGATTATTTCTCTGTAAATATTTTTAATTAATTCTGTTTTGTGTGCCGAATTAAAATCTTGTTAATATCCTAAATTTAAGTGTAAACATTGTATTTAAGTATTTCATTAAAAGTAAAATTAATCAATTTCTTTGTTTTAGTATTAAATTCGTATTTTGTTTAATTGTGTTTTATTAATATTTTTAATTGGTTGGCCGTCCTGCGAGTATACGCAGATTAGCGGCACCATTTCTATGTCGGAACTTGTTTATGAATGTCGGTTCTAAAAGGTACATTGCTGAAAACAATTAGGAGATGCTGTGAGCTTGGTATGAAATAACCGTATAACTATTTTAACAAAAAATGAAATAGAAAAGGCAAATTATAATGTTTAAAAAGTTGAGAATATGCAGAATTTGGCTGTGATGCCGAACATTTTAAGTGGGGAAGATGGGGACAAGGTTGTACGCAGGCAAACAGAAGAAATCGCAAAATGAACGTCACTTTTTTGGAACATCCCTTTCAGAGGATTATTGGTACCACAGTTTCGACTCAGACTTTTTGAAACAGACTCCACTAAGTGTTGTATTTGTATGCTAGCAGACTTATGGCTTGTGTTTAGCTGGCACAGGTCATTGTGCCTGTTCGCACAAGGAGGGCATATGAGCATCTCAGATGGGAACGAGATGAGTGGAGCAACATGTTCTTCAAGTACGAGTCTCGCTTTAGTGTACAACCTGACAATAAGTGGATTTTTATCTTGAAAAAACCGAGAACGCAGAATACCCCTGCAATTTTGCATTAAACGACCGTTTTGGCTAAGATAAAGTGATAATTTGGGCAGATATTTTAATCAATGATCACACCGACCTGCAATTATCAGGAATTGAATACTAATGGCTTAGCGATGTAGGAATGAGATTCTCTGACATATTGTAGCTCTTTACGGTGCAGCAATCAGGAATGAATTCATTCTCATGAAAGATAACACTAGGTCACATTGTGCTGAGCTAGTGGGCAATTTCCCATTCCACGAAGGAATCCTTTGAATGGATTTGACAGCATATTGAGACTTGGGTCCAATAGAATATGTTTGGAATATTCTAGGGAGAAGGATTGTTAGTTGAGTATCACCTCCAGAAGCAATTTTGCAGTTTAAAACTCTCCTACAGAAGTGCAGATAACTTCCACTCCCTCATTGATAACTTCATTGATTCCATGTGACATCGATTTCAGTGAGGGAAAACTATATCCCTTATTAAAACTCATTTATATCCGAAAAATCACATTTTTTGGTTTGTTTGGACGAATGGTGCATTTTTGTTTACGGAAAAATGTTACCATTGAAATGTAATTATTCCTTGTTCGTTGCTTCTTTTCTCATATCCTACAATACCTGTACATCACATATCAGTCACCAAAACATTATCTCATTCTCATTCACTGTTTATATCCAAAATTATAATATCCCCTAATTGTTTAGAGCAATACTGGACATATATATATATATATGGCATATAACATTAATCATGTCCTTTTAATTGAAATGCATACTGCATTCTTAAAGTAGTATCATTCTGAGTGTACCTAACATGACATTGAAAAATATCGAATAAAAAATATGTAACATTATGTAATAAACTCTGCCGGAAGAGAAAAAAAATGCATTCATGAATAGATATTTCGAAAAGACTTTTTTATTTTACTGACTTCAGTTCGTTAATGACTTTTCTACAATATGCGATGGTTACTACATCTCTTTTTTATGGAAAGTTATTAGTGAGTAAAATTTGTATTCCTTAGTTTAATCACATTCTTTAGAAAATAAAACACACAGCTGGATATATTTTTTTTTCTTTTGTAAGGTTTATTAAGAGTTACAATAGTGTTGTAATATGTATTGGAAAATAATGTTGTTAATATTCGTTAAGATTTTAATGAATTAACATTATTTGAAATTTCATTTTATAGATATTTTAAAAAGTATACTTTATTATTCAAGCTTATTATGAATGTTCTAAATTTATATTATTAATTTAATTTGGGAATTTCATCTTTAATAAAAATTCATTATATTTAATTTTTAATTATAAAACTTTATATTACATTGATATTTATTAAATCTGATTATCTAAGGATAAAACATAAAATCTATAGGAATAAATTAAATGATTTAACTTTTGATCTTTAATATAAAAGTTCATTATACTTAAGTTCTAATTATGAAAGTCTATATTACAAATATGATTAAGAAATTTTATTAACTAAGAATAAAATATAAAATTAATATGAATATATTAAATAAAGAGGTATACCATTTTTATAAATATAAAGATTCTAAACCTAAATTAAATAAAATTTTGTTTTCTTAGGAATATAGAATTAAAAGTTTTATGTAAATAAAAGCCAAAAAATCTGTGTTAATTTTTGGTTATATTTTTTAATTTTTTTATACTTCAAATTAAATTTCAAAATTCTGAAATTGTTTCTTATTTTGACTTACACAAACTACATGCATTGATTTGCCGTTTTCATTATCAAATGATAACCTCTCTAGAATGCACATCAATTGAATAATTCAATTAGACGAGAAATCTTAATTATATTAGAGACTTGCTTTGAAAAACGATAAAGTTTAGTGGAAATTGTATCAGAGACTTTTACATTAACAGTTGAACAAGCTAGCTGTAGTTTTCTGAGCATATCTAAATACAATTTTCAAATACAGTGGTACTTGGTATGTGGTCTTAATACTTTCTAGATCTTTGAACTGGTACAAAAACAGGACAAATACTAAACGAATGTAAAAATAAATTATTAATATAGGGTAAATTATTAATCAGCTCATGACTCTAGGATTGTTATCAAACAGGACACATATTAAACGAATGTAAAATTAAATGATTAATAAAGGTAAAGGATTAATACATTTTATCTCTTTGAACTGATACTAAGAAGGACAGATACTAAGCAAATTTAAAAATAAATTATTAACAAAGGGTAAATTACTTAACCGCTCCAGATCATTAGACTGTTATCAAACAGGACACATACTAAACTAATGTAAAAGTAAATTATTAAATAAGAGTAAATGATTAATCCTTTCTACGTCTTTGAACTGATACCAAGCAGGACAGATACTAAACGAATGTAAATAAGAGTAAATTCCAATAAATAAAATACCTATTATTATTGGTATGTTTGTTATTGACACAAACTGGATTGCATAATTTCTATACTTAACATGCAAAAATAAAAAAGCAAATAGATGCAATACATACATAAACGAAAATATACCAAATTTAGTTTTTTTCCTACTTGAACTTGTTTCAAGATCACTGGATTTAACATTTACTAAAATTCTATCCAACGAAGTTTTCTTCTGCCTTCTGCAAAGAATGAATAAAAAATGTGATACCGTCTGGTTATTCCAGAAAATGCTATTATGCCTTGTATTGACCTTGTTTGGTAACCTTGACGGTTTAGGCATCTATCATTAAGTCACAAATTTTGACTCATTCAAATCATATTCCAAATAAAATGTTTTCGCTTCGAATCAGGGCGTGTATCAAATAGTAATTATTCCACAGTGAACATATACAGAAACATCGTTACACTGGAAAATGCTTGTTTTTTGTGAATGTAAGTTTAAATCCACTTCTCCCTACTTATTCCAATCATTGCTATCAGAAACAAATGATTGGTTATTTTTATCGCGTACATAAGCTTTCAATTTTGATGACCATCTTCTTGTTGGGAACTATCTGTGGTATATAATAGCAAAGTAATCCTTCCAGGAAGCCATATTGTTCTATGGAACATTTGTAAGTACGTGAGAGAGGAAAATTCTACTTTGGTAACACACAAATTCCAATGAAGAACAAAAGAAAGAAAATACCGAGAATTTACTTTCTGAAGAATTTCTGAAAGACGCTATTTATTTTATTGAATATACGTGACATACATTAGCGACACACAGCTATGAGCAAAAGAAGAAAATACTAAGAATACACTTTTAGAGGATCTCCTGAAAGACATTATTTATTTCCCTCTGGTCTGTGTCATTCATCAATGACTCACCAAATCCAACGATGGACAAAAAAAGAAAATAAAGAATCTACTTTAAGAAGACATTATTTATTTTCACTGTTATTGAGAAGGATTGTTCACCGTTGTTAATATATGTTCACTTGATTTTAAGCCATATACAAACAGAACATGTAGATTTGCATTAGTATAAAAAAAGGCTCGATTCCTTTAAAGATGATTATTTGTATTGTCTGGAAAAATGTGCTAAACTATCTCAATAATTTTATTGTTTCTGTTAACATTCAATTACTATTCAGCGAACATCCATCGGTACAAATAACTAGTTAATACAAAATCACTGACAAGTTCGTAAAAAATTTACGGCATGCTTTTAGTAAAAATTCACATGTCTTCTCTTTCATGTTTTTCTCTACATTACTGCTCAAGTATTTTTCAAATTGTTCTTCACTTGGGGATTTCGTAATTTATAAGGCTGTAGATAATTCTTTTGAAAGTAGAAGTTAGAAATTTACCTGCAAAATAATCTGACTTCGAGAAGACACTGGTACTAACAAATCGAATTAATAGTCTTAAAGTTTTCCAAATCGCAGATCTATTCCTTTGCATGATTAATGTGCATTCTCATATTCAAAACTTGAAAATGTTTTTAATTCTTTTCGATTTATCTCAAAGCCTTAACATTTAAGATAAATTTATGAAAATTGATATTCAGTGTTCCTCTGACTTCAAATCATTATCAGTCTACGGTAAATTTCCAAAAAATAATTCCATCCCATTTTAAGTACGTATTTATTTAAATTATATGTTTCGTACATCATTTGAAGAGTTTATCTTCCTTTCATATTCCCTATTTAATATTCCATTATTATTCATTGGAGATCTTAAAACTCAAACATCGACGTGAAAAGTTTTGTATATCATATTTAAAACAATTTTCTGGAGACGAAAATATTTATCACAGACATGAATTAGCATAGACCTTTAGAAGTTTATCTCTGAAGTTGGATTCGATTTGACGAAGCGAATTCTCATCGAAAATGTCAATGGCAAAATTGATAAAATGAAAGAAAATATTCATATATTTGTGTTATGATTTATTTTCTCCATATCTTTTCAAATTTAATTACATCACTTCATTTCTTTATAGTACTTAAGGAAACATATATTCTCTATTTTACTTAAAACGATTTCTTTTGTCTTCTAAAACTGAAATTTGATTTGTTAATTTCATTTTAAGTCAATTTTTCAAATACTTTTTTAATGTAAAGTTTTATTATGAACTTTATTATGAACTCTTTTTTTTATTGTTATTATTGTACTCTTTTATTTAATAGAGCCATAAAATTCTAAAATTATTCTTACAGTTTATGTTAGAGAGACAATTATCAACCTCATGAACTAAGACACAAATCCAACAACTTGTGCAGAATAGTCTCTTATATGTCCTTCAAAATTAGCCTAATACTTTGAAATAAATAGAAAAGTTCTAGTTTTAATGTTAAGAATACTATTTCATAAAACCTTTTGAGTATCTAACTAATTTTATCACAAAACTTAGTGGTTTTTTGTCAAAGTTGATGTTATCTCGAATTTTGCTTTTTATAATAATGACGAGCAATTAAGTAAAAGAACAGTTTTCAACACAAATGAAAAGACTCTATTTTTAAATAGTAAATAAGTTAAAAATATTTCTTTTTTTTAACGGTTAACAAATATTTAAGTATTAATAAAAATATTCCTTATTTTTTATCATTTTGCGTAACCAAGTTAATTTTGCTAGTAAGTTTGTTAATTGTTAGTTTACTTAACAAAACTACAATAGCACTCGATATACATAAATTTTCATGTACTTCATAGAGACACAATCCAATTGTATAACAGAATAATAATAGCATGCACTATAAAAAAAACCACCCAGAAGTGGTCTCAAAAGAAAAAAAAAGAAATTCTTCAAGTTCCAAAGATCTCATAAGCTGTAGCAACGAAATTGAAAATCATTAGTTAGATACAAAAAAAAAACGGTGAATTGATAGAACTGTAATGGCAAATGAAAAAGGACAAATATATTTATAAAAACATAATGCGATTCAAGTTTTCCAGGATGTTATTCAAACCCAATATAAACTGAACAGGGAACCCAATATAAACTGGACAGCCCGATATGATACTGAAAAGAAAATAATTACAACTATCTGAGGATTGTTTTGCTAAAGAATTCACGCTCTAAGGAAATTATTAACCATATTATATCTTCTCGCTAGATAAATAGATCCTAATCAAGCATGCATCTATTTACGTATTCCGATATGAGGGAGACAAATTATACTGTACATTGAGCAGTGGGTAAGGTAGAGGAAATAAGAATATCAAATCGGCAGTGTGGCTTGTTTTGTAGAAAAAAATCGATTCACAGAGCTCGTGACAAATTATACCTATTAAGCGAGTGATTGGCTTATAGAATAATCTAAACATTTTGAATTTAGTTTCAGAGTGACTATTTATATAATATTTTAATATATATAAATTTAACATTTAATTGTAGCAATTTTATTATATATAAATAAGCAATAAATCCCCCCACAGATTCAGAAGTTTGAATGTGAGAGATCCCAGCATTTTTGTTTTGCAAATGTTATAATGGTTTTGTTATAAAATTTGTGTGTATCGAATACAAGTAGCAGTTTTTTGCATAAATAATGGTCATGTTACTTATTCAATCCTTGTTTTTTCACCTTTGTTATTTCTATTTAAGTGTTAATTTCTTTATATATATATATATATATATATATATGGGGGTTATGGGGTAAACGTAGCTAAGGATGGCTAATAATCATATGGAAAACTAATACTGTCGAAATTTTTATAAGACATAAATCAATACGGCCGAAATCGCGACAAATATCAGTTAAGAATTCCCTCCACTAAGAAATTTGAGATCTTATTAAAACATGTAGTTTAACAAATATGTTACTACTTTTTTAAATGAAATAAATATTTGTAAAAAAACAACATCTGTGAAGCTTGTGTTTTATTGGAATACCTATAAACATTTATTATTTTTATTTTTATTTGATGCTGATGTTTCCACAGAAAAAAAATACAATAAATATCATGATAACATTTCATTGATATTTATATGTATTGATAAATATTTTAGGTTTTATAATATTTTTCTTATATAACTACCAATACGTGAAATGTGTAGACAATGATAGTTTAATTTAATTCGAGACGAAATTTTCCTTTAAATACTGCCCAAGAGAACTAAAATAAATGAGTACCTCTTCTATTTAAATAGCAGAAATTAATCACCGAACAAAAAACACTTAAAGTCATAATCGAATATTCAATTTTATTCATTTGCCAACTTGAGAACCTGCAAAATTTCATTGATGTGAATGAGAGCATGATGTGTATTCATTACAAAACAAGGATTTAAAAGGGAATTTTTAAATTATTAGGCAATACAGGTTTTAAAAAATTTATGTTTGATCACTTCAATCAAAATACATAAGTTTTCGAAATGATTATTGATTTCAGATCTCAAGTAATCAGTTATTTCAGCAATGAAATTGAAATTTATAAAATATTCACAAAAACACAAACGAAAACAGACAGCCCCTTATATAGTCATAAGACTGAAAAAAGAAAAGAATGAACCCAGGGAGAAAAGATCTATTAAAACTAACGAAAATGGAACACCTCAGTAGTAGACAATCTAAGTAGACATATATCTAGTTGATTTTGTATTCCTGACTTTTTTTTTGATAGTTACTTATTATTACTTTCATCTAAATATGTGAATATAAATAGACATATAAAATACAAATGATATTAGCAAAAAAAATATATAACTATATCATCCTAAAGGTAGCGTTATCAAGGAAAAGGTATTTTCATTTTATTTCTGCATGATGTGATTTGATCTAAGTCAAAAATACATCTTGCAGTGTATTCCGATAACATGGATGGGACTAAACAAGCTTCCGTGTAAAACCAATAAGATATGGAACTGACTGAATAATTACAATTCTTCATTTTTATGATATAGAAAAATCTAGTAACGTGACAATACCTCTTGACTATTTCTAATACTATGGCCATTAAACGAGTGACTAGATTAGACAGACAGATTAAGAATTAATAATTATCATATGTGAGGTTTCAAAGTGCGAGGATTTATTGCCATTCATGTGCCCTATATGTATATACATACATACATACATACATACACACACACATATATATATATATATATATATATATATATATTTGTCCAGAGAGGTATCTATATAATATATAGGCATATTAATTATCATTGCTAAACAATTGTTTAACAATGAATGGTAATATTCCTCAAATCGTTTGTCCTGCAATACAGCATGTTTACTAAAGCATTTATTGTATTTAGTATAATACAATACGCATGTTACATTTGGAAACTTAATATTACAATAATAACGTTTCTTGGAAATATAACAAATAAAAGAATAAAAAAAACTATAGGAGAAAGAAATATATGAGAAAACTCAATTGTCGAAAAACTCTTTTGACTACAACGAAATACACAACAAGACGAACGACTATTGACTTTAGCTCGATTCGGCTGTTGGCTTGAAGTAAGAAAAATATTTGCAAACAAATAGAATTGGTGATGAATGTGCCTTATCTTTACAGTTATTCTGCTGGCAGATATTTTAAGGTTTTTTTTTTTTTTTAATATTACATGAAACCTCCCTACACCCTCCCCTTATTGGAAGTCTCTCTCAATATTAAGTTCAATAATAATATTAATAACAAACATGCTTATATGTGAATTAAATGTTGTTAAAGTGGGACATATCTTAAGACGTTTTGAAATTACTTATTTCTCACATTTCGTAATAGTTTTAAATATACATGGTGATTATAATTAAAGTCCCACTTTCAAAATGCTATAAAAAAAAGAATCACTCGTCACAATGAGTTCAAATTTGAACTGAAGATACTTGAAGAAGGCGGAAACGGTATGGCATCAAAAACAAAGGCTCCGAAGTGTATTAATAGATGGCACTGTAAGCGGCATAAAGAAAGTAAATTCGACTGCCAGTGATGTTCTGAATAGAAATGACAACGCATTTGGCATGCGTTGCACATTGAACCAACTATGGTGTTCAATGTGCTTGATTATTTCGGTTTTTTGACTATAAAAATGACTTCAAAGTCATTCAACAGTTGTGACACTTTTAATGGAAAACTCATCCAGCATGGCAAAGTCATAACAAATTGTATAGGAAAAATTGGTGGGACTTTTTTGATACCATGCCATTTCCTCCTTCTTCAAGTATCTTCAGTTCAAATCTGAACTCATTGTGAAGAGTGGTTCTTGTTTTACATCATTGTGAAAATGGAACTTTAATTATAATCACCTTGTATATAACAAGAATAGTTTTTAAATCATAGCACTCCGAATATACTAATGAACAAAACAAATTATTATCTCGAAAACCATTTTAACGGTTTTTTAAATATAACACAAAAAATGTTTATTTAAAAGAAACTCTTTTAAATAATTAATATTTTCGACTCTTAATTAAATTTATATTGTAAAAATTCCTCAGAAAAACATCTGGCAATAAACTATTGCTCAATATTATAACAATTGTTCAGAAATTATGATGGGAATAGATTGGAATATAACAATTGGACGGAAATGCAGTTTATTAATTTAGCTATTACTTAACATATTTGAGCTACGATTTATTAAATAAGCTTCGTAATAAAGTTATTTTTCATTGTACCAGACACTTGCATATTTGGAATTTGGAATAAAATGTCTAAATTATATTTAAGCTTAACATGGATTATATAAATTTTAAATTAAATGAGACGCAATTTAATTAAATTTATAAATAATAACTTATTAATTGTTATTTAATATTTTATTTTATTAATATAAAGGAAATTTTATTCAATGTTATTGACTATAATATATAATAACCATTGTACACAGAAATTATTTAATTTTAAATATTCTTTAGTATACATTGTATTTAAAATATAAAAGGAAATTTATAATATTTAAGAAATGTTTACATTTTCATAACAGATTAATTACATTTAAATAAATTTGAAATGAATGTTTAAAAATTATTGAAATGACAGATTTATTATATGGTTAAAAGCAATTTAGTATTAAAATATAGAGGATTGTCATTTATATATTTATTAAATATGGGTGTCTATAATTTTATTCAAATTAATTAAACTTCCTAACTATTGTATTGTAACATTATCTATTGTTATTAAAAACTTTTTTTTTATTTCAATAAGATTTACGTGATAATAGTTTTGATTACGAGATTCTGTTACAGAAATGTAAAATTTGCTCTATTTTCTTATTGGAATAATTCGGAATGAAAAGTTTAATCTTTAAACACTTGTCTCTGATGTATGACAGTAAATTATTTCAAATAAAGTTTATATCTTTTTTCTTTTTCAATGGTGCAACAGTTCTATGGTGGGCCAAGGCCATCTGCTTACTGGCAGAATCCTAAGCATGAGAATATTTCTTTTTAAATGGTAGGATTGTTAGTCTTACGGCCTACTCTCATATTACACCCGGACAGACAGTTTAAAGGGGATTCCAAACCACTACATTCATGGCACCGCCGGGACTTAAACTCGAAACCTGTGGCAATTTTGTTTAGTTTGTCACTATATGGTCATTTTTGGCACATTTTGGGTTAATTAGACAGGGACCTACAGTTTAAAGTGGATTCTGTACCACTAATAAACATCCATGCCACAGCTAGGATTCGAACCTGAAGCCTGTGATACCAAATGCCAGAGCGCTAGCCAATTGGTCTTCAGTCTGCAGAACCTGTGATAGAGAATTAGTCACGCGGCCATCAGTACCATGATGTCCATATAATGAAGTTTATTGATTAAAGTTTCATATTGCTTTCATCATCAGTGACGTAACAGTTCCATGGTGGGCCAAGGTTGTCTGTCTACTGGCAGATTTCTAGACAGATGTTTTTCTTTTTACGGGATGGGGTTATCAACCCTACGTCCAACGCTCTATAATCATATTGGATCAAGACTACGGTTTAAAGTGGATTCAAACCAATACAAGCCATCCATGGCGCCGTCAGGAATCGAACCCGAAACATATGAACCGAGCGCTAGTCCTTCGGTCATTAGGCCTCTACATTTTGTATTACTTTTCTTAATTAATAAAAAGTAATCTGCAATTCAATTTATTTTATTAGCATACTTTTGTAACTATAGAGAAAATTATAATAATTTAAAAATGCACATAAATACACATAATTTTCAAATTCAACATAGTCAAAATAAATAGAGACAAAGTTATTAACCGTATTAATAAACTCACTTGAATTATTTTTTTAAATATTTCACATTTAAGAAATAATACAAAAATAAAGCTTTGGGATATTTTATTGTAGAATAATGCTATTTTATTTTTATTGTTACATTTTAGAAATATTTTTGAAAATACCGAACCTCATATCTACACTATAGATAGGAAACATTGTTCTCCATCTACACCATAGATAGGAAACATTGTTCCCTATTAAGACATTGAGGGATTTTTATCTTTGTTCCAAATTTACATGTCGCATAGGAGAAAAAGAAGAAAAAATCCCTTTAAGTTAGCCCGACTATCAACGAGAGTCAGTAATTCACATTATTACATTCCCATCTCTTCATTTCTGAAAGGAATACAATTTTCTGTGAGGCAACGCATATCAACAACAGATTTAATCATTTATGGTTTTGAAACGAATCTATCTTTTCAATAATTCAATGATCTAAAAAGGAGCGTGGTTATTGCTTTCAGGATAGTGAATCAGGTGAATCAGTTATTGCTTTCAGGATAATTGCTTCACCACATTTACGTAACTTATAGGAGAAATTCCGTAACGCTCCCATCAGATTGTTTGCATTGGTATGCTAAACGTTCATATTCAGTGTCTCATTTGCATTCAAGTCTACCCGTTTGTGGGTAAATTCGCCCTCTGTCACATAATAATAGTAGCATTTGATGAATCTAATTTGTCCCTTAATATCAGTTGATGAATTTAATTTGTTCCATAAGAATAGTAGCAAAAGAAAATAAATGTGCAACGCAACTTTTATTATCAAAAAAATAGATTGAATTAAACAATATATTAAAAATTTTACTCTTAATTTTTAATTTGAGCCATGTGAATATAATCCTTAAAATTTATAAACATTTTGTCAGAAAGTACTTTGATAGATGAAATTCTGCACGATCTTTCTTATTCATTTCTGTAAGAAATGGTTTGATGATGCTTGAAACTCATTTTATAGATTTTCCTCCTTTCAAAATTCGGAATAATGTAGATTTTGAAACTTTAATGGTGTGAATTACTGTATAATGCTTAAAATCCATAAACGTTTAGTTAGAAAGTACTTTGACAGACAAAATTCTATATGATCTATCTCATATTATCCTATGAGAATTGGTTCGATGGTGCTTGAAACTTTTTTTATGGATTTTCCTTCTTCCAAAATTCGGAATAATGTAGATTTTGGAACTTCAATTGCGTGGGTTGTTGATATTATGGGCCTCATCTGCTTAGAGAAAAAGATGTTTAAAGATTTTTTTTTCTCCATAATCTTTGCATTTAAGTCTAGGCTTTTGTTTCTTCAAAGAATCAACATTAGCATAAGATTCATCTAGACAATTATTTTCCAAATTCTTCATATAATCATTCAGTTCCACCTTAATTGTTTAGTAATTAACGTAATTACTCTTATCTGCAACTTTTCGTTTTTCTTCTGAGGCATCAAGAACTGGCCAATAGCAACTCGATCTTTGCTTAAAAACTTTCTTTCTTTCATCTTATTTTTACAATGGGTTGATGTTTAACTGAAATAAAGCAATTAATTTTGATTAGCTGATTAAAATAATAGAAATAGTTATAATTTGCTATAATTAGGCGACACTAAACATTAAAAGATCTGTAAGAACAAATTACAGATATCATGAAACATTGATTTTGATTGAAGACTTTCGCCATTTTGCTGTACAACAAAATTTTCGGCCTGAAGACCAGTTGGCTATCGATCTGGACTTTGGTACCACAGGCTTCAGGTTCGAATCCTGGCGTGCGAAATCCACTTTAATCTGTGGTCTGCTTAGCCCTAGTGTGCTCAAGAGAACAGTAAAGTGACAAACCAAACCAAATTAAACAACATAATTTACAGCTGCATTCACCAATAATTAATTTTAAATATTCACTAGCTGCTATTATTACTAGCGACTGCAGAAGAAATAATAAATAGATTGGTAATAAAAAAAAAAAAAAGAACTTCATTTGGCTTCCAGTTTTGTTTGTTTTTTGTTTCTTGATTTTACCATTTAATTTTAATAAGATATTTTTTTATGCAACTCTCCAAATGTATGTCATAAAATTAAAATGCACAAATATAAAGCAAGTCCATTACTTTTATTGACTGGGAAACATTGTTGCTTTTCTTCCAAAGCCTTCTAATAAAATTATACGCTGAAGAGCTATTGTTGCGAGAAAAAAAATTCTATGAACTAGATTTAGAGGGAAAATTAGTAGTTGCTCTTGAGTTTTGGCGTCAAGCAAATTAAGGTAAAGGGAAAAATTACTCGTCAAATTAATTTATTGGAAGTTTATGTAATTTTTAGAAGAAAGAAAATTAATCGCTAGGACATTAAGCAAATGTTTTTTTTGTAACTTTCTTATTCATTATGCATTAATAAAAATGGGAAGTCATTGGGAAAATTTATTAAAAGATAGCTAAATTAGAAATTAGGAAACTCCAATCATAACAACAAAAAATATGCATCTTGATTATTGTCTTGCAAACAGTAAAAAAAAAAAAAACTAAAAATTACGAAATAAATGCATTACATTTAAAAAAAAAACACTATAACATCAAAGTAAATAAATAATATCAATAAAATTGACGGACATTAGCTAATAGACTAAACAATATTTTGAGAAATTAGTTGTGCGAAAGTAAATATTTATTTTAAAATTAATGATTATACAGCTGATTCCGGACTAAATTTGCTTTGGCGTTTTTATCGAAATACACTTAGGCAAGTAAAGAACTTAAAATGAATGCATTGCATGAATAAATGTAATACATTGAAAAAACAATATAACGACAAAGTAAATAAATAATATCCATCAAACGATAGACATTATCAAACAGACTAAAAAGTTAGTTTTGCAAAAGTAAATATTTATTGTAAATATAATGATTGTAGAGATGATTCTGGATTAAATTTGCATTGGCGTTTTTATCGAAATATACTTAGGTGAATAAAAACTTAAAATAAATTAAGCCTTATTTTCACATAAATGTATTTTGATTTTTTTTTTTTTTATTCTAATCATCTTTCCATTAAGAAACAAAAATATTTAATGGCAAAAGTTTTTAATTTCCTTTTTTTCTTTCTTTTCCGAACTATTATTGAATAATTTAAAAGGGAGAGCCATAACCTTAATTTTATCAAGTTAAATATCTGTAATATTTCGAATCATATTTTAAAAATGGGCAATTAGCTTCTCTAGTTCTAAGATTTAGACTGAACAAAATATGTTTATCAAAATTGGTTTTAAAACAAGAACATTAGCTTATTTTACCCCATAATTAGTATAATCTACTGAGTTTACTAATTTGTTGTTTGTCATTAGAATCTTCAATCATAAGACCCACGGTTAAACCTTTTAAAATGAAATCCTATATCTTAAAAACTTTTTTGTGGTTAAAATCAATATGGCTAAACAAATTAAGAGATCTTACATTATGAATAAAAACTGCCGATGTATAACATTGTTGATTTACGTATGACTTGCAAATAATGTAAGATATAGGAAAAGGAAGTTTTATTTTATTAATCCTCATTTAATTGCTCGACAATAAACATGTGCATTTCCTGTATACCATAGCAATTAATAACGATGTTTCATTTATCTGATGAAGATTAATTTTAACCAAGTGTATGGCACTGTTAGTGTTTTTCTTCCCTGAAATCATTGTCGCACGTCTATGAAACATGGACATTTTCAAGGAGAGAATTGGAAATCTCATACTTCTGCAAAAGAGAGTTCCCCTGCTGCTGAATTGTTTCTGGAAGTAATAAATGTTGGACATATAGAATAATCGTAATATGCTAGATTGGGTTAGAGAGTAGGTAATATATTGGCAGACCAATCGAAAAAATTATTTCGCCGAAAAGAAAATAGGAATTTTACCACTCCAGTGCTGTATGGCGTTATTATCCATAAGGAATTCCTTTTCTGTTAGTGAATCGTAAATGGTGTCTATAGGTCTGAGAATGTCACTCTTATGTCGCTATATTTCATCATGTACATGTCTGTTCGGTTTCCTTAAAATCTGGCATTTCCTTCAGAAATATTCAGAATTATCCAACATTTTTCGCAAATATAGGATTGCATGCATTAACTTACCTTAAAATGAATTAATCTATATAAGCCAGTCTATTGGCAGGTTGTGCCCTAAAACGGCAATAATTACGTACAAAAGACTTTTCTCCCTCAAATGGGGTACCCATGAGATGACATTCTGAAACATGATATCAACTACAACATGATAGCTGTGCCTTAAAGCTGTACAGAAACGTATATAAAACGCTGCATATAATATAAAATGGAGTTGATTTTCGATAATTTGAGTCAAAATAATAGTTCCAATAGCCCTATGAAGTCACTATTATATTAAAATGATATTCATCATCATCATCATCGATTCAACAGCAACCATGGTGGGCCAAGGCCTTCTGCCTAGTGGCATATTTCGAGACGAGAGATGTTTTCATTTTACGGTGTGGGGTTGTCCATATTAGGCAGGGACCTACGGTTTAAAGTGGATTCCGAACTTCTACAAATATCTATGGCACAGTCGGGACTCGAATCCAAAACCTGTGACACTAAACGCCAGAGATTTTGTCATTCGGCCGTCGGGTAAAATGATATTAGTTTTATAATTTATTTTCATCTTTAATGATAACTGTTCTGCTCACTACGTACTTTTCGTGATACTGATAAAATAGTTGGATATGAAATTTTGAGACGCTGAATGGTGTTCGTTACAACAGATTCCTTTTGTGAAGCCTCTAAACAATGATAGTCTTTCAGCTTTCAATTTGGCTAAGTAACATTGTTGGTACAATCGGCCAAAATAAAATGGAACATCCTTAATAATTTTCCTAATTATCTTCCCTTAAGTGATATCGTATTCAGGAGAACTAACATATAGCTAATTAACAAAATCAATTACCATGTTTAATTAATTGCTATCTAAACATTTTTTCCTTAAGAAATCTGATATTTTTAGTGCAAACGATTAAACGGGCGTTAAATAATATTTAACGTGCGTTACATAGTAAGGCCATCAATTTTTGTGACAAAATTCTCATAATTTTTAAAATTACAAAATCATTATCCAATATTACAATCGTTTCCTTCTTTAACTAAATAATATATTACCGTCTTCTAGATTCGATTACTAAGAAAATTTATTAGGTTTGAAAAAAAATTTGTAAACAATAAATACAATCGAAATTCTTTATTTAAATATTAATAATTACTTATTTTTATTATTTTATCGCAAATATATCTATAAACAGTCATAACATTTAGAGATTTAAGGCAACCTCCCACGACCGATAAATGGTTAAAATCCTGTTGAGACTGTCCAATAAAATTACGCGATTTTTGTTGTAGGCGTTTAAACATTGTAAGCCAATGAAAACAATTAATTAATAATGAATGCTGCTTTTTAACGGCATAAAACTAACTAACGATCTTAGATTCGAGACTGCTCTATTAACTATTGGTGTTTTTAAATATATGTGGGAGTATAACGGGCGGAGTTATTTTTTGTATTAATTTAAACTATTCTTACTAACATTTATACTTAGTTCTCAATATGTATGTGTGTATATAATATGTTCTTTTGACATTTCTAGTTTTCCTTTGATATTTTAATATTTTAGTAAATTCCTTTTTTGTGATATTTTAGTTTTAATACAAGTGTTTATTGTTTTGATGTAGAATTAATATTCCAATCTTATGGTTCTTTTTCGTATTTTTGATTTAAAAATGTTATTTATTTTTTTTTATGATATCATTAAAATTGGAAAATAAGCATTTTTTACTGTTATTATTATTTAAAGATTTCGTGGTAAATTATAATATATATTTTAATGGAATTTGTTTAAGCTTTCTCTTGAAAACTTCCTAGATTAGAATTTTATAATTTTTAAATGTTTTTCAATTGAATCTTTTTTTAATTTATTAACCTTTTCAACATGTAGTTTTTTTATAGATTTTACGCTCATTTTTTAGAAACTTTAAATGTTTTAAAATTGTTTAATCTATTTTGAAAGTATACTTTTACAATTTTTTTCATGATGATGTAATTTAATTTAACATTGTAACACACTACACATGTCCCAATGTAACTGTAAAACAATGTAAAATTAAAATTAATATTCTCAAATTTTATCAATTTGACTTTATTTAATTATGTCATATTTGACACAAATAAATAAAGTCAGACTGTCCTTAACAAATGTCCTGAAAAAATTCTAATTACGTACTTTAAATTGAATGAAAGCCGTTTAAATTTATTACAAATTAGTTTCAAACACTAATGCTACTAAAATTTCATTAGATGTGATATTTGCTATCATTTACAATTTTCTAATACATATTATACTAATTAAATAGTATAAATATTTAACATTTATGTAAATAAGTCAAAATTGAAATGATTATATATATTAATATAATATATATATTAAATACTTTTTTGAATTTTTATTTACTTATTAAAAGTATTTATTTTATAGATCTCAACAAATTGAAAGCAAGTGATCGACATTTATTTCATTAGCAGTTGATCACATTTGTCTTGTTATTTGGCATTATATTTGCTTGCAATATTGATGAATGAGATGTATTTGTTTTAATTAAATTATTTGTTGTAATGTAATGAATTCATTATTTTACATGTAATTTACAAACAAACTGTAATTAAATAATTATTATGATTTTAATATTTTAAGTTAAAGTGTTGTCGTAGCACAAAATATAATCGTATATTTATAATTGTTGTTTTCTTTTAAATACGTATATGTATAAATATTTAATTCAATATCTTAAAATTAAATTAATAATTAATTCATTTTGTCAAACATTTGAATTTGTAGAATTAATCTTTCTAAAAAAAGTAATGATCTTGAATATAAACGTGTACTGCAAAATAATATTCAATATTCAATATTGATTAAGATGAAGCAAATTTTTTCGAACCATTTATTACGTTTTATTAATTAAAAATGTCGTGTTGACTTGTTGTATAATATAAATGTTCATGTATAATAAGCAATAAATCTTTCATATTTGTTGTTTTATGTATAAGAATGTATATATATATATGCATGACTTCAAAAACTTAATTTCTGGTTGAGTGTCAATTCACTTCATTCCCCCTGGTAAAATTGACAGAGGCCGTAAATTCAAATATAATGACATCCGGTTCTGGACGTCGGTTTTAAAATATATTTTCGCCGGAAAAAATATTTGTTGGAGTTTCTTATGAATAAATCTTTAATTTATGTCATAACCCGGTAAGGGCATTTTTTTTTTCATGAATTTCTCGGTTTATGGTTAAGATTTATTAAATGGCGCCGTACAACCTTGCAAAGATAGAGTTACGTCTACGCGAGTGCGTATGCGACATTCGGGAGCCATATGATCTATTATACCTATTAAGATGGACATTAGAGTTATTTATGTGGCATGGAGAAAAACCTACTAGCTGGTTCATTAAAAAAGAAGAAATCAACTTTGATCCTAATTAAAAACCTTGTTAAGAATGAAGGATTAAAGTAAAAGACAAATTAATTACGTAAGGGGGTCAACTGTATGCTACGGAAGAATCGATCTCTTTTCCTAAGTCAGTGGGACAAGAAGTAGTCTCTAGGTGGCCAATCATTCAGAATCAGTGATGACTTAAAACAGATCGAGAGAGAACATAAAGTAAAACATTCTGGAAGAGGACGAAGAAAAAGAAAATAAGATATGCTGTCACATTCGGTGATGGTATATTGACCGAACGATCAATAAGTGTCCTGAATTAATTCCGCATGCCCAAGAAACAATGAAGTCAGCCTGAAAAACAAGGAAGATGAAAAAGAGAAAGAGAAAGCTCAAAAGAGACTGCATGTTTACCAAAGAAAGATGCTTTATAATGTTAGATAGCATGGTGTTAAATATAACAACTATCAATATTATAATTATATAATATTATAGGTAGTTGTTTATGCAATTAAAATTGTTTTTTTTTTTTTAAGATTCTAGCTGTTAATTTCATTTATTTTAAAGGAATTAAAATTCATCATATATTTTTTAACTATTCGTCTATAAATAGATATTTTAAATTAAGAAAACATGTTTAATAATCCCTAGTTTTACATTCAAATATATAACTTAAACACTTTAAAAAAGACAGCTGACTTTAATTAGTGTTTAATATTATTTTAATTTCATAATGCAAGCAGTTTTCTTACTTGTTTTAATTTAATGTTTAATAATAAGAAATCTTGAAAAAAAATATTCAGTTATTAATTTTATCAATGCTTAGTACTTATCAACAATAATAGTTAGGTAAACAGTGTAATAACTTAGGGAATATATTAAAACTATACGTATTTGTTTTTTTTAACGTGTCATATCGCTTTTATTAATTTATGTTCCTAGATTCTTATTTATGTAGTAAAACTAATAACTTTTAATCATAATACGAATAACATGTAAAATTAAATGGTTCAGTGATTTTGAATACAGAGTTTGAACTCGTTTAAAAACAATTTTAATGAAAAAATTCTTAACTGAAATTAATTTTTTAATTAATGACCTTCATGCAACGTAAAAAGTAATAAAGAGATGTTATTTCGTTATAAAAGTTTAAAAAATAAACACATCAAAATTAAAATGTAAGGGGGAGTTTTTAAATGAAACATTTCGAGGTTGGAAGAGAATTCAGCTTTATAATCTAATGCAAAAACATTTTAAAGAGGATTACATTTTTCAAGCTCTTATATTAAAATTCCATTTATTTAATATGACTCTACAAAAACATTAAAAAATTAATTTATAAAAGATGTATTCATATTATAAGACCTTTTTGCATATTTCTTTCGTAAGTTTTTTTGTATAATTAATTGGTGTTTATATATGTAATGATAGCAAGAAAGCAGTAAAAAAACATCATTAAATCTAATCTTTTTTTCTGCTTTTCCTCTATTATACATGAGAATAAACATTAAAAAATTATATGATAATTAGCATGTTCTAAAAACTATTAATGTAAATTTTCTAGGGACATAACAAATTAATTATATAAAATATAAGATTTTCTTTTACTCATTAAAATGATTTCACAAATTAAAGTAAATCAAAAATCATATATTTGTACACGCAGTGCTGCATATTAACAAATTTACTTAGAAGTAAGTAAACTAAGCAAATTCACAGAAAAGGGTTTTCAAATAAGTTGCCAAGGAATGACGTTAAAAACCAGTGTAGGATTTTTAAACATACAAATTGTTTGGATTTTAAATGAATTTTGTTTAAATTTAAAAACTAAGCTTCTATGACAAGCTTCTTTAAATGATATAACATTAAATAAGGTTACGTATGGGTGCTACAAAAAAGTATTTCTTCCCCCTGTTTAGGTACGGCTTAGAATGGCTCCACTGTAGCCCATGCATGTCATAAAAGGTGAATAAAATGGTTACACAGTGCCCACCTGTGTAACCGGGTGGGGTTTCCCGGGTTTTCCAGGTCAGATTTCTCCTTTTGGGTGCCCCATGTATCTGTGCCGCAAGGTCAAGGACAAAAACAAGCTACATTTGTTACTATTTATCATGACCACAGGTTCATGGACATAGTCTAGATGTTGCTGTCGACCAAGTGGGATAAGAGACTACAACAAACAATATAATTTGTTCCAAAAATTTCTTTTCTTACATCAATTTACTGAAACTGTGTATTAGAGTGTTGTTACGAATATATTCATTATTATAATAAACTACATTGCCCGACACGTGGCTAAGTGGCAATGTAAGCCGCTGGTGAGTATTAGGGCTGAGGCTCAATCCGCTGGTGTCTTGTTGTAGACTCTGTTTCAAACAACGATGTTCAGCATCTTGCCTCGTTAATTGGATTACCTAGTGGAATTGTCCGGGTTTTTTTCCATACGATACACATGCAGTTAATTTCCCCTAAATGGTCTCCCAGAATTCACTGTCTACACGGATCTACACTACAGCGACAAGGAGCCATCTACCTACAGGTCTCCATCATAACAGACATTGTCTTTTTTCCTCCATCCATGAGTAGACTACTCATGAGATATCCGTCCAGTACCACAGGACACTAATGAATAGACACAACAATAACATAAACTACATTTCAGTTAGTATATATACTTTAAAGAATAAAGCATATTTTCAGGGGTTTTATCATTTTAACCATTTTATTTATGCTCGCAACATATAAGGTTAATATAATGTAAAATACTGATAATAATTCAGCAACAAGCATTGTAATACTTAAAGTGGATTGACCTTCATCGCTTGTATGAAATGTAAATGTGGAATAACCATTTTAAAAATAATAATATTAGAGAAATAATAGAGACATAGAGAAAAATAAATGAATTTTCTAAATAAATATTTATTTATATCATCAATTTTAAAACATTGGAGCTTGGACATTGTATCTATACAGGCTCTTATTAAAATCATATTATATGTGTTATGTTTTTTTGTAGAAGTATCATAAAAACAAGTAATATTAAAAAAAAAAAAATTATGTCAATTCCTACTTTTTTTTCCACTATATTGCAGAAAGTCCTCTATAAATAATTTTTATTCATTTTTTTAAGTTTATCTGGCGCCATCTATTGGTAGATATATGCAGCTTAAGTCTAAAAAAACTAAAATTAATTAATTAAATTTAATTAATGAATTAATTTTTGAAAAAACTGTATTAACATCAAGTGTCATCCACTACAAGTAAACAAAATGTATTTGAACTTAAGTGGATGAATAAAAAGTATTTTATTAACGATTGAAAATTTGTATAAGATATTGTACTAAGAATTAGATGAATAAAACATATTTTAAAAACTCAGACATTATGATTTAAAATTCAAAAATTTTTTTTACTCATGAATTAAATATTATTTTGAAAGAGAATGGAATAAAATGTTTTTCTAAGCTAAAAATTGATAATATTAAATTAATTATTGAATATCTCATCTTGCCTGAATAAATGATGCTGGTATGAACAAACACGAAAGCTGGTTTCTTAATCCGTTGTATCTACTTGACTAATTTTCCATTAAAATAATTTCAATCCTTTATTTTGAGTCATATAATGGATCATAAAACTAAAGTTTTCTTGCATAAGTATAAATAAAACATTGTTAATTTAAAGTGACTCTAAATTTTTAGAATAATGGAAATAAGATACAATTTCATGATATTAAATAACATTATAAATAACATATTGTTTACGTGAACTGTTATTCATCGATTACATAATTTTAATAACACAATGTTTAAAAATAATTAACAGCATTATATTTTCATTGCTTTTTTGTGTGAATATAAAGAAGTATTTTTATTGTTTTTATGCGTGGGAGTGTTGATTGAACAGATGTATGGAAAGGTTTATCTGTATAAGTGTGAATCATTTTTCGTGTTGAAAACCCTATTAAAAATATTTCATCACATAACCTATTTATCATTACTATTTATTTTAATAAAAAAACTGCATTACGTTTTATACGTCATATGACAAACAATGCAATGTGTCAGAAAAAAAATAGTAAAACAATAAAATACTATTAGTTCCTTATGTTAAGTCCTTATATATGGGCTTTTTCTGTTGTTGATAGTAAGTTATAAATAAATAAATTGATATATTTAGGATACACTTTACATTACTCACAGTTGTTGCTCATATTACATTACATGCAGCCTGATGGCCTAGCGCTCTGTTCTTTGCTTCCAAAACTTCATGTTCGAATCCTGGCAATGGTATGGGTGCTTGTTAGTGGTTCGGAATCCCCTTTAAACTGTAGATCCCTGTCTAATTCGTAATGACCATAGAGAAACAAACTAAACCATCTTACATCGCCACATCTTCTTGCTTATAAACATACGTGTCAAACATGAAATTAATAAATATCATTGTTTTTTGCGTATAACTTATAAAACATTCATTTTTTTTGTCGCTCTATGATAATTTTTTGCTAATTAGACCGGGACCTTCAGTTTAGTGGATTCAAAACCACTACCAATACATCCATGCCACCTCCATGATTCAAACCTGAAGTCTGTGGTATCAAAGGACAGAGCCTCAGCCAATTGGATATCTGTCCACAAAGCATTCAGGAGCAAGTACATAAACGAAAAACGATATCTTAAATAAAACATGTCAGTAATTGAAAAATAAATATTTTATAATAAATTAGCAGAATTTATGATGAAATAAAAATACCAGATTTCAAAACTTTCGGGTGATTTGCAATGACCTTCAAACACATATTAATTCCCTTGATAATAAGTACATCTCTCAAATATATAATTAAATTTTGTTATATGTTAGAAGAAGCATTCATGCATGAAATTATTGAAAATTACGCATCATTGGATAGAGAGTGAGATCAAATTTCAATTTTGACATATAATAGTCTGTATATAAAGTACTTTGAAATAACTTATGTGTATAGAACTATTCCTTATACATAAAGTATCGAATGACCAACATTGTAAACTAAAGATACATAGCTTTATAGAATTAGTCTTCACTCATATTATATTTCCAAAGAATTAATAGATATTTTTTTGTAAAGTTTACGTCATATGTTTCAAATAATTGTATAAAACAAATATTATTATTTGAATTTTAAACTTAATCCTATTTTATCAATAAATTAATCTATTGTGTATATTCTTTTAAATTAGTGTTATTCTGGAAATGTTGGAATCTATTTAAAATGTTTATTTCCATTGGTTTAATACATTATTAAAACATTGGTTTAAACATTATTAAAAATAAATTTACAACTTTAATATATTTAAAAAAATGCACGATTTCAATAGAATTTTAGTAATATATTTTTCTTTTAATAAATTTTAAATTAAGAAATCTCAATTATACTATATATTCTCCTATATTTAAGAATGATAATAATTATTGCTAATAGTTTGTACAGGCACAGATCAATATAGGCACAGATATTGATTGGTATTCGGCAATTGGCAATTCATTGATTTGGTATAAATAATCGTATTAGAATCAAACATTGGCCTCTGACTTCTTGCTAAAACACAATTTAATTTGATTGGAGAAAGGAAAAGTTAATAGCTGACGCGTTTTCATTTTAAAATGAGACAATATGCATTTTAATGTAAAAAATAATTTATTTATAAGAACCTATCTAAACATAATTAATTTCACAGCATTTTTTTTTTATATATTATCCTTTGAAATTTCTCAGTAAGTAATTTACGTATTATAAAAAAAGTTTTACATTTTTTTGAAAAAATGTAAACATAACTAATGTACTTAATAAAATATATCCATTGAAGTTTAAATTAAACATTTTGCAACTAATTAGAGTTTTTTCTGTGTTTAACATCAGTGGACCTCATGTACCACTTACGTACCCCACAGCTGCCCGTTGACGGGTCAGCAGGGTAAGATATTCAGCGGTAATTTCCCAGCATATATGTGTTATATGAGTGAAAACACAGAAAACTACCAACAGGCAGCCCAACTACCGATAGAAGATGCCAAGACTTTTTTCGTTTCTGAAAGTAGTGACTTCAACAATGACGGCAGAGGATTCGAACCTAAGTCCTCCTGTATGATAGCTACCCTCTTTGTCACTGCGTCAAAAGCTGGCAACTAATTCTATGTGTTGATATATTTTTAGTGTTGTGATGTGTAATAATTATCAATTAGATAAAAAATTTTATTTTTTAATTTAACTTATTTAAAAAAAAATTGCTAAATAAACAAGGAATTAAAAAACTCAAATGTTTATTAGTACCATTAAATAAGGAAATCTATTTAATACGTTTCTTTTATTGAATACTGAGTAATGAATACACTAATACCTTTTTTATATTAAATGTAATGTAGTTAGTTTACCTTTTATGGTTATTTAGTAATCAGTTTAACTCACTAAGTTGAGAAAAAATTAAAAAATTGTGTAGTTATTTTGCAGATTATTTTTGAAAGGAAACTAATCATTTTAAAAAGAACTTCAACTGAGTGGTTTGTGGTGTAAATCGAAAATAAGTAGTTTATTTACTTTCCCGATAATTATTTATTTATACTTTGTTTAATAGTTTACGACGAATTAAACAGTATTTGTTTAAAAAGGAAACTTAATTGCATTTTTGAAATACATTATTTTTTTTTACCAAATTTAATCTGAATAGTTAATTTGAATTTTTTTGCTAAAATGCCATTTAGCAATAAAAACATTCTCTCGGAAGTCTTTTTAAAAGATACTTGTATATTTATTTATATGTATTTTTAAAAAGGATTGGTATTTAGTATTTAATCTGTTCATTTCAGCGAATTTTAAATTGTCTGATGTCACCCAGCTTGGATGAAAAGTTTCTAAAGGAAAAATATAATAATTTATTTAAAATTTATTTAAATGAATAAAAGTTTAGAATATTTATTTTTAGGAATAAGTCTTAATTATCATCTATTGCGGTTTTACTAACAATTATTCGTTTTGGGACCATAAAAATATATTGTTAAAATAGTATTTTAAAAGTTAAATACGCTTTTTTTAAGAAATTACCTCAATTAAAGCATTAAAAGTCTCAGTTTCTCTTATAACACCGTAATGATTTGGAAGATCTCAACTACTACTGGTGCTCTGATTTAATTTCTTTGAAGTTTAAGTTCAAAATTAATTGTTTCTAAAATATTTAAACAAATCTTTCGTTTTTAAACTTTTTTACCTATTTTATTTATATAAAAATTTGTAGTGTGCATGTTGGTTAACTAGATTCTAACTGGGTGTAGTTGGTTTGAAATACTTGATGCACAGGTTTGAGAACTCACAGCTTTATTTACACACAGATAAACACAACAAACATCAAATTAGAGATATACAATATTTAATATATTTAAAGACAAATAATTATAGATTTAGTGGGAAGACTCCACTTCTAAGACGATAATCCACAGGATGAGCGAAATATACTTCCTCCCTGAATGAGAGTCTGTAGGCCAGCTGTAGGTAGTAAGAATCTTTTGGTAGGCTTAATATTTTTAAAAGCATAACCATTTACTTCATCGCATTATTTATTATTATTTTGCATTCTTATACATATGATTAAATTTTGTATTTTAAAACTAATTTTTTATCGCTTAATATTTTGAATGCTTTATATTATTAGAAATATTTTCACGCAAATAATTCCAAATAAAAATTAAGCAGCTAATTCAATACTTCTATAAAAAATTAATATTTGATACCTACAAAATTATTATAATGACTGTAAAATATTAAGCTATATTTTTGTATCTATTACACAAGCCGGAACTATTGTACATCATATGAAAACACAGTTATATAAACCAAGTCATTAGATTTAAAAAATTTTTTAAATTTTTTGCATTACTTTTGAAAAACTTACAACATTAAATTAAATTAAAACTAATAATAACAATAATTTACTGCCAGCAAAAGTTACATATGAGTTATTATTTTTTTACTTATGCATATTATTCAATTTTGAAATTTAAAACCACTTTTTGTTGCTTAATATTTTGAATGATTTATGTTATTAGAAATTTTTTTCATGCGAAATACTTCATAATAAAAATTAAACAGCTAATTCAAAACTTTATGAAAAAAATTAATGTTTGGCAGTTACAAAATTTTTCTAAAAATACTAAACGATATCTTTTGTACCAGTTATACAATCCAAACTATTGAACATCATATTAAAACACAGTTATATAAACTAAGTCATTAGAATTAAAATATTTCCTTTTTTTTTTCAAAACACTTGCAGCATTAAAATTAAAAAAATAATTTATTATAATTGATAATAATATTAATTTACTGCCAGAAAAATTAATTACGTGTTATTATTTGTTTTTCTTATACATATTATTCAATTTTGAATTTTAAAGCTAATATTTTTATCGCTTAATAATTTAAATGATTAATATTATTTAAAAAAAATTCATGCGAAATACTTCAGATGAAAATTAAACTACTAATTCAACAATTCTATAAAAAAATTACTATTTGGCTGCTACAAAATTTCTATAAAATTACTAAACGATATTTTTTTTACCAGTTATACAAACCGAACTATTGAAGATCATATTAAATCACAGTTATATAAACCAAGTCATTAATTACATTTAAAATATTTCCTTTTTTTGTCAAACTTGCAGAATTAAATAAAAATTTCTTCGGAAAAAAGCTTTTCTAAACGTAAAGCAAGAATTTCTAGTAACTTATTGTTTCATGCGTAATCAATAATCTAGCTTTCTTAGTGTTACCACAAAAAAATTCCTTCCATGATGATGAAAAATTATTAGCAAATATCTTGTACTTTGGATATTAAGCCATAAGTAGTTTCTTTTTAGGTTGAAAGCATGTTATCTTTATTTTTCGCTCTGATTACCTGGATATTATTTCTCATTATCGCTTCTTAATTGAAGTTTATATCCCAATTATGTGGCTATTGATGAATGTGATGACCTGAAGGAATGTAGTTCGAGCTAATGAATGCACCTGGTCTTTATCTCTTTTAGTAAAAAAAAAGGGGTCGTTAAGTGTAGTGGTTGTTTTGCATAAATCTTTTGTTTAATTACACAGAGTTAGGTAAAAAATGCTTTCTCAAAATGCTTTTATTATTTATGTAATTACATTGCTTCGAAATGCTTATATTACATATATAATGCATATATATAATGCTTATATTACATATACATATATAATTATATTTTCACAAAATACTTAATACAAAATCAAAATTATTTGATATAAATATAAATAACTGTAGTTCTTTTAGTCATAATTTTAGTGATATTGTGTTATTTCAGTGATAATTTTTGTGATATCGCGTTATTTTAGTGATGAATTTTGATATTGTATAATTTTAGTGATAGTTTTAGTGTGTGTTAGTTAAGTGATGAATTTTGATATTGTATAATTTTAGTGATAGTTTTAGTGTGTGTTAGTTAAGTGATAAAATTTCTATTTTGTCAAACTATTTTCTGTAATTAAATAATGGCTGTGACAAATTGCTTTTGCTTAGATAGGAATGGAAATTTCTGGTAAACCATTATGTTGTATAAAGAAAATAATCATCCTATATTAATATTAAAAAATTAATAACTTCAGCAATTTTTATTAAAAATTAATATACACTTAATGACATAATTTAACTGAATTACGGAATTCATCACCAATAGCACTACAGACCAAAGAGGGCCAAGGCTTTCCTTTGAAGATATTTCTATGCATTCCTCTGGATGATAATGATCCTCCATTTCTTAAGTACAGCAAAATCCTGAATTAGGAAATTATGTGAAACAAATATACGAAAGGTTTCAGTTTAATATCACTTCTATGAAATCATCACACAGGGGATAACACAAACAGGCATTGAAAATATGTTTCCTCTGTTTCAGATGGGCAATTTGAAAATTTGCAGCTAGAAGGTTAATTCTATAATTAATTTGGGAAAGACTTCAATGTTTATGCACCAGGATACTCAATATCTCATTTAGAAGGAGCAGTACATTTACAGGTGAATTTGTAAACACAGTTTTCTCTTTGGCATATATTCAGTAGTAAATGCAGAAAGTCCCAATTTAAGACTGACATGCTCAATTAATTATCATTCCACTCTACTGAAACGTACAAGAACAGCACGTATTTTGCATAACACTGTAGCATGTTATTTTGTTCCTAATAAACTAATAAACACAGTTCCATTCTGAATACATTCACAAGGTAGTATTCACTTCAGATACTTGGCTCAGTCAACATTAAATAAAGGTAGAAGTAGTCAGTCGGCTAATTAAATTTATTTTGTTATACAAGAGTACAAATTAACTCTCCTTCACTAATTTTATTTAAAGTTTAGAATGCAGCGAGGCATTTTTAAGGTATGTGTTCATTAATGGAAAAATAAAGCTGTCACGTTCATTTTTAAAAATATAAAGTTTCTGATATCAATTTGGTTACTTTCGTTTCCACTATTCAATAAAATTTTGTAACTTTCAAAAATTTTTAAAATAAAATAATTGATAAATATTTCTTTTTTAGAAAAATCAGCATTAACTTGCAGAATTTTGAGAAAAAAATTATAGAAGACTGGTTTCAAAAAATTAAGGTACACATTTTTTTTTACTCATTTGCAAACAAATAAACACAAAAAAGGATAAATTGAGAATAATTGTAGATTAAAAAGTTATTTATTGAATTAATATGATTTTAACATCAAACAACTAAACTAACTAACTAATATAAACTAAGCTAACTAAACTAAACTAAAACTACTAAACTAACTAAATAATAATATTTTGTGCAAAATTTCATCGTATGAAAACATGAAATAAATGAATTTCAATAAGAAACATTTCCACCTCTAGTTGTCATGTATTTGCGGCATCGATTTTTCACACTGCCAATTAAGTTGTAGAACATTTGAAACGAAAGCATAGGCTATTCTATATTCTACGGCGGTATTCCAGCTCACTTAACTATATCAGAGAAGAACTTAGAAATGTCCCTTTTCTCCTAAGGTAGTCCCAAACATGTTTTATTGGATTAAACTAATAGCCAGGGGCCACAGATCGAGCTGAAAACTTCATTCCCTCGAAGTCTTGATCTTTAAAATATTCTTCTATAAGCTTATTTGGGTATGATCGATCATTATCTTGCAATAGGGTGACTTTCTTAATGACACACACTTAAAATCTGACGTATGGATTTTGCATTTATTCCTAATATCTCGCACTAATCACAGTTTCTCCATGCAGATCATGCAGGTCAATTTGACCATGAAGAAAGATTGAGCCCAAATTGTGATTTTTCCTCCTTTATAATTATATGATTCAACAATATTGGATTGGTAGCATTTGCTGCATTGATTCTCTAGATCAGTGCATCGCCTAAATTACTCTCCTGGACTCGTATATGAAGAATATAAAAACCGTATTGTATTGTAACAGGTATTTTGTGCAGGTAAAAAGCTTCTTTATTTGATGTAAACAAGTGCTTCTATACAAGTGTACCTAAACAAATAGACATTTTTCAGATTCAGATTTCTTTGTTAGAAGAGATGTTCAAACAAATATTTTTCAGATTTAGAAAAAAATTTACTTAGTAAAGCTTTGAATACAATCCTTGAATTTATTTAAGGTTTATTCCAATATTATATTTTCTCGTCATTGTTGCGGGAAAATAATGATGAATCAGAAATTAGTTAAAAATTCAACAAAACTTTTTCAAGAGTAGAAAAAGATAATATGCTATCTACGAAAGGAGAAGTAATGCGTATCCAACCTAGAATGTCCTTGATTCAAATTTTTTTTAATTAAAATTGATCCCAGAATCACTGGGCTTACTTTCAAGACACATTAAGTCATCTAACAACCCCAGCTTGAGATAACTATGACTCACCATCTCAACGAATTTGGTAAACGACTTATTAACGTACTGTGTCCCAAAAGTAAGACCAATTTAAAATTCCCGGGACTTATAGAATTTCAATTTTCTTTCAAAATATTCATTAGTGTTTGAGTTACGCTTGGTTTTGTGTGGAACTAAAATTGATTCCGATGATTTTCCAAATATCTGAATTAATTGAGCAAAGAACATACATTAAATTTTGCTTGCGGAAACGTGTAGAATGTTGCAGAAGGCATTCGGTGAGCATTCCTATATCGGAAAGAAATGTTTAGAAGTGGTATAAACAATTCAAAGAAGGCAGAGAACGCGTTGAAGACGAAGAGCCCTTTGCTCGACCATCAACCTCAACCGACGAAGATCACGACCAAAAAATCAAAGATTTGGTGCTTACAAACCATCTATATCTTTTGTTGGAATTTCAAAAGAATCGGTCAATTCCATTTTGGGCCTCAAACGTGTCAAATCTCAATTGGTACCGAAAACACTGACACTTTTTTCACCAAAAATGAAACCCATATCGTTCCACAACCCCTATATTCACCCCGTGCGACTTCTGGCTATCCTCTAAACCCAAAAGACCACACCGGGGACACCGTTTTGAGTCGTTTGAAGAGATTCAACGTGGATCAACGAGCGCTTTGTAGGCCATCCCTGCCGATGACTTTCTCGCGTGCATTCTGGATTGGAAAAAAAAGTTGGCATACGTGCATTATGTCCGGAGGGGATTTCTTTGAAGGCGATGAAATAAATTTGGAAGAATAAATAAAGAGTTTTTGGAAAAAATAATAATAATTCGTACTTTTGGGCATAGTAATATGTAACTTTTAGGTGCATGTCTATACTATCTGTACTTTTATACCAAAAAATTTCGATCAATACGTCTTAATTAAATTTACGTACAAATTAAAAACAGTAGAACATGCGCAGTTTTATCTGACTTCCATATAAACTTACATTCCTTCAAAAATTAGCGCTGAGTAACAAATTTTATAAGATTTTATGATAGTGATAGGTAAACAATGTCGCGCACCCCCAATGCCCATGTCACATAGTAATTTATAATCATTTAAATTAGTTGTATTCTTGTAACTTTATTTGCATTCTTTAAGTAAGCGTAAATAGTAAGCGACAAAATCTATTGTATTTTATTTTAAGAAAAGTATACTTACAATTCTTCAGAAATTATTTACATGTAAATTTTAAGAAGTTTCAATATCCATTTGTATATTAATGTCGTTTAAGTGAGTTGAAAATAAATTTCATTGTACATTTATCTTTCTTCTTTAGTAAACAAATAATTAAACTAAACTAAACTAAACTAAAAAACATTCTATTCAATAAGCAAACACAAACTCTGACAATGAAATTTTAAAATAATTATAAGAACTTCCAGATTTTAAAAATGTTATTTTGGTTAACTCAGTTTGGCATAATTTTTAAATCATTAAATATTCAAATTTTCATTTTTATAAAATTCAGTGAATAATTATTCAAGGACGTGCTTGAAATATAAATAAAATGGATGTTTTAATTAAATTTAAATTTAGTAAGGTATACTGATATTTCATATTTACGATCGTCATAGTCTCGATATTTAATTTAATTTAGTAAATTTATTAAAATTGTGTGCCTGATAATGGTAAGGTTGGTTGCCTTTTCATTAATTGTGATTTCTAATTACATAAAGTTATGCCTTTGTAAACAATTATGTGATATTTCTTTAAATAAGTATTCTCTGAAGATGAATATGAGATGTATTAAATAATGAAGATTTGAGGGTAAAGTAAACTATCATGGGAATAATAATCAAGCCATAATGAAAAGAGTAAATTGTTTGTTATTATTGAAATTAAGGAAATGCATTATCTGTTTGAACCATAATTGTTCTAACTATTCTTGGGAATAGATTTCATCAATATTTAACTGAATATATTATATGTAAAATTCATGGTAACGCGAAAGTGTTTCAGTACCTAAATTGAATTAATTTAAGATTTACAAGGATAAGTTTAGTGCAAAATATTAAAAATGTCCCATTTCTGGCTTTATTATATGTTACAACTTCTTTATTATATGTTACAAATGCTTTCTGTTTTACAATTTCTTTAAAGTGCCTTAAATTATTTTTATTTAGATAAAATAATTTCTATTCTGAAGTGAAATTCAGAAAAGGGAAAAAAATTATTTATTTAGGAGTTGTACAAAAATTGATTTTAAAATTTTGCAAAAATGAATTGAATTGATTATAGTAATAGCTTTCTAATACATTTTCAATCACATAAAATGTTAAAAAACTTTTGAGTAAAACTTAATTAATTTATCAAAGAAAATTTTATCAATTGTGCTGTTTACTGAGGGAGAACTAAGAAGATAATTACACTTCACATGGAAGACGAGTATTATACTAGCATTTTATTTACTGGAGATATTTACATTTATATCCACAAGACAAGTATTGTATTACACACACTGGAGATTTTTGCATTACAGCAACAAGAGCTGTATTACATTGCATCCACTGGAGATTTTTACATTACACCAACAAGACGAATAATATATTGCCGAAACTGAGATATTTACATTGCATCCACTGGAGATTTTACATTGCATCAACAAGACGAGTATTATACTGCAGCCACTGAGATATTTACATTGCACCAACGAGATGAGTATCACTTTGATAAAGCTACGCCTGCACATACAATAAGAGTATTACGCTAAACATATTGGAGGGACTTGTGTGTGTAGTGTAATATACTCAAGAGGTGTATCACACTGCACACATAAGCGTTGTATTTCACTGCTCACACTAGAGTTGTATCACATTGCAGAGACAAGAGTGGTATTACCTAACGCACACAAGTTAATATACTTCCCACACAAAAGGAATATTACGCAATATATTAATAAAATGGAAAATTACATTGTACACACAAAAAAAACATTAAAATCCAAATCAATGACTTCCGAAACGATTTTCAAAGCCAATGTAATTTAATCAAAATTCATGCTATACTAGAAAGAAATCAGTAAACTGTAACCAAATATTCTGATTGTTGATAGGTGGCACATTATCTCGACTTGCAGTCTTAAAAACCAAATCAAATCTACTAATGTTTTTAAATATCGACAATAAGGCACTCAATATCTAGAATAGTAATTTCACAGCTGTAGCAGGTTAAGTAGCCCACACTGGCATTTTGCTAGAAGTGAATATTTTCAGTATAATTTCATTTTTAAAACAAATTACAAAAAGCATAAATATTTATGTCTTTAAACAAAAATTAATTAATTTTAATTTAATAAATTAATTTATTAATTTTTAAACATAAATATTTATGTAATAACGAATATTTTTTCAAACACTCAGAGGAATAAGTACATTGTTTCAAATTTCTGGCGCTTCTTCAGAATTAAACTGCGACTTGATGCCCAATTGGTTTGCACCCTGGCCTTCGATATCACAGGCTTCAGGTTAGAATCCTGGCATTGGAAGGGATGTTTGTTAGTGGTTCGGAATCTACGTTAAACTGTAGCTCCCGGTTTAATTGCCCAAAGGGTGCAAAAAATTGTCATATAGCGACAAACCAATCCAAATGAAACTTGAAAATATATATCAGTATGATATATTTACATACATAATACTGAGTATGAGTATTTTCATACAGATGAATTAATGATGTATTTACACACAAATGAATTTTTTAAAATTGTTTTAATGTTTTTTCTTTTCTTACTAAGTCAAATTTGCAATAATGTCTTATCTACTTTAATTTAAAATAGTAGTTCCTTAATACCCAAGGAAACTTTAAAAATTTGTTTATTGTTCTTCCAACTAAGTTCATTGTTGGTTAAGTTCTCGAGATTTTTTTTTTTTTTACTAGTTTAAGGAATTAGATGAAAGAATACGTTCAATTTGCCAAATTAGAATAGGGGATTATACTTGTTGAACAAATAAACCAGACTTTGCAGAAATATTTGGAAAAGAACTGGCATTAACTTAAGATAATTATCTTAATTCTTTTGGATTTTGGAACTCAGTGGAAAATAAATTGCATTGTTGGTTAGTCCGATGATTAAATCTTCATTGAATATTGTATTCATTAACATAGAGCTAACTCTGATTATTGGAGCAGTATCATGCATTAATTTGCTAAAGTCTTAGACAATGAAAGGAATGCTACATTTGTTAAAATCTCAAAGCTTGAGTTGTGAATAAAAATGCTTACAATAATATTTTAACGTGATGGCAAAATATCCAGCTATATTTGACAATGGTGCATTATCAAATGAATGCAGCACTTAGTTAAGCAACAGACCTGATAATACATATTCATTTAATTCAAATGATAAATATTTAAGAAACTTGTAAGTTAAACCTTTATGGTTTAAATCACTAAAATTTATATTTTATATATCAAACAAGAGAGAAACCTTTTCAGTTGGAATACACAGCATACTATAAGTTACTTCGAAATCTAGTACATTATATTAAGTATCGATATCTGGACTGTTGTTGTTGTTTTTGCCATATTAAAAGTAAGAAAGGAACATATCCTACAAATACCCAAAAGGATATTACTAATTTTGCCCACTCTTTGGGTATATGGTGAGTTAGAGTCACTGGCATGGGATTCTAAGTAAAATTGTTTTTACTACATTAAAAACATCAATGGTGAGTACAGAAAAATAGGAGCTTAAATTTAGAAGCCTGGGACAAAAAATAAATAAATACTTTACAGTCAGGCATAGCAAATAAAACATAAATTTGACACTGAGAAATTATGCAACTATAATTGTGTACAACATTTTTGAATTGCAAATTAAAATGTTCTTGTTGTAATCCAATATTTTTAAAATCATTAACTTCAATATTATGCAAACTATTTCGATGTAATTTGCTATAAAAATATCATAAATATTTTGATTGTTGATTTTTTTTCAATTTTCTTTCTATTTCCTTCATTAAATTTAATTATTGTTTATGTAATAGCATGCATTTAAGTTAAAAAACTGAATTGCAAAAATATATTTATCTTCATTCAGCTTCCCTTTTTAAATTAAATGTACTTAAATTAAATTTTCTGAAAAAATATTTGTAAAAGTTTTTTTTAATAATGTAAGTAAATAAAATTTTAAATTTTAATCAAAATTAATTTCATTAATTTAAATTATTCACATAACATATTTTTGCAATTTCAAAAATATATATAATTTTTTTAATTTTTTATATTTCTAATCTCGTTTTATTTTATGTCATTACTGATTCGCTGGGTAATGAACTTGTTTTGACAAATCTTTGTTCTTTTTTATTATTATTACGTAGATTTTTTTTTATTATTTATGTAAAAAACCGGAATTTATTTTGCTTTTGTTAGTTTTATTGGAGGACCTTATGCAATTAGTTTACTTTGAATTCGTCTTAACTTAAGCATTAAAAATCATACAGCATATTTCTGCAACTCCAAAATATAAATATATAATTCTTTTAATTTTCTATACTTCTAACCTCATTTTATATTATGCCATTATTGATTCTGATGAACTTGTTTTGGCAAACCTTTATTTTTTTTTTTTTTTAGTTTTTTATATATATTTTGCTTTATTATTTAAGTAGAAACAAGAATTCATTTTGCTTTTGAAAGTTTTATAATAGGATTCTTATGTAATTAGATAAAACAGAATTCACTTTAACTTTAACAGCCAATATCCGTGATGAAAACAACCAAATATTTTCTGTCATTGAAAATAAAACACTAACAAAAAGCCTAGTGAAAAAGAAAAAAACAATAAAGAAGTTTCCACTTGGAAAAATCAAATACACTTAGTCAAAAGATTACTAGACAAAGAAAACAGAAAAGAAAGATATTGGTTTTTACCAATAAGACGTTTCACAAACATTGAAACACTAAATTTTAAATTACATCGGGTATTTGTTTCAGAATACCTTAAAGTTTATTTATCTTCTTTTTAACTTCTTTGTGCCAATAAAACGCTTTAAGTAAGTACGATGATCATAGTAAAGTAAGGCTTCCTTTCTAAAGTGGTTCTGATTAAACCGTTTTGGGAAAATATCAACTTCGTATCAAAATGGTTGGCGTCTTTCTCTATAAATAACCTTTCTGCATACAAGTTTTTATTTAATTTGCATGCAGTTAAATATCTTATTTTTGTAATATCTGTAATGAAAGTATGAGTGTCAGTAACAAGAATTATAAAATTATTATTTTTTATTACTAACATAAATTACTGGTGTGAAAAACAACCTCTGAGGAAAGCAAAAAAACTTTCAACTGTAAGGAAGCTAATATGATTGCCTAGTAATTAAAAGAAAGCGATACGCAAAAATATACGATATGCTGGATTAATTGATGATAGTTGATGATAGAAGTTGATTGTTAGTGAACAGTGTCTTATCAATGCCTGATTGCTATGGATCAAACAATTATATGTCTCAGTTGTAAAGAAGATGATATGAGCTGCTAGCATCAATTGCAATTAGCAACGTCTTAGTGGTAAGGAAGCTTATATCAGCTTCCTTACTGCTAAGACATTGCCTAATATTTAAAAAAAGTTGATTGCTAATGATTTCTATTGATGCTAATATTTAATTGCTAATGATTGCTATTGATGCTAGTATTTGATTGCTGTTGATGTTAAAAGCTTCTATCAATTTCCTTACAGCTAAGAAGTTGATAATTGCTATTGATGTTCATAGCAGCCTCCTTACAGCTAAGGCATTGCCTAACGGACATTGAATCAACAGCAAACAACTTCTAGCATCAATTATCATCAATCAATCAAGCATATCATATATTTTTTGCTTATTGCTTTTTTTAATTATTAGGGAATGTCTTAGCTGTAAGGAAGCCGATATGAGCTTCCATCATCAATAGCAATCAACCAAATGATATACTGATCTGTTTCTAGGCAACCTGAGCTCAATACAAGATATATATATATGTACTGTCTAAATCGGCAATCAATTGTGAAAACAATGGCTGTTACGGGCACCATCAGTGGATTATCTAATGCTTGCTTGCTAGTTAATAATTACATTATTGATAATTACATTACTATTGGGAGAAGAATTGACTTTCATATCTTTATACCTATTTATACGCTTTTTTTAAGATTTGTATTCCTTTCTTTACTTAACATTTATACTCTATAAATTAAAATTTTTATCATACTATATGAAATAAATCTGAATGATTTATCATGATTATCTTATTATTTTATTAGGAACAATAGAGAGAAAAAAGTATCCTTCAGTAAAAGTTTTTATTAATTTGAAATTTATATGTGTCAAAATGATGTATTAAATCATAAAATATGTCATTCCAATGCTGAAAAAAATTGATGCTGATAACCAGATTAGTTTCTAAAAAAACAGGTACCTCAAGATAGTAAATTTAACATACTAAAGATAAAGCATTTCTCAATGCCCTCAACGTTCTATACGTTGCAAGAAAGGATCTTATCGCTGTTTAAATATCAGAGTCTGGAATTATTACCCCACAAGAGTATCCTACTACGTTATTGCCATGGAATAATGTTCTACAACGTGCAAATTGGGCAACCAGATTATAACTGTTGACAAGTGAAATTAAATCATGCAAATATTTCACTTTCGTTTTACATCCTAGTCTGGCGTCCTATTCTGAAGACATATAATAGGTCGTGACGTTGGGCACGGAAGTATAAATTGATAATCCCCTTAAGTATTGTTTGCTTGATGGGCCGCTGGCTTGTTGATATTTATCTGAAGTGATATATATGTCTAGATACTACAAAATATTTATTTATATGTGGTTTTAACAGTTATAATCAATATGTTGTTTGCAACTGTTTTTATTCTTTATGTTAAATGTAATAAACTTTATTTGCTTAAACTGAATAACTATAATGATTCTATACTCTACTGAAACGAATTTCCCTCAATAATTGGGTGTGGTTGGATTGAGATACTTGAGGCATAGGTTGGAGAACTCACAGCTTTATTTACTCACGCACAAACACCAGACACATACAAAGACGTAAAATTATATATACATTTATACATACATATGCATTTTAATATATTAATAAATTACTCAAAATTATATTTATTTCTTTAAATACGCATTTAAAGACATAAAATTATACATTTGTTGAAGGATTATGTAATAATTTAATAATATAATATAATACTGAAATATGCTTCCTCTCCGGTTGAGAGTCTTTACTTAACAATTATACACTATAACTTAAAATTTTGATCATACACATATAAAATAAATCTGAACGCTTTAATATGAATATTTTAGCCTTATATGAACATTTATGCTTGTAGGCCTATTGATCATTTCTCCTGAACATCAAATGAGATAAAGCTCAGAAAAAAATTTATCAAATGAGACGTTACATGTTATGTTTATGTTATATGTCACGTTATATGTTGTGTTTATATGTTGTGAAATGAAGTATTACCTTGTAGAATCACTCTTTCCACTGGTTACAGTTCTTTTTAAAGTTGCTTTTACAGCTTATAACTCGAAAAAGTAGATAAAACTCTGGACAAAATAGCTCACAATCAGTTAAACATTGATATTCTTTTAAAAAACATTATCTGCAGATTTAAAGAGAGTACAATGGTAGGTAAATATTTCCCAGCTCCATATGTACAAATACCAGTTAAAGAATTTGGTTATAATACGCAATACTTGTACAGTAGAGAATTCTGCTCATTTATGCAATTTCCTATTTTAAAGAGATATAAATAAACGATGAAACCTTTAATGATAAAATTAAGTGGTACTTTTTAAAAGGTAATTCCCTTATTGTAAACGTTTATTAACTTATTTTCTGGTGGAAAATATTTTACTATGTTCATCAGTAAAAAAAATATCTGGTGCAAAGTCGCTTGAGACATGTTTCCGCAATTTCTATGATTTCGGAATAAACCATAAATTAAGTTCTCTTTTTTTTTTGCGTCAAAACTTTCATTTGATAAAAATCAATTGGATAAAAAAATAGATGCCAATTTATGTTATATGCATTAATGAAAAGTGCAAAAAATATATGATAACATCAATAATTTTATATCACTTTTTCGGAGAGTTTCTTCCAAATTGTTGCAAAGATAATCAAATTTATTTAAATAATATTATGCATACCTGCATTTTACTAACAAACTTCTCGTAAATAGCAAGATTAATTTTATTTTTACTTGTAATACAAACGCGCAACTTATTTTTGGTCTGATGTATCCACTTGAAAAATCTGAGCCCTGAATTGAATAAATTTATCAAGGGAAAAAAGTAATCAACTATCAAGGCAAAAATCAAATAGTTACTTCATGAGATAGAATATTCTATTTTTCCATAAATATTAACCTTTTCTCTGAAATTCTGTATTCTGTAAGATAAAATATCCAATGCAACTGAGATTTTACCTTCAATAAAAAAAAAAATTGTCTAAAATGTTTTAAATTAATGGAAATTTATATTGAGTATCAATACTTTTATTATAATTTTTTTGCAAAATTTCTCGAGAATGTTACCATATTTGTAAATTTCTTATCTTCAAATTTAAATACTTTTGAGTTTTCATGTAATCTGAGTTTCATAAGTTTTCATGTCTACAGACGACCCACTTAACCTAACTTTTAACGTTCACAGACATCGTTTTCCTATTGATCCATTATCATAATTGCTCCAGTAAGAAGATTGTTGTTCTCTAAGAAAGAGCTGCGAAATTACTCGCTAACTTTCAAAATCATTATTTTTCTGTTGTTTACATTTTTTGAGGAACATTAAAATGAAATCCCAAAAAAGTTTTAAGAAATATTTCATTTACTTACCGGCAGAGCTCTTTTTTAGAGCATTAATCTGGACATTAAGAGATCAAGTGAAGTTCAAGGAAATTTCTCATCAGATGAGAACTTACTCTCTTACCATTTTTACTACATATAACCTAAATATAGAGGGTTCAATGAGATTTGAGAGGTCTTCTGAGGAAACTCAGACGGCTGGGAAATTCCTCGATAACTTTCAAAATTATTATTTTTCTGTTATTTAAATTTTTTGAGGGATGATGAAATGAAATCTCAAAAATGTTTTAACGAATTATTTATTTACCTGCAAAGCTCCTTTTTAAAACATTGATCTGGACGTTAAGGATCAAGTCGGGCTATTGAAATTCAAGGAAATTATTCCTTAGATGATAATTTACTCTCTTTCCATTTTTACGAAATATAATCTAAAAATAAACTTTTCAAAGAGGTTTCGGAGGTCTGCTGAAAAGGCACGGACAGTCGCAAAATTACTCGATAGTATTCAAAATTATTATTTTTCTGTTATTTACATTTTGTTGAGGAGCAATAAAATGAAATCTCCAATATGTTTTAAGAAATTATTTATTTTCCTGCAGAATTCCTTTTCAGTGCATTGATCTGGGCTTCAAAGATCAAGTGGAACTACTGAAGTTCAAGGAAATTACTCCTTAAATGAGTACTTACATTCTTTCAATTATTAGCAGATATAATCTAAATATAAATGGAACGAGAGTTGAGAAAACGAGATTTGAGAAAATAAAAATCAAATTTTTTTTTTTTTTTTTTTTAAACATTTTTTATCACTTTTCAAATATTAGAGTAAGTATTTTTTTTTTTTTTTTAAAAGGACTTTAAATATCAGAGCATGTATTTACAGAAAAACGAACTTCTCTATATAAGGAAGAAAACAAACTGATTGACTCTTTAAACACTATAAGACAAAGAATAATTTCATTTGTATGCCTGTTTCAACTAAGAGACGCAATAAAAAAAAATTTTGCCACCGAATAGTTTAAAAAAATGCGAAACAAATCTGAATAATTATTTTACATGATAAATGTGTGTTCTCGTTCGCCTACAACATATCTGAATTTCTCTAGAAGAAATTCTTTCAACTGTTTGTGCAACTAATCAAGCACTAGTCAGTGTAGAACCGGTCTGAATTTATCTGGAAGAAATTATTTCAATTGTTTGTGCAAGAAATCAAACACCAGTCAATATACCTCTCCATCCGATAGAAATTGGCTAGATGTATGGCAGTTCTGGCAATCAGGTGTTTCATAATTGTTATAGATATATACTTTTAAATAAATTATACAAACAAATTATAGTTAATTTTTTTTTTACGAAATAAATTATATATACTTTTAAAAGCATCATTGAAAAAGATTAAATCAGCCCTGTTGCAACATCGCTAAAAATAAATGCAATGAAATATTAAAATACTACAGAATCAAGAAAGCTTTGCCATAAATATTTCAGGTTATGGAAATTATGACAATCTACAGAATCTAGAAAACTCTGCCATAAATCTTTCAAAAACTATGGCAATTCTGGCAATTGGGAATTCAAACTAGAAGCACATTCTTCTTACAAGTATTTACGATAATTCTTCTTAATTCATCTAAACAAGTAATAAAAAAAAATTAATGTCAGTTCCTACTTTTTTTTTTTTTTTCACTATATTGCAGAAAGTCCTTTATAAATAATGTTCATTCATTTTTTTAAGTTTATCTGGCGCCATCTATTGGTAGATATATGCAAATTAAATCTAAAAAAATATATAATTAATTAATTAAATTTAATTACTGAAATAATATTTGAAAAAACTGCATTAGCATCAAGTGTCATCCACTATAAGTTCAAAAAGAAATGTATTTGAACTTGAGTGGATGAATAAAAAGTATTTTATTAACGATTGAAAATTTGAACAAGATATATATAAGCAGAGTGTGAGCTAATAGAAGGAATTGAATAATAGAGAAGAAACATAAAATTTCTATAGCAAGTTTCAAAAGTAAATATATATATATTATTTTGGGGGTATTTATTAATTTATTTGATTCAGTGCTTTCCAACAGAAAACAAGCGATTGAGACGACAAGCGCATATGTTTTTTATAATAGGATGTGGGCGATTGAGCATGATATTTAGAAGCAAAGAGAAATCTTTCATCGATCTTAAAAAAAAAAAATCCTAATGGAGATTTCAAAAAGTAATAAAAGTAAAGATCAAAGCTTAGAAATTCCAAAATCCGTACGAACACGAAAACAAATATTTTCTCTAAGGTCTTGCACGTTAAAACTTTAGAGGTGAACATGCAATTTATTTCCAGACATTTGAAACTGTTTCAATACATTGCACATTCAACACTATCGTACTTTTGTTTATCCTTGTATTCTTTATCACATACACTGCTTCGGGAAATTTATCATTCATAACGCAGAAGAATAACAAGATGCAGACTTAAAATATTCTGAAAGAGTTACATGTTCAATAAAGAGGCAGTGAAACAGAAAGTAAGTAAAAGAAAAAAGAGACTTTTTTAAAACAAATATAGAAGACAGGAAATAATTTAAAAATAAGGATTCAGTGTAAAGTTTCTGATGTAATCTTGGATAACAGTTTAAAGTCATCTGTTAGAACTTAAAGTAATGAGTCTGCAGTATAGAAAGAAATTATTTTTTTTACAATAACAATGATGCAAAATACTTTTCTATGTAAAATTTTTATTTTTGAGTATATATAATAACACATTGCTTAGATTTAGCTTATAAAAATTGTTCTTAATTTTTTTAATTTATTAAATAAAAATTGTTAGAAAAATTAATTTTTGGCAATAAAAAAAGCCAAAAAACATCTAATGTCCATACAATTCAATTATTTTCTGTAGTTAATTTGTATAGTAGAATATATTATATTTTTAGATTACATTTAACTAAATTTTTTATTTAACATATGTAAAAATATAATTTTAGAAACCCAAATGGAATAAATTTATTATTTTTTTTATTTGAAACGTAAATTAACTCCGGAGTATTGAAAATATTTGTCTTCTTTTAATTTTGATACATTTAAATTTTTTTTATCATTTTACACATTTTTTAAAAAAAAAAAAATATTTATATCATATTTTTATTCATTCATTCATTCGATTATAATTCTTCTAATTAGATATGTGAGAAGTAAAAACGTTCACACCATCTAAATCTTATATAATATTTTAAAAAGTTTTTTCAAAAATGAAAAGAGACAAAAAAATTCAGAGATTACACAGCAGAATTGTAGTTAAACGAATTATTTTCATTTAAGTTTACTTTTAATAATTTGAAAACTTACTCAAATGTTATTTTATCATTTTTCAGAAATATTTTTATCTAATAAAAATAATGAAAAGTATTAAACCTTTTTAATTGATGTTTTATATTCCTACACTGTGATATATAATCAATTTTATAATTAGACAACTACTCTTATTAAATATATTAGTAAGCGAGAAACAAATTTTACACATGTTAAGACATACCAAAAAAATAAATAAAAAATAAGTTTTTATAATTATTATAGGAATTCTTTTTTCTTTATTATATAGCCCACAGAAACATAAAAATACAAACCATATTAAGCCAAAGGAAGCAAAAGCATATCTAGCTCATATGCCTAAAAATTTAAACTAATTGTGTTTTAAAACTGAGAAAAATTAAAAAAAAAAACAAGTCGAATCCTTAGGAAGTGAAATATGCAACAAATGAAACATACGTAAATAAAGTTAAGAAATTTGAAAAATCAAACATATCAATCAGAGAAATCAAAAAGAAAACCACAAATAATGTTAAGAAACATAAAAATTTTTGGAAATTAGAATTAGCTTACCTGCTGGTACTCAGACCGAAAATGAATAACTGATTCCCAAAACGTTAAAATAATACCAAACATCCCGCATTAACCAATTCGACAATATAGAAATTCCGCAGTTAAACTAAAACAATATCGAAGTTAATAATGCTCGAATATCCTCAGTGTCTTTTAAGAAGAAAATTCACCCTTCTATTAGATGAAACAAAACACAATTCATTTAATATAAATAAATAGCTTAATTTTACAATTTAGGTATTTTAATACTTTCTAGGAATTAAGATTAATTTACAGAGCAATGGTTAGCAACTATTAGCAATAACAAAGTTTCAAAGAGTTAATTACACATGCAATATTAGGAGATGCATTCAAGAGACAAATAGGAAAGCATTAATCCACAGATAAAACTAAAATAAAAGATTCCTAACAGCAAATGCCAGTTTTAACAACAAATAACTAAAATATTCATACCATATTTACTGTATACACTAAATAGAATATTGAATTCATTTTTATAATCAAAATTAGTAATTTTATAAAGTTAATCAAGTTAAAGTTAAGCTTATACAAAGCTAAGCGTTAATGTCTGTCTTAGCAGGTCTTCCGAACAGATTTTCCGAATGGAATTAAAAAGATCAATGTTACTCATGTTTAATAAAGCTTATCACACTTGAAGAATTAGGCTGGTCAGTACAGGGTTGGATTTCTTCATAAACAATATCATTATCACAGCTAGAAAAAGCAGTGAATCCATACGCCCATGTCATGAACTGGTTTTCTGAATGATAATGAGACCTTAGGTCTTCTCAGAGTTCATTTTCCAACTTTTATTTTGATTCAATTTTTAACTTAATTTTTATTTTCGTTTTAAAGGCTCAATCTCGTACTTTCATTTCCCTCAATTTAAGTTTGTTTTAACCCTCTGTCTCTTTGCCTTTTATTCTCTCTATACTAATTCGATGCCATCATGATATTTTATTGTTAACAAGATCGCGCTCTTAATGGAAGCATTAACAACGATCTGATGGTCAAGTGACTAGCTCTCTCACCTTTGGTACCACACACTCTTAGATTCAAATTCTGATGGGAGGTTGTTTATTAATGGTTCGGAATCCACTTTAAATTGTATGTTTCCATCTAATTTACCTACGTACGTAAAATATGAACATAGAGTGACAAAACAATCTTCCATTAATGGCTGAGTTTTTGTCTTAAAATACGCCCATGGGATTATACATTTTTCTAATGTAGTGTGTGTGGGGAAGATGATACCTACAACGGCGTCAATTCAAAAGCTAGTCATTTTGAGGTCAAGAGTTGATTTCTCCCAGACAAGCGGCCTCTACCAAAATATCTGGGTAAACACAGCTAGCTCATCATTCAATCAACACCAAATTACTTCTCGGCCAATCCATCCATTCCAAGCTGTCAGACATGCGAGCTGCGCTTGTCTCAACTAGTTTGACAATCGCAAAAGTCCGCTTATTAAAAGATCAAAAGGGAAAGATTACACGATTTTGTTATGGTTATCACACCCCTCACCATTTGTGATCACAAGATAGAGATCATAGAAACTGTCCCCTCATTGATCAAACCGTCAGAATTCCGATGGGAGCTAAATATATTTTCACATGTCATTCAAATATATATAAATGTAACTAAATCCTATGAAATACATAGAGAATACTAACAGGTTTACCCTAAAACACACAAAATATAAGTATATATCGACATAACAAAAAAAATTCTAATATCAATCAATCTAAACAAAGGAGCAAATGCATACGGCTTTAAAAATATACATACATAAAACTAATGAAAGTAAAAGAAAAAAAGTTACAAGCAGATAAAATCCTGTAATTCTTTCTTGTATAAAAATAAATTCAGTAAAAAATAACAAGCATTTCTTACTCTTAAGAACCCCCTAAAAATAGAAGCTTCATTCTTAATTTCAACAATCAAAGAGATCGCTTAATCTTCTTTTACCTTAATGAATCGGGAGTTATTTTTTCAATGCAATTTTTAAGAAGTTGTGTTATATTAAGAAAGAATTTTTCTTTTTCTTTTCCCTTAGAAACTTATCGGATAAAAGCAAACTAGATATAAAAAATTAATTAATTGAACTTCCAAACATAATCATTTTTTTTTTATGAATGAAGCTTCTGTAATAGTACAATTTATGAGGTAATTATGATTGATTTTTTCACTGATATTTAAAATAAATGTATTAAAAATTAAAAAATAAAATTCAGATTTTTTTTTTACCTCAAAAAAATTATTACAAATTAATTGCGTATGGCATACATAGATATTTTTTACAATGTTTATCAAAAAAATAAATGTATAATTTTGCAGGAAAATCTTTAATAAGAGAATGTTTTGAAAACGTTTAATAAGTTATTTGTATTTTAAAATATAATAACTTAAAATAAAATATTCTCCATAAATTCGAAAGCAAATTTCAAATGTATTGTATAAATTTTAAAAATACCAAATAGACATTTTTTTTTACATCCAAATTACAATTATTTGTCTCTTTTTTCATTAAGACACAAGGCAAAGACAAGGGTAAGTAAAATAAATGTAAAGCCAAATAATAATTGTCTAGTAACCACACAATGATTGAAAAATTATTATTATGCTATATATATCGAAAGATAATTTTCAAAATGAAGCAATAACGATAATACTTTTTTATAGCAAATCTCTCGATAATTTTCTTTTAAACAAGACATAATTTGAAACAATTTACAGTAATTCATCTTCGATTAGAGAAATACATATTTTAAAACCATCCAATATTTAATGAATGTGATTTTGTTCTGTTATATTATGACATTTTATATATATTTGTACCAGATGTTTAAACCAAATCTTTTTGTAGAAAATTTTCTTTAAATGTAAAATTAAATAAGAAACAAAACTTTTAAAACCGCATTGGGCAGCTATTTATCTTAATTTAAAGTTTGTGGTAGTGTTTTACTTTATTAATGTTTGTAGTAGTGATTTCCTTTGATGATTGTGGTAGATTATTATTATTTTTTTATTTTATTTTTTATGTGTTTGTTAATGTTTGTGATATTGATTTCCTTTGTTAATGTTTATGGTGGGATTTTCTTTGTTAACGCTTATGGTAGTGTTTTTCTTTGTTAATGTTTGTGGTACTGATTTTCTTTGTTAATGTTTGTAATGATGGTTTCTTTGTTAATGTTTGTGGTAGTGTTTTTCTTTGTTAATATTTGTGGTAGGAATTTTCTTCGTAAATATTTGTGGCTGGGATTTTCTTTGATAATGTTTGTGGTATTGATTTTCTTTGTTAATGTTTGTGGTAGGGGTTTTCTTTGTTAATGTTTGTGCTAGTAGTTGTCTTTGTTAACTCTTGTGGTAGTTTTTTCTTTGTTAATGTTTGTGGTAGGAGCTTTCTTTGTTAGTGTTCGTGGTAGGGGTTTTTTGTTAATGTTTGTGGTAATGTTTTTCTCTGTTAATGTTTGTGTTAGTGATTTCCTTTGTTAATATTTGTGGTAGTGGTTTTCTTTGAAACAGAGTTTCATTAGAAAGATTTCATTTGAAATATGTGAGAAATAGAAAAACCGTCATACATTACCTAAAGCTGAAACTGTTCAAATCAAATACTGGTAATATACCTTAAGTATGCAACTGATAATGTTAGGCTAAAAACTTAAATACATTGGCGAACCTATAGCTTTTAATATTTAACGTTACAGCACAGAAACGTAACGTTAATTTTTATTTTTGAAAACAATCATAACTCATTCACCCCAGATTGAGCGTCCAACTCATATAACAATTTTAAGTACATATGATTTTAAATATTTTATAAAAATTTATTTCTAGGGCATTTTAACTATTATTTATGAATTTAGAAAAATTTTATAAATTAATGCAGTCGTAAATATGTTAACTTTTTAAAATTTTGACACATCATAAAGTTTTTATAAATTTATTTTATATACCAAGCGTTTCGAGAAATATAAAATGGATAAGAAAACAAACCACAAAATTTGGTCTTATAAATTAATTTATATGCGTAGAAGAAATGCGTTGAATAGACAAAATTTCTAAAAAAATGTGTTTATTTTAAATTGGGAAGCTTTCTGAAGATTTAATTAGAAATTTTTTAATGGACTTGATTCGCAACATATATTTTAATTAAAATGAAAAAATATGTAATTTGACTAAAAATTGTAGAAACCCAATAGGAATAATGGATAGAATCTTAGGCTATCAACTGAGTTCCAAACCCAAGAAAAAAAAGGACTGAGAAAATCAATACCTTACCCAGGAATAAGTACGTTAAATCCAAGAGCTAGAATTTCTTTCGGTTGATTTCAACGAGTAGAAGTTGAGAATACACTTTTTTTTGATAATTTCTTTTGTACAACGAACACCAACAACGCTTAACAATTGTTCATTCCAAAAGGAAGTACTTTTTAACAGGGCCCCATAGTTCACCTTATTTAACGCTGAATCTGATGTCATGCACATGAATGATGATTTCCAAATGTCCAAAAGCTCAGAAGTGGAAAAGTGCAATTCAAAATCCATGAAAAACTGCTTTCTGCACGCACGAAGCACTTATTCTCAAATTTAAATGTATAATATATATATATACAACATTTGGAAATCTATATAACCTATTGATTTACAACGAATGCACAGACTACTAAAAGTCAATAGAATAATATGCACATCACCACATCAGTGGACTACATCTGAATTGTAATGTAAATTAAAGAAACTATATATTTATTGTTTCTATATATATGTATATACCATTAAATTTGTCCTTATAAAATAATTTATCTTTGCATCTGTTCTGCATAGAATAAATATATATACATACATAATGTACATTTCACAACGTAATAATAAAGTGTTGGATAGTAATAAGCTAGACACAGAATAAGAACTGACAGAAGATGCAAAATGGGGAAAGTGTTAATAGGATTTAAACAGGAAAGTGGCTCATCTTCACGTCACGTGTTTCAAACAAGTCAAATTAGTAGGGGAGTTGGATTAGAGAGTGTCTGCTGTAACTTTTTAAATCTAAACCAATTTGTTTAATTTTGATTTTAAATTAGACATGATTGAATATTATCAGACATCTATAGAAATTAATACATATTTATTTTGGCATATTTTATAACGAAAAAGATAGAAAACAATTTTTCAAATTTCCTACAAAAAAATTACATTTTATTAAATTTTCTAATTTTTTTTTTGAAGAAAATCACCCTCTCGGCTTATGCACAAATCGGCTTATTTTCGGAAATATACGATAATGAGAATCTTTTTCTTTTTAATTTTGACTTGCTAAACAAGGTTTTTGGCATATATATTATCCATTGATTAATCATAGGACAGCAGCTAAGAATTTAAGAAAGTGCCTTGATTTTAACGAATCACAGGCCAGATAACAATGCAAAATCGCTGCTTTGGATACTTGCTGTTGTGGTGCTTAACTATTTTATTTAACTAAAAAAAGAAGTGACTAGAATTTGTTAGAATATTTCAGCGTCTTGTGGCTTAAATAATGTGTGTTTAAAATTTCTTTATATATTGAAGAGTGGCAGTCTATAGGGAGCATACAAACATAATTTCACTTTTATTTACACAGGTAAAAATATGAAAACCTGCTGTAGTTGTAGATTGATTTGCTCCTGGTATAAATTTCGTTCTTAATTCAACAAGTTTGTAATTCAGCCTTTCTGTTTTCATTATACATCATTTTTAACATAGAAGTTTTAATCGGTTTTCGAAAATTTGAATGGTATTTGCATAATATACAGTCTTAGGGTGAAAAGTTTTGTGACACTACTGCAATGAATTCTTTCAATTTTCAATTTTCACAATGGAAACTTAGACAAGTTTTAATATAGATGAAGCAATTTTTCTTATAATAGGCTTTGATTTTTAAATGTTTGTGAAACTTCTATCACATTAATCTTAAAAATTCCTCTAGGTTATTCAATTTACTATTCAGCTTTCCTGATTTTTAGCACATAGAGCTAATATATCTAATTTTTTTTAATTCACTTGTTTTTTAAATATTACTTAATTCGTTCCACGAATTACATAGAATTCTTCATCAATACTTTTCACGCAAATTCTTCACATGCCTCGAAACCGATGTGCACTATTAATATGTAAAGTGGGCATGAGTTTCTATTCCAAGCTGTAGCATACATTATAGCTAGTGGTTTGAAAACGAAAGCTAATGGACTATTATAGCACAGTGACTCATATAAATGTGACTTAATGGGACCCATTGAAAATCAAACTAGCTATAGTTTTATGTGTTTTTCTTACATATACCACACAAATGTGGAAACAATTAATCTTAAAACCTTAAGACTCTTAGGGGAAAATTCTCCAATTCCCTTGCTTCTTTTTTTAGGAACAACATTACCTCATGGAACTGGTTTTTCATAAACAAAAATTCAAACTGATTAAGATCAAAGGGAAACATACATTGAAGTTCACACATTAATTACATGGAATGCATATATTATTGGAAAAATAATATTGATTTCGACTCATAAGTTATAATTGAACTTAATTTTACTATTAAATTAAATTAATTTAATTTAAACACACAAATCTATCAATATTTATTCATATTCTAATATCTATGGAGTAACATTAAATTACAATTATTTTCATGAAATACTTATGCTGTAACGTCTCGGCCTATACTAGACCTATGACGGCTTCAGGTTCATGAGCACACTACATAATGCACGCAACCACAAGGGGTTCACTTTGTAAATGGGCGGAATCTCCGGCCTGGCGGATTAGAGAGTGTCTACTGTATACAAAAGACCAATAGTTTTCTAAATTTTCCACGTATTTTAACTTTTATTTATTTTAAAACCATACTGTGGGATACATATTTTTTTAACGAATCAATTCGTTAAAAAAAACCCGCAAATTTTTTAACATTTCGCGCAAACCTATTATATATATTTATAACGTTATTTTGTGGAATTTTTCATATATTTTTTTAAGTATCGTTTTTGTAAAAGTCTTAAAAGTAAGGTTTTTAATATAAATTAAAATAATCGCAAATATATTAATTAATTATTATTTTATATTATATTTTTCAATTAAAACACACTCATTACAAAAATATATCAGAAATTGTAAAACAGTGTTGTACATCAAAATATTATTTCATTGTTTTATTCTAACGAAACTAAAAAACAATTTATTTTAATTTTTGTTTAGTTAGTAAAATGTATATTGTTTCTTATATTTAACAATTGTGCAAACTAATATTTGTTTAAAAGAAAGAAAATACATATTTATCCTCAAATTCTTTATAGTATTCAAATAAATAGTTAATATATGAAAGCAATGAGAATTCATTAGAGGAATTTAACCTCATCTATTAATTTTTAACGATTTATTCCCCTTAAATATTTGATTTGCTGAAACCCAATGGTAAACAAATGCAATTCTTTTACTTATCCAGTCACAAAAGCAGAAAACTGTGCCTATAGAATCACGAAACGATTTTAAAGTAAGATAGGGGAATTCACTTAACTATCGGGTACTTACTTTTAAGGTTATATTCTTTTCACATAAAATATTTGCAAATTCAAGATGCTATTTAGGGAATAAAAAATTTATCACAACTTGATGCAATTTCCCTACAAAATTCCCTATTTAATTCTCTGGTTAAAAAAATTTTTTTACGTCTTCAGCAGAAAAAACTACATTGATAAAATTAGTAGTATACTTTCAAATTTATTGTATACTTTTATTTAAATAAGATAATATAGGAAAATAAAAGTATTTTAACATGTTTTAACGTAAACTTAATAAATTATTATAAAAAAATATAAGATTTGATTTGTGATACTTTAGAAGCTATATATATAAACATGTTTACATGTTTCTAGCTTTTAAATTCATATAAACAAATCAAATGAAATTAAATGTTATAAATTGATTAAAATTTTTAACATTTAATTTTTTAGCATTTTTACAACAAAATTGCCCGCTTAATTTCGGGTAAAAAAAAAGTTTTTTACGTTTTCAGCAGAAAAAAAACTAAATTGATGAAAATAGTAGTATACTTTCAAATGGTTTATATATTTTTATTTGAAAACAACAATATTGGATAATAAATGTATTATAACATGTTTTTAAAGTATGCTTAATAAATCATTATAAAAAAATATATAGGAAAGGACATATGATACTTTTACAAGCTTTATATATAAACATGTTTACAAGTTTTCCGTTTTTAAATCCCTATAAACAAATCGAATGAAATTACATGTTATATAACTTATTAATTGTTATAAATCTATTACAATTTGATAAAATTTCCCTTAAAAAAATTCCTTACTTGATTCTCGGGTGAAAAATTTTTTATTTCTTCAGTAGTAAAAACTAAATTGATGAAATTAGTAGTATAATTTCAAGTGGATTATATATATTTATTTACGTAAATAAGATAATATAAACAGTTCATAAATTTCATATATAAGATAATATAGTTCATATAATCAAATCAAATGAAATTAAATGTTATAAATTTATTACAATTTTTTCTACAACTGATTAAGATTAAAAAAATACTATTTCTTTAATAAAACCAAAGATATAAAATATTAAAACTGAAAAAAAATTAAACGATTCAAACTTACATTTAAAAGCAAATTGAAAAATATGAAATGAACAGACTTCATCATTAAAAAATGAAAATAGATGCTGTATTTATAATTTTGTATTGCTGAATTTCAAAATCTCAAATGCATATAATTTTGAAATTGTAAATTTTGCTGTTTACAGATTATTTAAGAAATAATATTTGTTTTTTTTTTAATTGTTTCTAAATTTGAAATAAGGACAAATAGTAAAAATGATTTCTATTAATATGAAATATTTTTATTTGCAGTATAAAATTGAAGATATATGATCCCTTATTTTATGTGTATAATGGCAATTCTATGGCAAAATAATCTTAATTATCACACGGCGGGATACAAGAAATCAAAAGAGTCTAACTTCTAAGTCTAAAACAGACGGAAACTCCGATTGTTTTATTACTTCAGAGAAAAAGACAATGTTTCTTATCGACACGTCATATAATTCACTCCTCTCTTCTCCAAAATCGCTAATTTTGTGACATTTCAGTATACATGACACTGCATATCTGCTATCAGATTTGAGTGACAAGTTGTTCTCATTAGTACAAAACATTAAATGCATGTTATATAACTACCCAAAACACTGCTTATCTGCTGTCAAATTTGAGTGATAGTTTGTTATTATGTACTTGTCAAATAATACACAGTCCAGTCACATTAATGTTACCACCACCTATTTTCGACGTCAACATGAAATAGCCAATCACAAAAGGCAGGTGGCAGCACATTGCAGTGGAGTGTATATAAAGAATTCACCTTAATACCACTTAATACTAAATTCCACACTCCACTTAAAGCCAGAATATACAAGAGTGTATATTCTGGCCTTTGACTGGTGGTCACATTAATATGACTGGTCTATGTATATATTTCTCTCTCCTGGGAAAGAAATGCTACAACTCTGCCAGTGGGAAAATTGCTACAAAAGCATCTGCCTGCATAATACTTAAACATCAAATATTCAAAACAATTGGTACGTATAGAAACATATTATTAAATCCATTAACAACAAAAAATAATAATAAATATATTATTGAATAAAATGCCGAAAATATTATATTGGTTAACGTATATTGTATAATTTTCAAAAGAACAAAATGTATTCTTTCAATTCATATTTATTAAACTAATTTTCAATATAAATACAATTTTTATTTATAAATCAAACGTTTTAACATATTGAGATTTAGCCAGTTTATAATTTAATAAATTGGAACAATAAAGGATTGAAAATAATTAAAGTAATTTAAGATAATTTTTAAATATCACTCAATTATTATAAAACTCATAAAATTTTAATAAAAATTAATTGCGAAGCACTTTGTATCAACATTAGCATAAATTATTTTATAATCTTTTTATTCTATTCTATAGGCGGCTATGACAATAGATGATTAATAATACCATAGAAGATTAATTATTAAATAGGAGTAGGACTCCAGAGGATTAATTAAATAGCACAATAACAATAGAGGATTACTACTTATTTACTGAAACAATTAAGATTCAAATTACTGTTAAAACCACAGATTTACGAAGCAATTCATTTTGTTATAACGCGTATTAAATTAAATATCTAATTAAGCCAATATTAAAATTATCACAAGTAAACATGATTACTGAATAATTCCACAATTTAAACAGTTTATTTAATAGAAATAAGTTATTTATATTTGATCTTCATTATAAATAAATTACATCAAACATTATAAATCTCACTGAAATAAAATATAATCCAGATTAATTTTAAACTGAAGCTATTTGATTCTATTACTGAATCTGGGATTATATATCTGTCAAATTGCATTTGTATATCTCTATTCAAATAAATTGACAAAAGAATAAGATTTTTGTTGTTAAAGTAAATGGTGAAGATTAAGATTTTGGACGATTCTAGATGTATATTACGAATAACATCAATATTTAAATACCTCTTCTAGAAATGTTTGTTAAATATTAAATATTGAATAATAAACGTAAAAAAACTTTAATAGACTATTACTATAATAAAGTGTCAATTAAAGTTTTTATAGGTTTATTATTGTATTTAAGTTTTAATTGCATATATAAAAGTAATAAGAATATCTAATTGTACATAAAAAGAATACTTGAAATACTTAGTTGTATACATAAAATATTTAAATCTTAATTGTATTTAATTTTGTTCTAGTCAAAGTATAAATAGCAAACTCTGCTTTCAAATAATTGTGTTTAAGATTTAATAAAAATATTGTTATTATACGGTGACAAAGTTTTTGGAAAAGAATTTGATGAACATGCACATTTAGAATTTAAGTAAAGATATTCTTGAATATTATTAACAAGAAATATTTTTATGGTTTATTACGTAATTTCAGTATCTAAATACTTACAGATATTACGTAACATCAATATCTAATTACTTCTTTCTAAAAATATTTGTTAATAATAACTATTGAATAACAAACGTAGAAAAACTTTAATTGGCAAAGTACTATATTAGTAAAGACTTAAATACAATTATGTGGAAACAGAGTTTGCTATTTATACTTTGGCCAGAATAAGTATATTATTATTAATGTGATAAAGTTCAGGGACAAGAATTTGATGAGCATGCGCATTTAAAATACAAGTAAAGATATTCTTGAGTATTACTAACAAAGAAATATTTTTATAGTTTATTATGTAACTTCAATATCTAAATAAATACATATATTATGTAATCAAAACTTAATATTTGTAAGTACTTAGATATTGAAGTTACATAATAAACCATAAAAATATTTCTTTGTGTTTATAATACGTAATCAACATATTACGTAACAACTTTAATATCTAAATATTTCTTTCTAGAAAAGTTTGAATTATTGAATAATAAACGTAGAAAGAATTTAAAGGGCATTGTATTATATTAACAAATACAATTATGTGAAAGCAGAGTTTGCTATTTATACTTTGGCTAGAATAAACGTATTACTATTATACTGTCGTAAAGTTCATGGACAAGAATTTGATATGTATGTACATTTCAAATTCAAGTAAAAATATTCTTGAATATTTCTAACAAATAAATATTTTTCCAGTTTATAAAACTGTAAGTTAAAAGCTTCAGAACTTGTTAAAAGTTATTTAAACCTGCTACATCGTATCTAGACAATAAATAATTTTTTAGGGTATATCGTATTATTATATGTATGAAATTATGTAAAATTACATGAATGTAGATTTTTCTATTTAGGTTCAGTCTGACTAGAATAAGCATTATATTATTATTTTACTTAAATAAAGTTTATGAATAATAATTGGATAAGTATGCACATTTAGAATTCAGGGAAATATATTTTTGAATATTATTGACAATGAAATAATTTTATAATTAAAAGAAACTGATTGTACTTAAAATTTGCAGAAGTTTCTAAAAGTTGTGCACTCAGAGAATAAGCAATTTGAACGTGTGGTTATGAAACGTTACATTTTCTATATTTGAATATCAACCATTGTAGTATGGAATAACTTACTATATCAAAATGTTCGACTTTAGGACACATCATCAACTACATTTTGAGCAATTGTATTTAGAAAATTATCAATTTTTCCACACTCCTTGGAAACTCTTGCATTAAAATATTTTTATGTTTTATAGTATAACATAATCTTGTATGACGAATTGATGTTGAAATTGTTAACTACACTACGTAAAAGTAGAAGGACACTTGATTTTGTAACAATAACCGAAAAATATTTTATTTTTAGTAAAATTTTTATTAGAAACATTTTACAAATATTTTAAAAATACAATTTTAACATCAGAATTACGATATTCAAACATAAAATATTAATGACAACAAAAATAGTTTCTCTTTTTTGAAACTTTGTAAAAGAAGTAGAAGGACAGCATTATAATGAATGAAAAAATAGTGATTTTAAGAAGGAATGTTCTTCCCATTGGCCTTTATAACTTCAAATATTCTGTTTGGAAGTGAATTGTATAGAGATTGAACTTTTGTTTGACAATAATTGTTCCACCAGTCATTCAAAGCTTCGCGAAGCTGAGTTAGCGAATCAAATTGCCTTCCATCAGCATAAACGCGACGAACTAGCATTGCCCAGATGTTTTCCATTATATTAAGGTCAGGACTTTTGGTTGGCCATGATAAAACATCCACATTATTTGTTAGGAACCAATTTTTGACTCCAGTCGCGGTGTGAACGGAAGTTCCGTCTTGCTGAAACTTCTACTCTTCACCCTCCAAGTCAGAGCCATAAGGAAGAAGCTCGGAATTCAGCACTTGAATGTAGTCTGTATGTTTTTGCCTACCATTTAAGAAAACCAGACTTGTCCTTCCTCCGTATCCAACAGCCAACCAAACCATTAAACTCCCTCCTCCCATTTGTCGTGTTGAATAGTATTCGTCTTCATTCCCCAGACAATGCCAGTAGTGCTGATATCCGTCTAGACCGTCTAAGTTAAATTTCTTTTCATCGGAAAATATCACAGAAGTCCATTCTGTAGTTCAGGACATGTGCTCCTTAGCCCACGCTAAACGGTTATCAATGTGAGCTTGTGTCCACTTAGGATGATGTTTCCGTTTTTTGAAAATGAATTTTTTAGATCTTTTAATATAGTTGTAAACTGTTTGTTTCGTCACATGATTAAGTCCTGCTTGATTTCTTGCCTTTGCCTGAACTTTTTTTGTTCTTCTTAAGCACACGAACAAGTTTTCTTTCATCACGTGGTGTTAACTTTTTCGGTCTACCAGTCTTCTTTTTCTTTCCATTTTTATAAGGTTTTCTGATAAAGTTTGAAATTGTATTGGGGCTCACCTGCAACAATTGTGCAATCTCTCTGACACCTTTACCATCATTTTGATATGCGGAAATTTGGCATTTTTGAAAATCGTTCAAAGGTATTCCTTTACGCATTTCTGAGAACGGAGAAACAGCGTAACTTTTTAACAAATTAGATTTTTTTGACAGAAAAGGATAAAACAAAGTACAAAATCACTGTTTAACTAAAGAACAACTCACTACATTAAATATATTAGCAAGTGTCCCTCTACTTTTTTTTACGCATCGGAAATTATATATACTAATTTTATTATTAATATTAGTGGTAGATGTTTAATTTTTGCCAAAAATGAAAAAAAGGGTCATTAAATTAAATCTGCATAAATATCTGGTAGTTAGGAGAAAATAAGGCATATTAATTGGCAAAAAAAACCCTGTCCTTCTATTTTTTTTACTCAGTGTAAGTAGTTTAAAGAAAAAAATGTAGAATGGAAAATGTATTACTCTAAAATCAAAATAAGGGAAATAACTGTAGAAATAAAGACTCTTAATTCAATCATATTGTGATTTAATTTATACATATAGTTTAAAACACTAATCTTTAATGAAAATGTATGAGACGATATTGCAACACCAAATAAATAAAGTTCGTTATTAAAAAAATAAATAAAAAGGTGTAAATGGAATTCCTAGACGTAAAAAACATAATTTTTTCCAAAACAGAATTTATTTATTTTGTCAATGATTTTCATATCATAACTTAAAAGTATTATGAAAGGTAGTATGTCGAATCTTTTCATAATAGCTCAGTGTTTCTCAGAAAAAGTTTAAATAACCCTAAAAATATATTATCTAAAAAGTACAAGTATATTATCTAAAATCTTTTCTGATCATTTTAATAAAGAATATGTTCCCATAATCCCTAAAACTTCCACTTTTAAGTATATGATAAGTATAATAAGTACAAGACAGTTCACAATATATATATATATATACACATATACACTGAAGTGACAAAAGTCATGGGATAGCAATATGCAAATTTTCAGATGGCAGTAGCATCGCGTAGAACAGGTATAAATGCGCAGTGCTTTCGCAGACCTTTCATTTCTGTTCAAGTTATTCATGTGAAGAGGTTTTGACGTGATGATGACCGCACGACGGGAATTAACTGACTTTGAACGCGGAATGTTAGTTGGAGCTAGACGCATGAGTCATGCCATTTCGGAAATCGTTAGGGAATTCAACATTCCCAGATCCACTGTGTCAAGAGTGTGCCGAGAGTATGAAATTTCAGGCATAACATCCCACCATGGACAGCACAGTGGTCGACCGCCTGCACTTAACGACCGAGACCGGCGACGTCTGCAAAGAGTCGTAAATTCTAACAGACAAGCAACACTGCGTCAAATAACCGCAGAAATCAATGTGGGACGTACAAGGAACTTGTCTGTTAGAACTGTGCGGAGAAATTTGGCTTTCTTGGGCTATTCCAGCAGAAGACCGACTCGAGTGCCTTTACTGACAGAACGACATCGCTTGCAGCGACTCTCGTGGGCACGTGAGCATATCGGTTGGTCCCTAGATGAATGGAAAGCCGTGGCCTGGTCCGATGAGTCACGATTTCAGTTGGTAAGAGCTGATGGTAGGGTTCGAGTGTGGCGCAGACCCCACGAAGCCATGGACCCAAACTGTCAGCAAGGCACTGTTCAAGCTGGTGGTGGCTCCGTAATGGTGTGGGCTGTTTTTTCATGGGATGGACTTGGTCCTCTGGTGCGACTGGACCGAACATTGACTGGAAATGCTTATGTTCAGCTACTTGGAGATCATTTGCAGCTATTCATGGACTTCATGTACCCAAACAACGATGGGAATTTTATGGATGACAATGCGCCATGTCACCGGGCCACAACTGTTCGCGATTGGTTTGAAGAACATTCTGGACAATTCCAACGAATGATCTGGCCACCTAGATCGCCCGACATGAATTCCATCGAGCAGTTATGGGACATCATCGAGAGGTCTGTTCGTGCCCAAAATCCTGCACCATCAACGCTTTCACAATTATGGACGTCTATCGAGACAGCATGGCTCAATATTCCTGCAGAAGACTTCCAACGACTTATTGAGTCCATGCCACGTCGTGTTGCTGCAATTCGCCAGGCGAAAGGAGGGCCGACACGATATTAAGAGGTATCCCATGACTTTTGTCACTTCAGTGTATATATATATACTAGCAGAATGTGTAGAATGAAATTTGGTTTCACTTTAAGACTATTAAGTGGATGCATACAGCTTAACATTTTGTTGACTAAAGTTATTTTCAATGATTAAATGTACTTAATGACTAATGATATAATAAATACAGTTCACAATACATAGATCTGATTTTTCGGACATTTATATTATTTTAGATATATAATAAATGAAATTTGTTTAAGGTTCAAAGCCATTAAGTTGTTAGTTACAACTTAACTGTTCGAATTAATTTTAAATGCCTAATGGATAGCATGTTTGTATTAAATTAATCTAAATTATTCTAATTAATCTTCCAAAAATAAATCAAGTGTATGTACTGAAAATTAATAAAAAAATAAAAAGGAACAGACATAATGTTTTTGCACAAGAGAACAGCACATAAAGTTCAGCTCAAAAGGTTCCTGTATCATTGTCTAAAATTATGAACATTTTTTTTCTTGAACATTGGTGAGACTCGTGTTTCACGGATATATGTCATGAACAAACCACCGAAAGGTGATGGGGAAGACATTGAATTTTGAAAGTCTTTTAAGGATACTAGCCCTACATTTGAGTGTCGTAAGAGAGTAAATCCTAAAAACTATCACCAGTAACTTGACTGTTGATTCGTGATGTTTGACTGTTGATTCGAGTGGCTGATGTACCACAGGTTTTATATCCGGCGGTGCCATGGATGTTTGTAGTGGTTCGGAATCCACTTAATAATAACCAGTATCTTCTTTGTTTAAAAAACAGTGACATGACCAAAGCGTCAATAGAAGCGTCAGAAAACTACTAGCGTCAATAGAAATAAAATATTCATTGCTACAAATGATAACCAGTCTCTTTGTTTAAAAAAACAGTGACTGCAACGGGTATTGCCAACGGTTTCGAACCAGAATCTTCCAGCACGCTGGCTGTGCATATTTTTACTAGACCACGAATCGGACAATAATGAAATTGAATACTGAAGGTGAATTAGTTTGTTAAAATCTATTCTATTAAAACCTAAATCGAAAATTTACTCAGCCAACTGATGCGAATAAACGAATAGCCAATATTAGTGATTACGAATTCCTACAATGACTCCGGGGAATTTATTGCCTGCAATTTACATAAATGAATATTCATTTTAATTTAATAATCGAATTATGGTAAATACAAATCACTGAACTCTTTCATTGAAAATGACTAAAAACGGAATATTTAAATAACAAAATCTGGATTATTATCTTATGGTTCTTAAATTATAAACCTTTTCATTATATATTTTCTAAACCTTTTACCATTGATGGCTTTTAAATAAGATTTATGCGAGCTGAAATCAACAATAGCTTTCCAGTCCACTTGAATAAGCTAATCTGAATGAGCTACTGGAAATGAGACCCCTTTGGCTATCTTTCTTGAATAAAATATTAATTACTTTACTTAAATGAATTGTGGTTTTTTTTATCCTATCTTTGAATCAAAGTAAATAATGTATATAATAGTTTGTGTTAATCAAACTATTAAATTACTGCTAAATATTCATTCTTATGGTCCATTAAATTGAAAGCATTTATTGATTTCTTTCGTTCCATTATGTTTTTGTCAAATAATAAAACGTAGAAATTGTTTAATTATGATGCGATTCTAAGATAAAAATATTAAATAATCCTTTGCCTATTATCAAAGAATTTTTTGTTTTAGACAAAAAATTTATTTTTTGCACGTGAGGCCAATGGTAACCAAAGGACAGAGAGCTAGCCAATTGGCCATCAGGCAGCTTGTCGTACGGAAGTAAATCCGGAAAACTGCCACCTTTAGCTTGACTGTGTATTCTTGATGTTTCATATTCATTGCTACGAATCATAACAAGTCTCTTTGTTTATGAAAACAGTGACTGCAAGGGTACTGCCAACAGTTTCGAACATGAGTCTTCCAGCGCGCTGGCTGTGCATATTTTCACTGGGCCACGAATAGAACAATAATGAAATTGAATACTGAAGACGAATTTATTTGTTAAAATCTATTCTATTGAAATTTCTTCAGCTAACTTACGCAAACAAACGAATGATTCGTGTTAGTGGTTACGAATTCCTACAAAGACTCTGGGGAATTTATTGCCTTTCAATTTACATAAATGAATATTCATTTTAATTTAATAATCGAATTATGGTAAATACAAATCTCTGAACTCTTTCATTGAAAATGACTAAAAACGGAATATTTAAATAAAATCTGGATTATTATCTTATGGTTCTTAAATTATAAACCTTTTCATTATATATTTTCTAAACCTTTTACCATTGATGGCTTTTAAATAAGATTTATGCGAGCTGAAATCAACAATAGCTTTCCAGTCCACTTGAATAAGCTACTCTGCATGAAATGAGACCCCTTCGGCTATCTTTCTTGAATCTAAGATTAATTACTTTACTTAAATGAATTGCTGTTTTTTATCCTAACTTTGAACAAAAGTGAATAACGTATCTAATAGTTTCTGTTAAGCAAGCTATTATTCATTCTTTTCTGTTATATATTCATTCTTTATGATTTTGTATCCATTAAGTTGAAAGTGTTTATTGATTTATTTCATTCCATTATGTTTTTGTCAAATAATAAAACATAATTTTTTTTAATTATAGTATGATGCTGTTTTAAGACCGAAATATTAAATAAATTTTTGCATAATATCAAAGTATATGTATTTTAGTGATAGCCAAAAAATATATTATTCTATATAATGAAAAACGGAATAGTTAATCATAATGGAATCTATTATGTAGCATGTTTAATAAAAAGTTTTAAAATTAAAAAAAAATAATTAATTAAATGGCTTGTGATATTTTTAATATAACTGGAGTTCAAAAGGAGAAATAAAAAGTTCATACAATACCTTTTTCCCAACAGATAATTTTCGTTTCTTATTCATTTGTGTCTGAATAGGCATTATATTTTTTGTTTCGTTATGTTTTTTGTCAAAATTTAAACGTGGGCGTTTTGGTGTAACTATGATCACTAAATAGAGCTACTTTTTCATTAATGGTTAAACACTTTGAAATTAATTTAGGTATGATTTTAGTATTTATTTGCATCTTTTGAAATAATTTGAAACAAAGGTATTATATATAAAAATGTTTCAAATATTTTATGCTAGATAAAATATTTGCTTATTTTAAATATTCTGTATTATGATATATGAAATTTACCTTTTCAACTCGGCCCTTTATGTAATCTGGAAGACAATTTATATAACTTGTGCATAAAGATCATCATAACATGTTTATGAGGATATATGGCTTATTGGTTTGGCTATTTTGGTTTGTTGAAGGAAATTTAATAAAGTTTCTTATATGCATTTTAAATAAACCTTATTTACAAATAATAACTTAAATCGCAATTTCTTACAATTATACTGTTAATCACTTGTGAAATAATACGACGACTTCATAATCCAATGCTGCCAAGAATGCTTAGACTGACATATGCTAATATTTTCAATTTTTAGTTGTCTTAAAATCTTTGATATCAACAGTAGGAGCATTGTATTAGCAGATTTCACCGTATCCCAGCTGTAAAAAGTCACATATAGTAGAATCATTTCATCGAATCAAATATTCAAAGGATTTCTGGGATTCTTTATTGAATCTTAAAGTTTCCTTTACGAACTACAATATAAGCTGTGATTCTTGTTTCCAAATCGTTGATATCAACAGTAAGAGCATCGTATTCGGAGATTTCAATGGTATATCAGCTGTAAAATAAATCATATATTGTAGCATCTTTTCCTCCAATCAAACCTCCAAGTGTTTTCTGTGATTCTTAAATATATCTTAATTTCTTTTTTTTTACACATTAAAATTTCAGTTATGATTCTTGTCTTCTTATTGTTTATATCAATCACAGGCGCACTATACACTCAGATTTAAGTGTATCACAGCTTCAAAAAAAATCCCACAATATAGCATCTTTCCATTGAATCAAACCATCAAATGCTATCTGTGATTCTTTATTGAATCTTAAATTATCTTAATTATCTTAATTATCTTCTACGAATTATAATTTCAACTCTAATTCTTGTATTAGCAGATTTGAAAGTCTCCCAGCTGTAAAATCTTTTATATCAACCACAGCAACACTGTACACTCAGATTTCAATGTTTCTCAATCGCAAACAAAATTACACAATGTAGAATTTTTTTACATCGGGTTAAATCTTCGAATGTTTTATCATTATTTATGAAATCTTATTTCCTTTTAGAAATAAAATTATCAAACAAAACTTTTAGATAACTAAAATTCCAGGTATTACTGTCATGTACACAAACAACTTTACTTTTCAATCCAATTAATATCGAGTTTTATTATTTTACAAAATTTTACACTAATCCTATATTAGAAATAAAACTTAATTTAATTTTACAAATCTTAAGTTAGAGATGAAATAACAACAATAATGTTTTCAATTTTTACCTTATCTTATGTTTGTTAATCTCATAGAACATTCATGTAATATCTTAAACGAAATCAAAGATCTTTTCTATGAAAGAAAACATTTTTCTGCTTCAATCCTTACTTACTGAACATTTTTTACTATGAACGTTAATATATTTTGAAACAATACTTTTTATTTAATAAGTTCATTACTTTATTAGAAACATTAAGTCGATTACCTTATTACAAACTTTAAGTCGAGATCCATACCTATCCATAAGTAGTTTGTAATAAGGTTACAAACTACTTATGGGTAGGTATGGATCCATGTTTCAATAATACTCTTAAGTAATAAATGCATTAAAGGAAATATTGAAAAAAAATATTATCACAATGATTTCTTATAAGGATCGTAATACTTATCCATTAATAAAAAGATATATTAAATTTATAAAAGTGCTTAAATGTAAGCACAACATTTAATATGGCATTTACATTAAAAGTTATGCCGAAAAGCGAATAAAAAACAGTTAATATATTTTTTTTCAATTTAATTATTAATTTCTAAAACTGCAGACTAATCCTTAATTGGTTTTTCCACTATTCAAAAGTTATATATTCGTGAAGTATTCAAAATTTGACTTTGTTGTTATGAAAAATAATTTTTTTTTTACTTATTTCAGTAAAAATTTATTGGTACATAGTAATTTATAAGGCTATTATAGAAACTCTAAAAGTTGTTCCTATTTAACTTATATTCCACCCATTAGTCAGTAGAAGCATGATATTTTAGTTCATAAGTTTTAACAAGGATCATATTTTTTCTTAATTAATTCAGATTTTTATGTACATATTTCATTTGCTTTGAAATTTTGATTATATAAAAAAGTTTTAAAAATTACAAAGTTCGTGAAATTTTTATTTATTCAAAACCCAACCTACAACAACATTTATAGTTCCAATAATTATAATTTCTTGGTAGCTCGAAGAATAAAAATTTTTAAATGCAATTATATAAAATTTATATATTTAATTATAGTCACAAATTATTATACCACGATATGTTTGAGTCTTTGTCAAGTTGAAAATCTCATACCCCGAATTTTTAATTATTTACAGATTTGTAATTAAAATTAATTAAGTATGTTCCATGTGCAATCTAAGACAATTACTTTTCTTTTAAATTTTTTCGAAGGATTATAAAAATCTGTAACCAAAATTACTTATATCTTTTTGTCTACATTTACTAAATCAAAATAGAAAGTCTTAATGACTTTGTTTTAAAAGAGAATTGCTTAATTTTATTATTAGCTTTCCCCGAAGCATTTTATCTAAAAAATGTTGTTGTTAAGAAATGTAACAAATGTTCGAAAAGGCATAAATTTAACCATACCATATATTTTAAAATCGCCATATTCTATGTAAGCTTTTATTGTTTTAAATGAAAAAAAAAATTAAAAGATATAGAAAAATTCTTCAAGCCCCCTTCATAACAAACATAATAAAATCTCCACTCATGATTTAGAAGAGGATAATTATGAAATTTGAAGTGACAGCTAAATTTTTATTTAATGCTTTAAGTACAAAAAGATAAGCGTTTTCAAAACATCAAGTTTTCAAATATAAGATTAAAAGTACTTCATTTAAGTCAAAGTCAATTTTGTCTTACGGAAACACTTAAGCCATCATTATGATTGGAGGGTTTATTATTAGCTGATGTTTCAAACTCAGTATACTGATTAGCTTATCGTTAAAAGTAGTCTCTTAGGGGAAAGCTTTTCAACCCCATAACAAGTTAAGCAAGTCATTTTTTTAAATTATAGATGTAATAATTGAAACTCATGTTTTAAATCTATTAAAGTTATCTTGAATTATCACTGTCATACATATTAAATAATCTTTATGATATTGAATACGCTTAAGTCAAACTTATCTTTAAAAAGGTCTGTGAGGCACAACACTGGAAACATGAAAACAGATCGAATGAGCCCTGGACCTTTGCAAACGAATTTAATGGTGTTTACAGTGTATAGCTGAGGATTTGTTGATGTAATGTGTTAGATCAGATCCCGTTCTCTGAGTCACATATCAATGATCCTCGTAGTCATGTCTGATAGTTGATAATGACAAATAAGGTGTTAAGATCGCTGTGTCCTCAGACTCTGCATTCCCTTCATGCAATGTGTTTTGCCATGATTCAACCATTACTGCTAACATCTGCGATTAAAATATCAAACGACCCTTCTATTTATCACCTAACTATATTTAGCTAAACTGAATGTCCTCATTTTAAATGGTGGCATATTCTGAAACAGTGAGCAAATTAATAAGCGAACCCTCGGTTTAGTCAAAGTGGGTACACTTAATCAAATTCGAATGAGATGCATTAGAATTGGAATTTCACCTTCCTTACAAACTATCCTGATTATTCCAGCTATTCATTTATTGACCATCAGAATGCTATCATTTATAGATTGGATGAGTAGTTGATATTTATATACGAAATTCCCTTACAGTCAAATAATTTCTGAGTGTTATGTGCTTGATGAAGTAAACTAGCTCGCAATGATATTATACGATACAATGATATGACTTCAATGATATTATACGATATACTACTGTGTCCATGAAGTAAGACCAGTGTTCAATTTAAATATCTCGAGCATATGGTATTTCATCTTTTTTTCTTTATTAGATAGTTGGCACTGTCCTTGACATCTGTGTGAAATTTGACGTCAAAATATTCATTAGTGTTTGAGTTACGCTTGGCTTTGTGAGACGCCAAAACTGATTTCTGCGATTTTTGAAATGTCTGAATCAATTGAGCAAAAATTGCTTTAAATTTTGTTTGCAGAAACATATAGAATGTTGGAAAAGGTATTCGGAGAGCATTCTTATATCGGAAAGAAATGTTTAGAAGTGGTAAAAACAGTTCAAAGATAGCAGAGAACGTTTTGAAGACGAAGAGCTCTCTGGCCGACCACCATCCTGAACCGATGAAGCTCATGCCAAAAAAATTAAAGATTTGGTGCTTGCAAACCGTCGATTTACCATTAGAGACCTTGATGATGATGTTATAATTTCAAAATTCTATTTTAAAGATGTTTTGGGCCTCAAATGCGTCAAATCTTGATTGGTACCGAAAACCACTGAATGTGCCAACTCACACTGCATTGATTCTTAGTGACTTTTTCGCCTCAAATGAAACCCATATCGTTCCACAACCACCATATTCACATAATTTAGCATCGTGCTACTTCTGGCTATTCCTTAAACTCAAAAGACTACTCCGGGAATACCGTTTTTAGCCGAATGAAGAGACATTTCACAACTCAGTTTTAGCATCTCACAAAACCAAACGTAACTCAAACACTAATGAATATTTTGATGTCAAATTTCACGCAGATGTCAAATACAGTGCCAACAACCAAAAAAAGAAAAATAATGAAATACTATGCTCCCGGGAAATTTAAATTGAAAACTGTTCTTACTGTCGGGACACCGTAGTAAATGCGGAAAAGTCGTCATCTACATGTATTATTTAGCTGTGTGAATGAATTAGCTTTCTATAACATAATTCTTTGCTGCCAATTTGCCTCAAAGTAATTTTTTTTCAAATTATACATTTTTCGTGCAGTTCTTCGCTTGTTTTTCCGCAGTGAAGTCTTTCTCAGCAAATCTTTGTTTTTAAACATTTAGGTGAATTGCCTCAGTTCAGCGCATTATGAAGCTACCGAAAAATCAGGAAAATCATTTTCAATCATAAACACATTTTCATCTTTTGCATAATGCTTTCAAGTGACTTTAATGGAGAACATGAGATGTATGTACAATGATAAATTGTGAAATGCAATATAATTCTAAATAGGGGCCTGATGGCCGAATGGCTAGCGCTCTGGCGTTTGGTACCACAGGTATCGGGTTCAAATCCCGGCTTTGCCCATGGGTGCTGTAGTGGTTCGGAATCCACTTTAAGCCGTAGGTCCCAGTCCTAATAGGATCGTAGAGCGCTGCGGGGGCATGGTTACTCCGCGTCCGTGGCTTGCCATCAAGTTACACGCGCCCTCTGGTTAATGCAAAGTGAGTAACATCGCTGCAGCCCTTATGGCGAAAGATCACGGTCTATTTGCCAACTGCATTAGAAGAAAAATAAATGTCATTCTAAATGAGTGATTCTTAAATGTTGAATAGTTTATTTTATTGCATCTGTAATTTAAACATTTTGTTACAGAAATATAAAAACATGAGAACAATATTTGGAAGAAACAACAACATTTCTAAAACTAAAAATGAATAAATAAATAAACCTAAACACCACACTTTTGTTTTTTTTACTAAAAAAAGTGTTTTCTTTCTTTTATTTCAAAATGTTCCTGGAAATCTGCATTCACTATAAAATTTAACATTCTTTTTTTCAAGAAAGCTTTTGTTTCCTCTCATTTGTGTTATAATTATATTATATTCCTCAATGATGTTTTTGAATAAGATTCAGTTAAAATAATTTTCCAAGAAAATAATGATACATTTTATACTTTTAGGTTGATTTTTCTTTTTTTCCTCATGAATAATATTTTATTCACAAATAATAATACTTAATAACAAAAACCCTTGCATATTTATTTATAAAAAATATGAAAAATACAAAACCTAAAGAAAGTAAACCGATTTTTCCTTTTCTTCAAAAAAGTAGCTAAATGTGTTCTTCAAATTTTATTAATTAAAATTTAAATTATATTCTTAAGAATTAGGTTTCATTTAAAATTTATGTTTCAATTTATAAACTTATCTTATTTGTCGTATAAACGCACAATTATTTGTTTTTAATTTTATCAATCAGAAGTCATTTCCATTCTTTCTCATTTAATATCATGAACAAATTCATGTGCAAATTCAATTTATGGTATTAATATATGTTTAATAGTTCAGTATTTCCCTTTTTTAACATTATCATCATTTATAAATCATTAACTTGACCGTTGGATTTGCGTTAGATTTGATAGTTAGATGCGTTGATTTTCATAATTGCAAATGATTAGATTTTTATAATAAAAATTTTCATAATGAAACAAATTCGAGGGCTTTTAGAACAAGTGTGCTTGCATGCGAGCCCCCAGGCTGGTAACAGTTTTATGATTTTTTTCCCATTGGACAAGCTAATTTGGAGCCATTACCCTGGATTCCCCTATCCAAATTTATGTCCTCTATAACAAGTTGATGAACTATTCGATGTGACAATCTGTATACCTATGTACAACCCCAAAAAAGGAGTAACCTTTAAAACTAATAAAAATAGAGCATTTACTTTGAAAAATAAAAGAAAAAGGAACGTGATTGTCTTTCTAAATAAACAAGTAATATAAAAAATAAAAAAAAATAACAAAGCAAAAAAAATTCAGCAAACAAACAAACATATAACAAAACGTATAACAAAAAAAAATAAAAAATAAAAAGTCAATTCCTACTTTTTTTTTTTCACTATATTGCAGAGAGTCCTATGTAAATAATTTTCATTCATTTTGTTAAGTTTATCTGGCGCCATCTATTGGTAGATATATGCAACTTAAGTCTAAAAAAAACTAAAATTAATTAATTAAATTTAATTACTGAATTAACATTTGAAAAAACTGTATTAACATCAAGTGTCATAAACTACAAGTTGAAAAAAATTTATTTTTAATTTGAGTGGCTGAATGAAAAGTATTTCATGAACGATTGAAAATTGGAACAAGATATATATAGGGAGAGTGTGAGCTAATAGAAGGAATTGAATAAACGGGACAAATCTGTTGAAGGAATGTCCTTCAAACTTTTATACATACACAGACATATGAAACCGTCTAATTTAACTGTTGTTGTTGTTGCTTATCCCCCTGGTATAACCAGGTCCCGTAACCTGTTGGTTGCTTATCCCCCCCTAAACCAAGTCTAAAAGACATGTCGCATTAATAAATCAAAATCAATTCCTCCCACATTTAGCAGCTATTTATTTGTAGTTTTATAAAATGGAGTAAATTATTACTTTGTCGTATAATTTATTAATAATGAAAGGACTGAATATCCTATTTCAAAATATTTCAAAAGTTTGAACTACCACTATCTTTTACGGTACTCGCTTGCAACAGACAGTATAAAAATTAAACTCATTTTTGGCAACCAATTAATTTCGAGACATACTTCACAGTTTACTACAAGGATAAATGTGTCCCATATAGAACTGACTGGGACGAATGTAATAAAATCCGGAAAATTCTTTAAATATCAAAAAATCTAAAGACGGCAACTTAATCAGAGTTAGTATTGCAAATAATCACTACTTGCGAATAATTTTTATTTAAAACTATACTAATCACAAGATTCATGTGAAATAATAATTATAATAATTATATCTTATCTTTTAAATTTCTATTCATGTTAATAAAGTATTTTGAAGTATAATAATATATGTTAGTAAATAAAGTTATATACTTGAAGAAATTTTATTATAAATAGGCATTATTTCATAAACTTGAAGGTAAATCCAATGTAACAATATATATTTTTCTTTCAAATAATTTTTGTTTAAATCTATACTAATCCCAAGATAATTGTAATTTATCTTTTAAATTCTTATTTAAATTAAGAAGGTGCTTTGAGATATAATAATATATAATGTTAAATAAAGTTATTACTTGAAGAAACATTATTATAAATAGGCATTATTTCATAAACATGAAGGTAAATCCAATTTAACAATATATATTTTTCTAGCAATTAATTTTTGTTTGAACCTATACTAATCACAAGATACATAATTATATCTTACCTTTTAAATTCCTATTAAAATTAAGAAAGTGCATTGAAGTATAATAATATAGATATGAAGTATTTAATATATTGTTAAATAAAGTTATGTACTTGAAGAAATTTTACTGCGGATAGGCATTCTTTCATAAACTTGAAGATAAATCCAATTTATATATTTTTCTTGCAAATGATTTTTGTTTAAATCTATACTAATCACAAAATAATTATATCTTATCTTTTAAATTGCTGTTTAAATTAAGAAGGTGCTTTGAGATATGATAATATACATTGTTAAATAAAGTTATGTATTGGAATTCCAATTTAACAATGTATATTTAATTAAGGAAATCCAATTTAACAATACATATTTTTCAATGCCAGCCTTCAAGGGGAAACATATTCATTAATAGAATAGAGGCAGTAGAGTTAAAGAGGCCTAATATAGTAATATGCTTACCCAGGCGGCGTAATATAACGTTAATATGTTACTTGAAGAGCCCACTACATTGGAGTATATTATGGCGTAATTATTTGGAATGAGCATGATGGTAGCATCTGGTGTCGGGGTACCCTATTAAGAATACTGCATGAGATCAAACAAATACAGTTAAGTGGTGTTTTATGGAACCTAAGACTTAACCCAACAACAAGGATTTATTATACTCAAGTTATTGGTTCTTATCTATAACTGGATCCTTCTTATTTCAAGCTAAACACTTGGTATCTACTACACCACTTCGACCCATTTAGGCTCATTAAAAAAGAACTATGTAAAATTTAAACAGAACCATATTTATCATTCACAATAATTCATCAATATATACATTTTATTTTGAAGAAATCATATTTTATTAGATTGTTTTACTAAATTATGTTTTATTAGATTGTTTTACTATAAATTGCGCTTTGCTAAATTATGTTTTATTAAATTGTATTTTACTGTAAACTAGGGTTTACTAAATTATGATATACCTTAAATTGTACTTTACTAAATTATGCTGTAAAATAAATTATGGTTTACTAAATTGTGTTTTATTAGATTGTTTTACTAAATTATGTTTTACTATAAATTATATTTACGTTTTTATGTTTTAAATTTTTATTATATTGTGTATTACCTTCTTATGTTTAAATTTAGTTTTTAATTTTTGGGTTTACATTATTCATTTGAAGAATAAGAAGTAAACAGAACTAATATTTGTATTTCGTATATGCTATGTCCCTTAAAACAAATAATTTTTCAAACAAATGATAAAAAAAAGAAAAAGTATAATAAAATTTGCACATTTTCTGCATAATTTGTGGAATTATTATCTTCTTCCCAATCACATTATTGAAATCAGTGGACAAACCTCACATGTTATTTCCCAAATTTTCAATGGCGATCAATATTTTTTCCATAGTTTTCAACTTGGTCAATTCATAATAGTTTTAATCCACTACCTTTTTTTTCAAGCCGTTTCCATTTATTTTATTAAAATAAATAAAAAACATGGTTTTTTCATTTTATTCTTTGGTGCAATGTTTAAATTTTTTTAAGTTAATTTAAACTTGATTTTTTTTTTAATTTTTTATTTACAATTGACTTTTTTTTTATTTTTATTTAAAAAAATGGGAACCTTTCCAGATTCTAATTAATCCTGCTTGAACAGATTTCATTTTTTTCAACAGAATATGATATGTAATATCTAGTAAAGAGTTAAATTAGCATAAAACGTAAAAAAAAAGATCGTAAACGTACTAGAATAATTATTATTTTTTTTTTTTTTTTTTTGTAATTTTTGAGAAAATTTAAGCAACAATATTCTATAATCAAGTCACACAATTCAGAAAGAAATGCAGAACACATGATCTACACGATTCAGAAAAAAAATGCAGAATTGTTAATCTTGGAACTATATATTTTTGTCAATCTTGAAAAGCGCATAATTTAAATTGCTTACCAAATGAACGTTCATTTTAAATAAAAGTATTTTTTTTTGGTTTGAAAGTTTCTCGTTGTGCGCAAATAGATTAAACTGTTTGAAGTAACTCAAACTCTTACCTTTCCTATCTATGCATTTTTGGGGATACCACGGAAGTCATTACAGAACTTCGAATTCACACATAATATAAAAAGTGCTGAACTGTTTTATCTTAATGTAACAAACATTATGGATTTATCTGTGTTGCTTATATTTATTTATATTTATTTAAGTTGGAAATTTTGGCTTGAGATCATTTGTCATTGCAACGACAGAAAAATATCAGTGGAAAAATACCAAAATTATTCACAATTATGCTCAACTTTACTAAAATTTTATCACAATAATTGTGATCGGATATACCAAGAAGGGCATATTCGGTAATCTCCCTCACCTCTAACATATATATATAAATTATAGAGTTATGTATATAATATAGTTCATCTATAATATCTAGTTTAACTTAGCCAACTTATATCTTGTTTAAGCTGGAAATTTTTGACTTGAGATCATTTGTCATTGCAAGGACAGTTATGTAGCAGAATCTGAATTATTCACTATCACGCTAAGTTTTACTCAGATTTTATCATATTAAGTTTGACCTAATACCCAAGCAGGACATATTCTAGTTAATTTCCCTCACCCTCTAATTCACATCTAAAGTAAAATAATGATATTTCCAATCTCATCGTATCCTTCCTTGACATAGACAAAGAAGCTTTTGATTCGACATGACATTTTAGGCTTCAAACCAAGTACTTTTAGTTCGAAAATCTAATGAGCATTCCTTGATAAATAACTTAAAAATTATCTAATTATGACATAAAATATCTTAACTAAGATTATATATAATATAATAATAAAGTTAAAAAATTTTTAATCTTATTTTAATATCATCTATGTTTATTTTATTTCAAATATTAAAACTTCTGGACTTTATAAATATTTAAAAAATACCTGTAAAGGAAAAATATTTGTTACTTTTTTATGCTACAATAATTTTGTTGTTTTGTTGTATTAAATAATAGTATTTATTAACTTCCTTTTCTTTAACAGCTGAGTAAAAATGTGTAGCCCGAGGTAATTACTTTTCCTCAAAATGTAATCTTAAGAGACTAAAAGATTGGACAACCCGTAAATTTATCATAGGTTAGACATTTGGTAATTAGTAAAAAATTCCAAATTACCTACACATCTTTAGCCTTGATTAAACATTTCATCAACAACATATTAGTACCATCATTATTTATCTTTATAAGTATAATAATCATTTTTAGAATTAAGAGAAGGATAAAAATTGTTTCTATTTATAAAGAAGCAAAATTTTTCCCTTCGATGTGATAATATGATTACTAGAACAAAATAACTTACATCAGAATGGATTAATATATATTATCAGAAACAACGAGAAATTACATTTTGGGTTACCTAAAAATATTTATCACATCCCTATTGAAATATTTGTATCTCCATTTGCACCAATAAATAAAGCGTTTCTACAATATTAAAGATGATGCAATTCACCTGGTTTATGTTGTTCTTAAATGAATCGTAGCAAGACAAGTGTTACTAAATCAAAAACAATGCACTTCGAAAAATAAGTCTTCTAACAAATCTCTTTTGAGAATTTCTCAAGGATTTCCAAAGATATTTGTCGTACTGTATGTATTTGGAGATAACAATTTAGGAAATATTTATCGGCAACGTAAGGAATTTCGAATGGATCTCATAAAGTGTTTTAGCTTTGGAAAAATTGCTTTGGAAGTTTCGACATAAGTTGGTTAAACCCATTTTTTTTTTCAGAATAGATAGAATGATGTCACTAAATGATTAACTCATTTTTATCTTATGAAATCACTTGAAGATAGAATTGGAAATCCTGCTTTTTTTGCAATCCTTTTTTTTTCTCTAGCATATGCAGTATTATTTAAAATGAAGGAATAGATTTTAAATTTTTATTGCACGAGGCATCGGTGACGTCACATATTAGAGGGTATTTATTAGAGGGTACACAAAGGATAGAGGGTATTTCAAAGTTATGTTATTGCTTAAAGTTATTTTAGATATTAAACCTGATCACCATTTGTTATGAAACAAAACAGAATTGGTACAGCTGATATTCCATTTTGAATAATCCTGTATTTACGATTACCTTTAAAAACTCCACTCTGCTTACGTAGGTTGGACATGCAAAAATATTTTGTTATTGTTGTTGTTCTCTGGCGCTCGATGCCACATGTTTTGGTTCGAAACTCGGTGGTGCCAAGGATGTGTGTAGTGGTTCGGAATCCATTTTAAACCGCAGATCCCGGTCTAATATGGCTGTTGAGCGTAAGGATGACAACTCTATCCCATAAAAAGAAAACACCTCCTATTTCGAAATTTGCCAAAAAGCAAACCGCCCGCCATTGGTCTGTTCCGTCGCTGATGATGATGAGGATGTTGTTGGTGGGTGGACCTTGTGTTCCACATATGTATATTTTAAATGAGTAATAACTAATGAGTAACAAAAGATAGGAATTGCCTTCAGGGAGATATTTTAGTGGTAACTAGTTTCGTATTTGTATATCGCATGGTGGAAAATCTATACAACACCAACCAACTGTTATATTCTCAATGCGAGGCATTTATATCCATTGCCACAAATCGCATCACACAATTTCTTCGTCACAGAATCCGTTGACTGCAATGAACGCCACCAGTGAATTCAAATCTGAAATCTACTCCATACTAGCACTATGCTTGTTACTATACCACAAGTGGGCCATAAATAAGAATTGCGTTATTTATCATTATGGAAAGATATTTTTGGTTTGATTACCGCGAAAAAAAATATGTCACTTAAAGATTGACTTAAGCTTTCTTTGTCATTAAATTGGCCGCTGCATTCCTTTTATTTCCTCACATGAAAGCTAATTATATCCAGAAGAGCATTTTCTTCTTATGAAAACAATTATAGTAATTATTAGCCAACAATTATAGCCTGCTATAACAATCAAATAATTATAGTCTCTTCATGGTGCTGTTATAAAAACAGTGAATCTGTTACTAATATTTTGTATCAGTGATGAATGATCACAGATCAAATGACAGGGCAAGACTTTCCACCTTCTCATATAACAAATGCAGAAGAGTTCCTAACCACAAAAATTACTTGTATAGTAATAAAGTCATGGTGCCTTCATCTTTATTTTTATTAAAATTATAAAATCATTGTGTGCTCTAAAATTTTTAATTAAATCATAGTGAGTTTCAATTTTAAATATTACCAGAAATAATAATTTTTTTGTATAGCTCGCACCTAGAAGTAATTGTCACAGATTCAAATTCCACTTGTAAGTTTCTAACATTGATTGAAAATTGCCCCATTCCAAATGGAGGCAAAAGTGCTTTTATGAGCGCCTAAGGGAAACACAAATTTAATGATACCCCAATAACAAATTATTGTTTGCCAGGCACCTCGCAATCGGCAAAGAAAGGAGGTTCTAGAGAATTTTCGGCTTTGTGTGAATATCAGATGATGATGCAATCTTCTGTGTGCGTGCTAGTCGAACGGTAGGGTTGTCCACTTGCATTAGGATGTTGTGTTTGGGAACTCGCTCTCTTCCACTGGTGATAAAACTCGAGGGGTTGACCATCCAACTTTTTTTATATGATGATTCTTCCCCTTTTAAACAACTTATATTTGCTGATCTGATGATAACTCAACAACTATGCAAGCAAATTCGACAAAACATTAGTAATAATATGTATTATTTTTTTTCTAATGCAGCTAGCAAATAAACCGTGATCTCTTTATGCCATAAGGGCTGCACACTCACTTTGCATTATCCAAGGGGGCACATGTAACTTGAAGATAAGCCACGGACGCGGAGTAGCAATGCCCCCGCAACGCTCTACGATCATGTTAGATCGGGACCTACTGTTTAAAATGGATTCCGAACCATTACAAACACCCATGGCAACTCCGGAATTTGAACCCGATACCTGTGAAATCGAGCGCCAGTGCGCTAGCCACTCAGCCATGCGAGTTTGCTGTGGCTAAACATACAGGTCTGTGCGTCTACCTAAAGATATTCTTCTCTATACAAGATCATTACCACCTGAGCAGGTGTCCTTTTCCCCTCCCGTTAGGCGGAAGATATCGAATGTTTGCGTCTCTCTGTATGTAAACAGGTCGATAACTATTCTGTCATTCCGTGGATTCGTCATTCAGTCATGCCCCAGATAATAACCATAGAGCGGATCTTTCAAAACTGATGTGGCTTGACAGTGATGTTTTCGAAGATGTGTCATGTTTTTTATTATGTTGTTATGTAGTTGCATAAGTATAAATGCCCATTGATCACATAAATAAATAAATAAAACCCTTGTAAGGATTGAGGAGGAGACTGAAGGCAATCATTAATTGCCTTCTGGCAAGGTTCCACACATGTTCAATGAATTAAAGTTGGTAGACCGTGTTGGTTATTCGATTTGGATTAGTTTTTTCTTCAAGAAATTGTCACACAATGTAAGCAATGTGGAGGATGGTATTATGTGTTCAAACAAATAAATGTATAGCCAATTGTGGCAGTGGATGATGATAAACAATATGATCCAATATGTTGCCTCTGTACTTTTAAACATTGAGCGTTCCATGTGGCCAAACATACAAGTCTGTGTACTTATTTAAAGATATTCCTCTCTATAAAAAATTATTACTTCCTGAGCAAGTGTACCTTTTATACACATTAAGCGAAGATATCGAATGTTTGCTTCTATGTAAACATGTCGATAATTAATCTTGCATTCGGTGGAACTTGCGAGCTTGGAAAAACAACTCCCCATAGACCACCTATAGAGCAACTCAATCAAAATTTCAGTGCCATAGAGTAAATACATTATAGCAGACTCCCGTGGTGCACTCTGGTTAATGCTGAATAAGTTACAGGTTTCAGGTTAAAATTTTAAGTCAATTCCAGTAATTTGAGACCAATATTTATTTAAATATAAAAACAAAAACTTAGTGCTACTATTTAATAAAAATAACAGCCACAGATAAAGTAGCCCAAATAATAAGTAATTATTATTTTAAAGACCTTCAATTTCAAATAATATTTAATTTAATATTATATCAGCAATCGATTAAACACTTTTCAAATAAACGACAGCTGATAACTGTATTTTCTAAGTAGGTAATCTAACAAAATGGCATAAAATACATAAACTATAATTCGTTTAAAAAAAGCACGAAAACTTATTAAATTTTCTTTTATCATATACAAAAAGAAATTTTACCAAAATTCGATATGTTTTGTATTTTGATTAAAAGATTTGTTCCAAATAGTCTTAACCTTATTTTTTATTATTATTCAAATGATTTTTATAAAAAAAAGAAAAAGAAATCGATAGATCTAAAAATAATTTATCTCCCATACGACATACAGATGTAGAGCAGTTACTCCAAAAAGGAATTTCCAGAAAACAATATTCATTATATATAATCAATGAATATATTCTTCGTGTTATACTGAATAGGAAAGCAAAGTTCATGGAAGAACTTAAAAAATAGATCAAACAAGAAATACAATTATCAAAACATGTACAAATATAAAAACTGATTTCGCAAATGAAAATATTTGTCTTATCAAAATTTTGCGAATATATATATATACACTGAAGTGACAAAAGTCATGGGATACCTCTTAATATCGTGTCGGCCCTCCTTTCGCCCTGCGATGTGCAGCAACTCGACGCGGCAAGGAATCAATAAGTCGTTGGAAGTCTTCTGCAGGAATATTGAGCCATGCTGTCTCGATAGACGTCCATAATTGTGAAAACGTTGATGGTGCAGGATTTTGGGCACGAACAGACCTCTCGATGATGTCCCATAAATGCTCGATGGGATTCATGTCGGGCGATCTAGGTGCCAGATCATTCGTTGGAATTGTCCAGAATGTTCTTCAAACCAATCGCGAACAGTTGTGGCCCGGTGACATGGCGCAATGTCATCCATAAAAATCCCATCGTTGTTTGGGTACATGAAGTCCATGAATGGCTGCAAGTGATCTCCAAGTAGCTGAACATAAGCATTTCAAGTCAATGTTCGGTCCAGTCGCACCAGAGGACCAAGTCCATGCCATGAAAAAACAGCCCACACCATTACGGAGCCACCACCAGCTTGAACAGTGCCTTGCTGACAGTTTGGCCCCATGGCTTCGTGGGGTCTGCGCCACACTCGAACCCTACCATCAGCTCTTACCAACTGAAATCGTGACTCATCGGACCAGGCCACGGTTTCCCATTCATCTAGGGACCAACCGATATGCTCACGTGCCCACGAGAGTCGCTGCAAGCGATGTCGTTCTGTCAGTAAAGGCACTCGAGTCGGTCTTCTGCTGGAATAGCCCAAGAAAGCCAAATTTCTCCGCACAGTTCTAACAGACAAGTCCCTTGTACGTCCCACATTGATTTCTGCGGTTATTTGACGCAGTTTTGCTTGTCTGTTAGAATTTACGACTCTTTGCAGACGTCGCCGGTCTCGGTAGTTAAGTGCAGGCGGTCGACCACTGCGCTGTCCATGGTGGGATGTTATGCCTGAAATTTCATACTCTCGGCACACTCTTGACACAGTGGATCTGGGAATGTTGAATTCCCTAACAATTTCCGAAATGGCATAACCCATGCGTCTAGCTCCAACTAACATTCCGCGTTCAAAGTCAGTTAATTCCCGTCGTGCGGTCATCATCACGTCAAAATCTCTTCACATGAATAACTTGAACAGAAATGAAAGCTCTGCGAAAGCATTGCGCATTTATACTTGTTCTACGCGATGCTACTGCCATCTGAAAATTTGCATATTGCTATCCCATGACTTTTGTCACTTCAGTGTATAATGTGCATGTTAAAGATTATTTTTAATTTCAGTACTTAGGATTTATTATTTTTACTGGTTATATATGAACTTTTATTCATTAATGAATACATAAATATATTGGGTAATCTCCAACATTATATTACTCAACATTTAAAATTTACTCAATATTTTTAAGCATTTTTGTATTCGATATTTAAAAAAGAATCTGTATTTTTAAATCATGCACAGGATTTATTAATTTTTGCTACATAAATATCTGGTTTCATTCATTAATAAACTGTTTTCAAATGTGTTTTGCTATCTCAATATATATGAATTTTTATTCATTAATTAATACATAAAAGTATTGGGCAAGCTCTAACTTTATATTATTCAATATTTAAAATTTACTCAGAATTTTTAAGTATTTTTGTATTCAATATTTAAAATAGACTCAGTATTTTTAAATCATGCACAGCATTTTTTAATTTTGCTACATAAATGTCTGGTTTCATTTATTAATAAGCTGTTTTCAATGTTTTGCAATCTCTAACTCTTTGTTATTCAATATTTAAAACTTTCTGAATCTAGCTTTATCGGTTGAGTTTTATCTCAAAAACACAATTTAAGTAATTACAGTTAGTATTTTTACAACTTTAAAAAAGAAAAGAACGTCAGAAAATATCCAAAATACTAATCTCGTAATTCATATAACTTTTTCTCTTGTTGTTAACGAACAAAATCCATCAGTTTAAGTATGTTATTTTTCAAACTTTCATTTGTGAAATGATGAAAAAACTTTTAGAAAACATAGAAAAAAATGTCTGTGGATTTTAAAACCAAGTCAAGGGCTAAAATAAGTAATTCGGATTTATGATTGTATTAATGCAAAAGCAAAAAGTATCAGAGGAAAGGATGTTATTAAAATGAATGCTAACTCAAAGAAATCTCTCGAATAAAAAGATTTGTTATTCGGAAAATTCAAATTTCTTGGTTTTTGGGGATTTTGAAAACGCTCAGAGGAGTAATGAAGTAATGATATTTTAGTTTGAAAGAAATAATCTTGTTTTAAAATTTATGTCATATGCAAAAATGGAAAATATCTGTTTTATATTCATAAAGATATTTATATGAAAATAGACTTACATTTTAGCAAAAATATTGAATATCTTTTTTTATGTATTTAAAGTGTTTTATAAATTTCCTACATAACTTCGAATCAATCTTCCAAATTTACATAGAAGTTAATTATTTTTTTTCAGTGGTGACAAACTTTCATGCACCTTGCATCCTTTTTTATCATGTGTGTACATAATGTTGTCCTGGTTAGGGTCCGTGACGTTATCCGAAAATGAAGGCCAAGCAAATAGAACTCCATTTCAAATTTCGGCCGAAAATGCTACTTTGGGCCCCTTAACTTTTGAAATGCTTCATGAATAACGTTAGCCTTAAGGAATTTTCTGGAGAATTTGGCTTTTGTTTGAAGTGTTTTGTAGTATGGTTTTGAAGCACTTTCCATGTCTTGGCTTGGGATTTTAAACATGTGTATATCCAATAGATACTCGTACCAATAGATACAAATACTCGTAGTGCGTTGATCAATTCCTTCTTCTTGATGTTTCACATTTATGACTTTTGGAATTTTCCCGTGCTTATGGAGCTGTATAGTGCTTCTTATTGTATTTGGAATACTTCATTCTTCATTTATACCTAGAATGTTCAAACTTTGATATATTCACTTGAATTAGAATGTGATAAGAGTTCTTGTAAAATTTGAAATACTTCATTCTTCATTTATGCTTAGAATTTTCATATTTTGATATATTCTTTTGACTATCGAATGCTATAGTTTTCCTGTAGAATTGGTAATATTTCATTCTTCATTTATGCCTAGAATTTTCAAACTTTGATATATTCTTTTGATTTTTTAATGTTATAGTGTTTCTTGTAGAATTTGAAATACATCATTCTTCATTAACAACGACATCTATCTTACTTTTTTATATTCTTTTAGAGATTCTTGAATAATTCATTCTTCATGAAGTTCTTGATTTATTTAACATTGCTATATTCGAGTGGCTATTGAATCTGGCCGTTCTTATAGTATTCCAATCAATTTTTTCATATATCTCGTGTATTATTAAACTGGCATATTTCTAAGTTTCCGTTCTCGAATGTTGACACATGGTAAGTTGAAATTTGGCGAGTGGATTTCAATTTTTTTTTCTATTCTTTAGTTATTATACACAACAAAACTTACACCATAAGTTATACCTTTTAAATTATAGTAATATAGATATTTAACCATTACATATTGAAATATGTTAATATAGACATTTTTAGCAATCAAATAAAGGCTAGACAACTTTTACTTAATTTTCTGTAGAATTCGGTGATACTTTAACTGATATTTACACATTGAATCACACGAGGGTAAGTTCAGAAAATGTTATATTTGCCTTAAAATACATATTTACTATATTCTCTTGACATCAAATAAAGAAATTTAAATATTAACATGCTTGTATTGAAATTGGTTAATTTAATTCATGTTCATAGTCCCCCACATAAAACGTTACAAATAAATGAACATAATACAATAAAACAAGCATTTATATTAGGCAAACCAAAATTTGTTTGGAAGAAATTATTTCAGTTACTTTTCTAAGATAATTAGCTGATTTTGTTGCTTATGAATTTTTTAGTAGCTTATCATTGAAAGATATCATACAAATAGTAAATATAAACTTTAAATGTACATTGTGACTGTTGGATGAATGTCCCATTGTGAATATTACATATTTTTGTCCTTTAACTATTTCATACATTCCTCATTTAGTGAACTTCTTCTAGTACGTCAGAAATACCATTAAATTAAAACAATTTTGCATTATATGAGGGTATGCTCATAAAATGTCATATTTGGTTCAAACTACAAATTTTCTAATTCTCTTGACACCAAATAACGAAATTTAAATGTTTGAAATACCTGCATTGAACCTAATTAACTTAATTCATGTTCATAATTTCCCAAATACAAATATAGCGTGTTTCATAAATTGAATTGCTCATGACGTAAAAGACCCAATAAACATTTATATTATGTAAACCAAAATTTGTTTTGATAAAATTATTTCATTTCCATTTGGAAGATAATTAGCTAATTTTGTTGCTGACATATTTTTTATAGTGGTTTGTCATTGAAAGTTGCCATGAAAATAGTGAATACAAACGCTAAAAGTTCAATTAGCGTCATGTTACAAATTATATCAGAAATAAATAATAATATTTTTGCTATAATTTATCCTATTTGACGGACAAAATAAAAGAAATCTATCATGTTTATTAGAAACCATTTATTATTGAATTAACCGAAAGTGCAATCAGACTCAAATAACTCTGAAATGTTTTTCTTTCATTTATTGAACGTAATAATGGAACCAAAATGCAAACTAATGATCCGATTATTGAATTTATTTCCATTAAATTAAGAGCTGTGTCAATTAAATATGTATAAGCATTTTATATGAAAATGAATAGATAATTAACACACAATAATATGATTATTATTACTTAATAAGTTTCGAAAGTGTTTTTATTAAGCAATTATATTATTTTTTTGGCTGAAATACTTTCTAGTGGAAACATGAGTTTGATCAAAAAGGGAAATTCAGCGATGTCTTTTGATGTCCCTAATTTTATTATTTAAAATGTTAATAATTTATAATGACTAAATTAGAAATTGTTTGATGAAATGTTTCCATAATATCTTTGTTCCTTTTGTTTTCCATAATATCTTGTTTTTATTTAGAGGCATATTTATATATTTGTAACAAATTACCTGAGAGTTTCGATTTGACACTTAACTCGAGACACTTAATTTATTTTGACACTTAACTCGAGACACTTAACTTATTTTGACACTGAACTTGCTTCTCATAATTCGATAATTAAAAAAGTTGAATTTTTGACTATATTTTTTTAAACATTGATTGATAAAAGTCAAAGACAAATAATAAAATAATTACAAATGTAATTAAAAGGTAACAGTTAATTAAAGAATTAAAGTTAACAAATTATTAGCGATGTTAATAATTTTTACCAACTGATTTAGAAACTGTTTAATGAATTATGTATTGTTTGATAGTGGAAGGCCTTTCGATTTCCTTAATATATATCTGGTTTTTTTTTGTTTTTTTAGAGGCATATTTATATATTTGTATTAAATTATCTGAGAGTTTCGATTTGACACTTAACTCGAGACACTTAACTTGTTGAAAATAATTCGATAGTTAAAATGTTGAATTTTGACTATTTTGACTTTTTAAATATTGAAAGATAAAAATCAAAGTAATATGAGAAAATAATTAAAAATTAAATTAAAGAATAAAAGATTTAAAAGTAAACAGTTAGTTAAAGAATTAAAGTTAAAGTAATCAAATAATTAGCGATGTTAATAACTTTTAATGTCTGAGTTCGAAATTGTTTAATGAATTTTATATTGTTTGATAATTGAAGGCCTTCCGATTTCCATAATATATATTTTTTATTTAGATGCATATTTATATATTTGAAATAAATTGCCTGAGAGTTTCGATTTGACACTGAACTCGAGGCACTTAATTTTGACACTTAACTCGAGATACTTAATTTTGACACTTAACTCGAGACACTTAATTTTAACACTGAACGTACTTATCATAATTCGATAATTAAAAGGTTGAATTTTTGATTTTTTTAAACATTGATTGATTAAAATCAAAGTCAGATCGGAAAAATATTTGAAATTTTGTAATGATATTATTGAAAATTTGAAGAGGAGATTTTGAGAGGAATTCGATTTTAAGCATTAAAAATTTTTTTAAGTATTAATATGCATTTCAAGAAAAAATAAAATGAAATAATAACATCTAGAATTTACTACTTTCAACATTTTAATAAAAATTTGAAAGTTATCTGACTTTCTTGATAACCAATTCCTGTTTTAGAGAAAAATATCCTTCAAGCTAGATCTTAAAATATCGTTATTGCTTCTATTATAAATGTTTACTACAATATGTATACCAGAACATTTCATTATATTTTTTTTTCTTTTGTTAATAGAAACTTTTGATAATAACTTTATAGCATTAAAGAACTTTATCTTCTTTAAGAAAAGGGGGGGATTTTTTATGTGAAGGAAGACATTGAATAAAAAAGATTAGATGTTTAGGAAAATGAAATCTGTTTTTCAAAAATCAAACTTATTATCTTTTTGGTTAATATTGTATGTTTATCGATAATATTTCTACCTTTATGTAATTTCCTACTGAAGTCATTTAACTTTCATAGAAAATTTTGCCTTAGTGTTGTAGATTTTTATTGTATTTTATATTAATATCGTCTTTTTCAAGATTTTATATCATATTATGTAATATATTTTTGATACTATTATACTTTGATACTTATAAACTTTTTTATACTTTTATAAACACATTTTGCAGCTAAATAAAAATATTAAAAACATTTCTTACAAACGATTTTGTCATTTCTTTCTTACTCTCGAATTTCCGTATAATCACTTCAAATAATTTTTCTACATCATAATGTAATAATAATATTTTTAAAAAACTTCATACTATTATGGAAGAAACTAAATATTTTTAGCATGCAAAATAGATTATAAAACGTCAGAAAAATCATGAGTTGATGCTTTCGAATGCTGAGCTCTTTGAATTTTCCATTAGAATGATTGTATGTAGTAGAATCAGCTTTTAATGGGGTATACCACGATTAACATGCTACACTACACTCTTTTACTTCCTTCTCAATGTTGAGCAAACTCTCCAAGGGATGATATATTGAGGTTCACAACTTACTCTATGCCAAAGCAATGGGCATATTAAATGTGTCTATTCTCTTCATAGAAATATAAAATAATTAAGAAAATAAAAGAAATATAAAATAATTAAGAAAATAAAAGAAATATAAAATAATTAAGAAAATAAAAAAAGTATAAAATAATTATGAAAATAAAAAAATATAAAATAATTATGAAAATAAAAGAAATATAAAATAATTATGAACTTTTTTGATGTAATGTGACGAGTTAATTCTTTTAACTATGAATTAATTCTTTTAGGTAACAAAAAAACTAGTTTTTTCGCTTAAAATTTATTTATACTATTGTCTTAGCTATAATAATAATCTTAAAAATATCATTATTTAATGTATACAAGAATTTATCAACAAACAAATTGACAAAAATATATGCATCATTACTGCATGTAAACTGTATCATGTGTTTTTAGAATTACAACATTTCTTTAAAATGTATCAACTTCCAAGCATATCTTTACATCGTAAAAAGAAGATATTTAATAATATTGAATACAAAATAGCCCGTTGAAATATTCAAAAACTTTTAGATCTTAGTTCCTAGCAGTGCTGTACATAATAATAAAATTTCCGTTTCAAAATATGAAAATAAAGTGAGAAAACTCATTTTGTTGCATAAAATATAAAAAATTACATGAAAAATCACATTTTGTTCAAAAATATAAATTAATTAATGTATGGGCGAAATCAATATTCTATAGTTACTATTTTATTGATAAAATTTTAGTATCAACTATATCAAACTATATAATCTTTACACTATTCCAATTGGTTACTGTATTAAGACTAAATAATTACTAAAAAATGAAAAATAAATAATTGCTTAATTTTCGAAGCTTCTCAGATTCTTTATATACCAACAAATTCTGAATAGCAACGTTTTCTTTTTAGCTGTAAGTATACTTTTGTTTATTTAAGTATATTTTATTGTTTATTTTGCTTATTCTTTTCTTTATTTCTCATTTAAAAGTAATTATTATATTTCTGGGAGAGCTCTGAAAATACACTATGACAGATAAAGCTTTGACTTTTTTTTTCTTTCGTCTCGTTTCAATCCTGAATGTGGTTTCTTTGAACGAAATTTTCTACAAGGCATGTTTAAGTTATTTCAAATTCTAAAAGCTCCAAAGAAATTGGATTAAAGAATGTTCTTTCTTTGAAAATTTAGTTACAAAATATCTGTTCAGAAAGACACATTCAAGAACCATACAAATGACCTTACCTAGTGAGCCATTAAAAAGATATAAATCTAATAAAAGCTTTTTTTTAATTTGTTTTTTTTTCTATATGTAGTAAATTCGTAAATACTTGTTTTTTTCTGTTGGTATACATTAATCTTTAATTCGACCCAAAATAATTTGTTTATAGTTGCACAAGATATTTGAAAAAATAATTTCTTTGAAAAAAATTCTTGAATCATTCATTTTGTTTTTCCTATTTTTGTTTTCTGCTTGTTTCTATCAACATAATCTAATTTAATTATGAAACCAATTTTGTGTACATCCAAAAATTACTTTTTTTAAGATTTAAGCTCTCAGAGTAAAAATGTAGTGTAACGTTTTCGTTTTACAGATAAAATTAATTGGAGATTTTCAAATTTCAAACAGTTTATTTTTATTTTTATTGTTTTATAATTCTGAATAACAAAAACAAATGTTATAACAGAATAAAATATTCTACAGTCGATAACAATTTTTTTTCGGAAATGAACAAATATTTGAAATATTTCAATGCAAAAATTGTTACATTTGTTGTACACTACAAAAATATTTTTATGAAACATTCATTTCATATTAAAGAATATTAGAGATAAAATTAATAGAATATTTTCGATTTTTATACAATTTTTATTTAGATTATTATAGAATTCTGATTAACAAAAAAATTGTTATACAAGAATAAAATTTTCTACAGTTGATAACAATTGTTTTTTAAATGAACAAATATTTGGAATACTTCAATATGAAAATTGTTACATTTTTTGTACATCGAAAAACTGTTATGAAACATCCATTTCCTATTAAAGAATATTGCAGATAAAAATAATAGGAGATTTTCAATTTCTAAACAATTTTTTTTAGATTATTATATAATTCTGAATAACAAAAAAAAAATTTTATACAGGAATACATTTTTTCAGAGTGTACATTTTTTTAAACTATGAACAACTATTTGAAATATGGCAGTATAAAACATACAGTTCATATTAAAGAATATTGCAGATAAAATTAATAGGAGATTTTCAATTTTTAACTAATTTTTATTTAGATTGTTATATAATTCTGGATAACAAAAAAAAAATTTATACAAGAATAAAATTTTCTATCGTCGACAATTTTTTTAATATGAACAAATATTTGAAATATTTCAATATGAAACAGGCATTTCATATTAAAGAATATTTTAAATAACAAATTAGTTACTATATGTATGTACTACCGTAAGCATACCTCCTAAATGTTAACATTATTTTTTTAATTTAAATAATTTTACTTTTCAGGAAAATTGTAGGAATAATGTGGTGAAGAAGGGAAAATTACCAAATATTTATCAACTATTTTATATTTACTACAATTCAAATAAAGGATTGTTGCCTTTATTGGCACGATTGAGGCATTAATTTAATATCAGTATCCAAAAGGCTATTTCTTAAATTGTTATCAGATACGATTATTATTAATATACTATAAAATCTTTATATAAATCTTCTTTTAGTAATATTTTCTTAAAATAGACAATACTTGTTTGTAATAGCTTTTATTTAAGAATATATATTTAAAAATTACAAAAAAATGGAAGGGAGTGATGTAATTTTTAAGCCCTTTTTTTATATTTCATTGTAGTAGCTGTAAAATTGACAATAAATTAAAATTATTATTCTCTTAGTTCCTGTTTTAAAACTAAAAATATGTCATTAAATTTTATAAAAAGTTTTTAGGAAATTATTTTTAAACTAAAAATACCAAACATATATTCATTGTTTTCATCATTGTCATAAAATATATTTCACATTGAAGTGAATTAATTTCAAAATAAAAATTATCTTTTCTTTTTCTTAATAAATCTTTCTTATATATTTAGAAATGCAATTGAAAATGAATTTAAAAAATTATTTCTAAAATTGTATACATGAATATTCAACAGACATTTTGTTGTTCCTTGAAAAAGTGGGCCTTATGTATACCTGTACATCATTAATATGGAAAATAAAATGGATTCAGTAAATTCCAATTTAAAATCAGCTTTTAATGTAAATCAAAATTGCTATCAAAATCTTCTTAAATCATTTCGCTATACAGAATAGATAATTGAAATACGTATATCTTGCAATTAATACTCTTTCTACTAAATGCAAATGCTAATCAATTTAATATTCTAGATGCTGTTAAAAGATTTCTTATCATTTAGTTTTCTTGTTAAATATGCTAATATCTTTTCAATACCTGGATGCATCATTATTTTCTTTCCTATTGGAACCTTTTGTTGCAACCACCAAAGCTGCATTATTACATATTTGGTAATTATAGCATGAACAGAAATTAATTTGTTGCTATTTTGGTGGAGGCGTTATGAGTTTTGTCCTCCTCTACCTTGAAGTCCATTTTAATAGGAATTATTATGAGTGAAGTGTTTATTTTTTTGTTTTTAATACGTAAAAAAATGTGTAACATAACTCCTACAAGTGGAGGTGGTATTTAGAGTGAAAGTCAGGAACAAATAGTGAGGAGACGAGCATTATTGAAGGAGTCGGGAGGGGAAGTCTAGAATCGGTTTAAAAATCCTTATCTTTATAAAAATAATTACCAGCAAACGAAGCAAGTATAGAGAGACCTTTCTCATCATTAAGGCTTATAAATAAATATCTTGGATCAACAATGAAAAAAGATGTTATAGAAAGTATTTTAATTTTAAGATCAAGAAGAAAAAAATGTATGATAAATATGGCAATTTTATGATTAAAATGTGTAATTTGCTTTTGTTTTTCTTAATTTATTCTACAATGCTTTGATGACTGTTAATTTACTATCATCATCACCATCACCATCATCATCATCGTCACCACCATCACCATCACCATCACCATCATCATCATCATTATAGGACACACATTTTTGTAATTCAATAAAAGATAAGATAAGAATTAGATAATAATGCAATAAAAGTCATTAAATTCATTTCAAAAGTTTTTTCTTAATCCATTAGTATAGATCATAGCGTTGTTGTTGTTATTGATAATCCCATTGGTGTAGGAAAGCCTACACCAGGTCCAGAAAACCCCATCGCAGGAGACTGGGCCATGGCTAAGGGTAATATGCAACTTCCATTTAGTGTGGAACTACGAGGGCTGAAGACTGACTAAACCTCTAGACAACACTCTACGATCATATTTGACCGGGACCTACGATTTAAAGTGGATTCCGCACCACTATAAACACCCAAGGCTGATATTCGAACCCGAAACCTATTGTACCGTGCTAAACCGCTCGGCCATCAGCCCCTCATATGTAGATCATAGCGCATGAAATTATGGTAAAGAGTCAGGAATTTGGAGTTAGAAATCGAGAGACTAGTGTCAGAAATCGATTTTTTTCCACTACATTGAAAAGATCAGTACTTTTTTATTCGGGACTTTTGTTATACAAACATATCTTCTTCGAGAACCTTTTTTTTTTAAACTGCTCATCAATAGAGAAACTGAAAGTTCTATGAATTTTAATATGATAATTCTGATAAAAATAACATTTTTACAATTAATTTCGAATAAGCTTGCAACCTTCTACCTGATATCTCAAAGAATATTCAAGATATTTTTGTGAAACATTCAGTATTTTATTTAAATACTATTGGTTAAAAAATAATTTTGCAACTTTGCAGTTATTTTCTTTTCCATTATTATTCCGAAGAAATTTTAGGAAATTTTGGGTATTATCCATAAGAATATAAGTCTTTAGGTAAACTTTTCTTTTACTCTAGTAATTCCTCTCAGATTTCTAGGTAATTTCATAAATAATTGCCATAAACAAAAAAAAATGTGAAAAAAAAAAAAAACATTTCGAGGAATTATGATGTTGTTCAACTTGTTTCATAAAATTTTAATAGAATTTACATGAAAATCCACAAGTTCTGAAAAATATAATATTTACAGGGAAATTATTTTGTTTCCTTGTTTTTATGTAACAATTTAATTGAATGGAAGGAAATGCATTCAAATCATTTTCTTTTAAAAATCACTTTTTTATACAAAATTATTTTAATGTACATACTTTACACTTTACACGCATACCTTAAATCTTCAACACTCACGCTCTCGTTTTAACATTAATACTCATAGGAGATCAAAATAACTTTAATTTACCATTTACAAAATACTCTGTAATAAAAACAATGTTTCATCTAACAAATAAATCGTTTTACTTTGAAAATAAAGTTCATTAATTCATTCTCTTTGAAATCATATGAATTTTGCATTTTCGCATCTTGCCTCGTGAAAAAAAAAAAACAATTGCAAGATTTCGAGGACATATTTGCAACTCTTTGAGTTTATTAGGTCCTAAAATTAAAGGATTAAAAAAGTGCTGATTATTTCATACGATTTAAAATTGATGTTTGTTTCGTACAAACAAGAGATATTTTTTATCTGTAGGTAAAAGTTTCATCGTTGGAATATTGACACTAACATCCAGTAGTCATTAGCTTTAAACCTTTTTTTCAGCTGATTCTAATAATAAATTATCAGAAGATTGATGTTTCGCATGATTCGAAATTGATCTCAGTTTCGTACTATTTAAAATTATTACTTCAATAAAATATAAAATTGTTATTAGTTCCATACGATTTAAAATCAGTGTTTTGTTTCGTTAAGAGCAAATGGACATAAGGAAATGATAATTCCATATGGAGAACTAAATATTTCCGACCTAATGTGGTTAAAAGAACAAGGGAAAAAAATTTAAATTATAATCTTAAGTTTCCCTGTTACTGAACAACTCATAAAGTTAAAGAATATGCTACTGGAAACTTACACAAAAAAAAAAGCGCTCAACACCACTTCTAATTGCATGCTTGCGGTTTCACCATCATTTAAAATGATATTCTATTGTGATAGTTCGCAATATATTAAATATTGTTGGTTGTGTACGTCAGACTAGATTGTGGATTATTATATGGGGTTCTACACGCACGATTGTAACTTTTAAAAAAGATCTTGAAAAATATTTAACCCATAACGAAGGCTATTGAGAGACTAAATTACAATAAAAGTATTAAAACTATTAGTTGGACTTTGGTTTTGTTGATCAATACTAAAATTGATATTAGTTTCGTTGCACTAAAATTGATTTATTTAACTTAATAAATCAATTTCATAATTGTCTAATCGTGTAGTGTTTTTTTTTCTTTCCTTTTTCATTTTGTTCTCATAATTAAACAGAAAAAAACCTATCAGTATTCGAATTTGTTGAACTAGAATAAGAATAAAATAGCACAATTTTTTGTTAGTATTTCTGAAGTGAAATTTTTTAAATTATATTTTTAATTTCAATTATAAAAAATAATATTGTAATGAGAGTTTTTAATTTAAATTGTTAATTTATTTTTGTGATCAAAATAAATTACATTTTTAATTTTTGCTTATAGTTTCAGGAAATTACTGCAGTCCAGTTTGGGATGGATTTCTGTGTTGGCCAGCTACACCGAGGTTGTCTTTGGTCCATCTTCCTTGTCCAGCAGAGAAGGGTGTGGACGTCACAAGTAAATACAGTACTTATATTTTTCTTCTATAATTATTCCTTTCAATTCCAATTAACATTTTGTTATTTTCGAATACCACGCGCTTTGTCCTAAAATTGTCAGAGGTGTAACATATTTAGCGTTATCTAAGATTTAATCACACAGGACACTACACCTATGTTGTGCAACTGTAACATCCTCGAATATGGCATAGTAGGAATCAGCACGGCTCATTTTTTTCATTTTGAAATTTTATTAGTGGTTTATTTAATATGTTTTTTATTTATTTTTTTATTCATCGTTTTTTTTATAAATAGATTAATTTTGTCATTTAAAAATTAAATGTTATAACTATTATTTCACTTTTTGGCAACTGGCTAAAGGAAACAAAAAATAATTCCGAATAATTATTAAGTTAACTAAATAAATTATAATTTTTCTTTGCTGAAAGGGAATTTTTTATGTATTTTTTAATATTTTTCAAATATAATTAATTTTTAGTTTATAATGAAATTCATTTAAAATGTACAATTTATAGTAATTTGTTCATATATTTAAATATATATATATTTACATGGATGTTTTCATGTACGATATTCCAATAGAATTTAAAAACTGTAACACTTAGCGTTCTAATTTTTTTCTCTGAGTTATTATTCTTTAAATTGTTTATATAAAAATTGTTTCAAATATTCAAAATTTCTGTTAAAAATTTTCCATTTATTACAAAAAAAAAGGGTTATAATAAATATTTCTACTTAAATTATAAGTATTTCTAATAAATATTTCTATTCTATATTTATATATTTTTAATTCACCGCTAAAAAAAAGTTTTCTTTTAATATCCTTAAAAGTTTTTTTAAATAAAATACTGTTTCTAAACCACAAGTACTAAACAAAATAGTTTTTAGTTGAGTTTCAATTTAGTGTTATAGTCGATCAAATATACCGAATATTTTAGTTGTATTTAAATTTTAAAAAATACTTTTTATGTTTAAAAATAACAAATATTTGCATATATTATTTACCATTAAAGCCAATTAAATTAAATACAGTAGGTTTATTAAATTGGTCTATGTTATAAAGAATATGTCTTCTTAAAACAAACCTATAACATAAAGAATTTGGCACATGAAATATAGGTTTATAACACGAAATGTTTAAATTTGTAGTCATTTGGTATGAATTTTTTTTTCTGTTACTCATCTCCCTGGCTGACAAGTAACAAAAACTACATCATAAAATAAAATCAGCAACATTTGCCTACTCAGCTAGCTACTTAATAGAGTGGCCTGTGCAATTTAAGCTGCAGATATTGAACTAGAAATTAGTTGTTGCTGTTTCTTATCCCTCTTAGTAGACATCTAGACCAATCCCAGGTACACGTAAAATATTTTTAAATTGTTGTTGTTGTTTCTTACCCCACTTAGTAGACATCTGGACACAGCAGAAATTAGTAGATTTAAAGTTGCTGTGAAATCATTGATACCCTTCCTGTTTGTTCCGTCGTGATTTTTCCACTGCAATTTTAATTTATAATAAATAATAACTATGTATTATTTTGCTCAATTGTTTTAAATATGACGATGAAGCTACAAAGTATTGTTTTCTTCATACAATTATTTTGATATTCTTTATAAGTTTCAAATTCCTAAGACTTGTTAGTGTATTAGTATTATATTTTGAAAGAAATAAAAACATTTACCAATATGCACAAACGAACTAACATTCCAGAGAAGAAAACCCAGTAAGAAACTCAGAAAAACGAAACTCGGATTCCTCGGAAACCCGAGTAATGATGCTGAACCAAAGGTTGGTCTCTAAGGAGTGTGAGCAGGAGGCTACCCTTTATCTGCCGTAATACAGAGAAGTGACTAGGATATCTTTCCTTTGATCTCTATGGGGTGCGGGGGTTGGAGACAACCCCTCTTATCTGCTGCAACAAGAAAATCAATCTCATATCAAAGTGCCAACATTTAGTCAGATTAGAAGAAAACCCATTTGAAGAATACCCAAGTGCCAACATTTAGTTATGCATACAAAAAAATGCTATAAAATATAATAATGTGTATTACTTTAATAACATCAGTCATCAAAAAATATCAAACAATTTTATTTATTTAATTTCAACACTGTAATTGATATTTTAAAGGGCATTATTTGTAATGCATGATTTTGAAAATTTTGGTATACATATTTTTAACCTGTTATACTACTTGATATTAATAAAGGAACAGCTTAATTTTGATACTTGCTTTTTAAATATGGATATTAAAAATAAATATTAATATTAATATCATTAATAATAATATTAATATTAATATTATTACTATGGATATAATAAGGATATTTGATTTATTTTCAAAATTTTACTTATTCTGAATGCTTTATCGAGACAGAGACAGCCTTTAGGAACTTTAACCTTTATCTAACTTTCAATAACTTTTAATTTTATTGTTATCGAACTTTTAACCTTATCTGCTGAAGTACAGTAAAGTGCTGGGATGTCCTTCCTTTGATCTCTGTGAGCTGGGAAGGAAGAGACATCCCCCTTATCTGTTGTTGATAGAAAATTAATCTCATATCAAAGTGCCGACATTTAATAAGTTACGATTATATATAAAATATAATAATGTGTAAAAAATGCTATAAAAATATAATAGTATGCAACATAACCAGCCAAAAATATCAAACAATTTTATTTATCTAATTAGTTTATTTAATATCAGCACTGTAATAGATACCTTAAGGTTATTATTTATAAACACATATTGTTGCAAAATTTTGGGCATATATTTTAACATATTGTACTACTAGATATTAATGTAGCAACAACTCAATTTTGAGTGTTTGATGTTTTAATTTGAATATTAAAAATAAAGAATAATATTAATATTATTAATAATAACATTAATATTAATATGGATATAATAAGGATATTTGATTTATTTTCAAGAAAATGTTATAAAATATAATGATTTGTGTTGTTTTAATAACGTCAACCATTCAAAATATCAAACAATTTCATTTATTTAATTGGTTTATTTAATATCAACGCTCTAATTGATACATTAAAGGGCATTATTTATAATGCATAATTTTGAAAAATTTTGAGAATATATTTTTACATGTTATACTAATCGATATCAATTTCGAGTGTTTGCTTTTTTAATATGAAAGAAGATATGTGATTTATTTTCAAAATTTTACTTAATCTGCTAAAGTATCAACTAAAATAAATTAGTCTTCTTTCCCCATTGTACTATTTTTCACAATATAGTTAATTTAAAATATAGATGTTTATATGTACATAGACATTTTTTTTTACAATGTTTTCAGTGTTTTAGACAACAAAAAAAAAAAATAAAGCAAACATAAATGTATACAAGACTCAATTATGTGCATTAGGGAAAAAAATATGAAAGTAAGCAAAATTGCTTTGAAAATGATTTTTCACCCAGCTCTGACTTTCATCTTAATAATTTTTTTTTTTTTTTTGCTTATTAATTTAATTTTGTATTCAAACCTTTAAATGCTCAAAGGGTAATTTTTTTTTAACATTCTCTAAAAAGAATATTTTTTTGCTTCATTTTTTAACAGAAGAATTTTTTTTACTGTTGTTGAATTGATAATGAAATTTTAACTTAGTTCTTTTAAAATCATATTCTGAAAAAAAATCCACAAAACTTGATAAGAATTATTTTTCACAAACAACTATTTTTCAAGATACTTTTTTTATTTTAATTTCAGGATCAAAACCTTTTTAAAAATGATACACGATTCATAATTTGTAGTTATTTTTTAAAAATACTTCAATCACAACTCAATTTAATCAACTCTTTAATTTAATTTATTCCTTCTTTTATTATTGTCTTGTTTCTTCGTATATTTCGCGAAATTCGAGGAACTAGCCAGAACTTTAAAAATGTCAATCTCTTTTGAACTATTATATTTAGTATTATAATTCTGTGAATCCTGAAAACTTGAATGTCAAAGCGGTAAACTTCAAAGTTTTCTTTTTCCAGTAATTAAAAAAATATTACAAAATAAATATTTTCAGATATAGATTCCTCAATGGCCAGAAAGGCTATTTGAGTAATTTAAATGTAAAACAATTGATATTGTGTTTGAAATTTGATAAGTGATGCTCAAGTGTAAACGTTCTTGGAAATGCCACATTATAAATCTGTAGGTAAAAATTTCTTTTCCATCATAAATTTCAGAGGGAATTGTCACCCTGATGCTCACTAATGGGGTGTATAATATATAATATAAAATAATATTTATATTAATATATAAGTATATTAGTATATATTTATAAATTAATGTATGTAAAATTTGTTCAAACGTGCTTTACAATGCGTGTGAGTGTTTGCCCAAATGTGCTTTACAATGCCCGTGAGTGTTTGTCCAAACAATATTTGCAGGGTACATGAGTGTTTGCCCAAACATTTAATTGAAAATTGTAGGTAAAAATGTCTTTCCGATCATAAATTTTCAGATGTTCAATAGTAGAGTAATTGATCAAACATGTTCTCCAATGTATGTGAAAGTTTGCCCGAACATGCTTTGCGGTGCACGTGTGTGTTTGTCCAAATATGTTTTACAATGCATGTGGGTGTTTGTCCAAACAAGCTTAACAGTTAATGAGTGTTTTTCCAAACATGTTCTGTGATGTATGTGAAAGTTTGTCCAAATGTGCTTTTCAGGGCACGTGAGTGTTTGTCCAAACATGCTTTGCAGTTAATTGAGTGTTTGTCCAAATGTTCTGCAGTGTATGGAAAAGTCCAAACGTGCTTTTCAGTGCGCGTGAGTGTTTGTCCAAACATGCTTTGCAGTTAAGTGAGTGTTTGTTCAAATGTTGAATATAAACCATTTAATTAGTCAGAGTTTTTATTTTTATTGCCTTTATCCAATCTGTAGGAAAGCGCAATTTAGTACTAGCTAATTTTATAGAAAAATGATGAACAATAATTAGGTATATACACTATAACAGATCACTCAGGGAAAGCGATGAAGAAAGATGATGAAGAAAGCGATGATTTCTTGAAGCAATGCATATATCACGTTCCAGCAGTGAATAGATCAGGGTCAAATGGCTCGCATACGTAAACAAAAGCAACCTTTCAACTATTCACAGTGTTGTGAATAGTGTTTTCCCCTTATTTCCTAACAGCAGCAGTCAAATGAAGTATATAGAATCAAGGATATTATATATATATATAACAGTAATTTTATTTACGAAATTCATTTGTTTATCATAAAATGCACTGGCGCACACTGCCACAGGCTTCGGGCACAAGCCCCGGCAGATGCCATGAATGTTTGTAGTGTTCGGAACTTACTTTAAACAGTAGGTCCTGGTCTAATATGACTACAGAGTGTAGGGTTGACAATCCAACCCTGTAATGAGAAAACTTCTCATGTTTCGGAATTTGTCAGTAGGCAGACAGCCATGGCCCACCATGGCGCTGTTGTGCCATTGAAATTGAAGAATACTATTACATAAATCATCAAAAGTATTACTGAAACGTAAATTTGATGATGAAAACGTAAATGATTTGATGAAAACGTAAATAATTTTAATTATATTTATTAATGTAATTCTTTTTTAAAATTATTATTGAAAAGCAAATCTAATGATATTAAAATGTAAAAAATACTGATATTTTGCCAAAATATGCTCTGAATTTGATAAGGTTATGAGCATTCCATTTTTTAAAGAATGTTTATTTCCAAATTTTATTTTAAATATTCAGAATAAACATGTGATATGAAATATTCATACATTTGTCACCCTTAAAAAATGCAATTTCCCTTAAGAGGAACTAACAACCAACCCAACCAATTTAACAAAAGCCCAGATACTTAGCCAGAAAACCCATTTTTTTCGGCATATTGTTTAATGATGCGGTGAACATTATTTAAATTCAAATGAAATTACAAGAACACTGAAAGGAAGAAAGCGAATGTTCTTTTCTACAAGGAGAAATCGATAAACACGTGTAAATTTATTCTGAAAAGGTTTTAATGTTCTCGAACAGTACATTTTTTATTCATTTCTAAATAATTTTGCAGAGCTGAAGTATTAAATTTCTTTTATTCTGATATCCATTATTCAAACCAGACCACGAACTTTTCCTTCATGTCAATTATTTTGATAATTGTTAACTGACATTGACTAGGAATATCAATCAATGGTATGATATGCGTGCAAGACTGAGGTGTAATAATAATGGTACTGACATACGTGTAAGACTGAGGTGTAATAATAATGGTACTGACATACGTGTAGACTGGTGTAATAATAATGGAACTGACATACGTGTAAGACTGAGGTGTAATAATAATGGTACTGATATACGTATAAGATTGAAGTGTAATAATAATGGTATTGATTTACGTGTAAGACTAAGGTGTAATAATAATGTACTGATATACGTGTAGCTTATAAAAAAACCTATATTTTTTGAACTTATAATGTGTCCTATCCACTGAATCATCTCTAGATCTTATACTACGAATTATTTAAAGTGTAACTCATTTTCTCTTCCTTTTTTATTTTAAGCGATACAATCACAAATATTATGAGGGCTATTTGGTTTTCAACTTCCAGATGTCCAGTTGATTTCAACCAGATGTCCAGTTGAGTTATCTTCCAGTGTTTTCAAAAGATATTTAAAAAATCAAATATTAGTTATATCAAAATAATTCTCAACAAACAAATACTGACTAACTGAAACGTTGTTGTGTCTAATCCTCAGTTTCCTGCAGTGAGGGACGGACATCCCATAAGTAATCTACTCGTGGCAAGAAGGAAAGGGAAGCTTATTTCGTTATGGAGCAGGCAGAAGTCTGACTTGTTCCGTGTCGCTGAAGACCTTCCGGGACGGTTACCTTCCGGAAGGACTCTTAGGGGGATCTAAGCCTCATTTGTATTTTGTATGGGAGAAACGCTGAGGTCTTTCCCTAGATAGTTTCACTAACGAGGCAAGACGCTTAACATCTCAAACGCCATCAAATCTCCTCTTTTTTTAAAGCAGTGTCTACAACAAAGCGGCCAGTGGATGGAACCTCAGCCCTAATGCTTACCAGCAGCGTGTTACGTTGTTACTGGTGGTGGCACGTGTGGGGCACTAATTAATATTAAGATATTAACTAATAAAATGTATCGTTTAATCAACTAATTATTAATTTTTTCTGGATTTTATACATACCAAATTCTTTTATTAAAATAAGAGAAATCCAATCATGAAGCAATTAAACGAAGTCCAGTGAATAGGCCTTGGACTTGAAAACAACATCAAATGGCTATCTTTTGGGATGAAAAAAAAATTAATTTCTGTGTAGAATCGGCTTGATGAATAGCGGTATCGATTTCCCAGGAATCTTTCGGAAAATCTCAATAAAGAGATGAACATAATTTATTTAAGCACTTTATATTAGAGTGTAAAGTAATTAATCATTATCTTTATTGCTCAGAAAATAAACAATCGACTTGTGAAAACGTAACTAGAATGAAATTCAAAATTCCATAGTATTCTGCAGTCTCGAGTAATGAATTGTTCCTTTTCAACTACAATGTCTCCTTCAAAAAATGAATCCATTGTTTGAAATCTCCTGAAGCAAAATATAACTAGAAATCTCTTTTGAGGATAATGAGAATTTAATCCAGCTCTTATTCAAATTCTGTAGATACTATTGATATTATATGCCGATTAGTAACTGTCGATGAATGCATTGGATGATATTTGGAATGTTTCCATTTGGTGAAATGTAAATTGCTATGATAATAATATACTGTCTGGTATCTATATGACATTAAAGGCTTATATAATTCCCATCAGTTGACTATCCAATGGAAAGTGATTCAATTTGCGATGTTAGTTCTATCAACAGTACTGTGAATCAATGCTATTCCGCCTGCCCGTACGTTCCTTTTCTCTACATCTATTCTTTAGTGTATGGAGTAGTATTTTTTATGAGTCTGTCAAACTCACAAGACTAATATTTATGTATACCACAATGTGCTCCATATCATTGAAACACCTGAAAGATTTTTTAATCTTCTAAACAAATACATTTTGTATGGTTTTCAAGATTTTTGTTGATCTCCCAGCTTTCTCAAATTAGGCTAAGTACCAATATCTCAATGATTCCGTTGTGTTTACATGGCAAGTTTGGACATCAAACTCTCCACAAATATTACAAAAGCTACCAGTACTTTAATGCAACCACTATTTTCCATTTTATTGTGAAGAAAGCAAAACGAATACAAACAAAAAATAAACGACAAAAGAAAGAAATTGAGGGTGAAAATAACTCAAAAATAAGTCTAGTAACTCAGAGTACCACCCTCTGGAAAATATCTGCGTACTTGATCGTCTTATTTTTAGCTATTTAGGTCTGAAAACGTTGGTAGCAATATTAAATACTTGTAAGTATCTTTGATTTTCGCAAGTTGTTTGGAACCTTGATGCCAGCTTTAAAATACTCTGATGTATGCGTGTACAGGATAAACATGCTCTTTGCAGAAAAAGTTCCATCCTGTGATCACTTAATGGTCAGTTTTGGGGTTAGCAAGTGGAAAAAAACATAAACTGTAATTCAAATTTTGAAAAATGTTTTTTCTTTGTTGGCGCGTGATATTTGTATGACATATTTTTATTTATATGTATGTGCAGAAATTCTTTTGATGTTAACATAAAAGCGATTTTTTAAAAAAAAATTAAATACATTGAATTTCAAAGTCAACATCAATTTATTTAAATTGGCATTCTCCCAGGAGATATCACCTCAAACGAGATAAAAGTGCTAGATTTAAGAGTAATAGACTTCGATCCTAGAAAATGGACAGGAATTTTATTTGAAACAAATGTCCTATTACGTCTAATGGATTGCATCACATAAATATACATCTAAGGATTGTAAACTTCGCTGAATTGCAAAATACAATAAAGAGGGAACGTAAGCATAGCAACACATAGTCGTGGTACAGTTTTCTTTTTACATCCACATAAAAGAGAAAATAAATGTATATGACAATATAATTTTAATAAAAATTAATTTAATTATTTATGAATGAGTGATTGATTAAAAGATTTTAGACGTAAGACTAATTTTAAAAAAAACAGCTAAAGCTTCCATGACTCAAAAATCTCCTTAACCAAAAAATTTATCTCTCAAAAAGTATAGCACGCAGCATCTGGTATAGTTATTATAGTTTATTATTACGGTGTCAGGGGCGGAGAGTAGCATAAAAGTGATAGAGGTAATACTTGTTAGTAAAGTTGAGAAGCTTTTGGAGTACATACTTGTGTGCAAAACTCAAGCAATGATGTGATATTCAAGCACATGATCATAAAATTGTGCAAAAGAAGTACTACTTAATTCTATTGAACTACTAATAGTCAATTCACTATTTAACTACTTAATTCAGTAAAAAAGTGATTTAAAATGTCAAATGTCATTAACAAATGTCAGGAACAAGATGTCACAGGGGACTTAAAGAAAAGCAAAACATGCTTAAAAGGACAAAAATCATTATTGAAAACATTCTCAACAAGTTCAACAGAATTTTTACATGCAGTATTGCATGAAGAAACAGAATACTATAACAACACACGAGGTAGAATGATAGGCATCCTTGAGGAGGGTAATAGTATGATCAGCAAGCAAGCAAAAAAAAATCGACGAATGTCGAATGGGCAAAAGTTTTATTTTACGACCTTTTAAAATTTATTAAACTATAGATACAGTTGTAAGGAAGATTGGTGGTAGAGATCCAAGAAAAACAACACCATTGAATTACTGATATATTTATATACATACAAAAGAGAACGATACCAATCAACCGGCAACATTTCTCAGCAAGGGGGAAAAGGAACAATAAATGCCTCATTTTACTATAGACAGACGCCTTCATAAAAGTGACATGTCCACCCCCATCTTGCAGTCCATTTACAGCTTCTAATCGACGGCACCGTTTATACAGTTGTAGGAAACACTGGACTAGACACAAGCTGTACATTTTAACAATGGAGTCGTGTCCACTTTAGAGATGAGAATCCTTCCCGTGGTACCCGTGATCCTCAACGACAGTTATATAGAGAAAGATAAGGACAAGGTTTTGACCCCATTAACGTCAGGAATAGAGACCGTTATGGCGTGCAATCAAGATCAAATACGACATCTGGGCTGGCTTGATTGAGAAGGTATTATAATGAACGAATAGTCTGAGCTTCAGATTTTACGACAGAACTATTTCAACGGAGGGCACTAATGTCATCAAATTGCTATTGGTGTAGACTTCGTGTTTATGGACAATAACGAGAGACACCATCTGACCGGTTCTGTTGAAGATGTTTTGGGAATGGAGATATCAATAGAATAGATTGATAAATATCTTCCTCGGGTTTAAACCCCATAAACCCGAGGAAGGGTAAAGGTGTGTTTTCTGGTACATTTATATCCGTCTGAGAACATTTAACAACTGAAACAGAATTAACATTCAGGAATTGGCATCATTGCCTCAAGCAATAAGATAATCTGGTGTTGAATATAGAGAGATATAGCTACAAGTTAATATTACAACATTTGCAGTTAAGAAATATCATATCTATTTACCCTATCCTAGTAAAATAAAAAATATCAATATTGAAAAACTTTTTTAATACAAAAGAAGACATTAAAGTTTTAAAACATAAAATTCTTCCGGTCCTAAATTTCAGAAAAATTATATCATTATTATTATATCAAAATTATATCCACAAAATTTATTTATTTTATAAAACACTTCGAATAAACTTTCGAAAAAAAAAAAGGTCAAGTAATCAAAAGGTCGAGAAATTCAAAAGGTCTAGTAAATATCAAAAGGTCGAGTAAACTTCGACCTTTTGATTGTCGATATATATCATACCATATTTACAAATAATTTGAGTAGTATATTAGCATTATGAAAAATAAAATTTATATTTCATAAAATAGAAAAAACATTAAATAAAATGTAAATTTTATTAAAACAATTTTCTTTTCAATAAATATTTCACTTTGTCTAACTTAAATACAATATTAACAATTTAAAACACAGCATTTGAGAAAATAATTCGCATAAAAATAAGATATCAGAAATTCAGTTTTACTATTTCTTTTGAATAAGAAATTATTTTCTATGAAATTATTAAAAATTCATATGCATTTCTTTAAAATTTAATTTTCTTTAAACGAAAAAGATTTCTCTTTCGAATACAAAAAAAAAATCTTGCTAAATCAATTGTTGAACCCTTAAAATTCCCTCACCATATTTAATTCATCAATTCTCATCAGATTAAATTCAATTTTACGAATTTTAAGTAATGTTTTAAATTATTACTCTTTTAGACTTCAATGAATAATAAAATTGAGTTTCAAAGGAAAACATTTTATAACAAGTTATTATGTAAGAAAGATTAAATCTCTTTCAATTGCATTAATAGAAAAATTTAAAGGAAATAAATGTTAAGGATTATTAAAAATGGTTGAGTACTAGTTATTCGTAGAATTATTTAAAATGAATGAATAAGCATAAATGAGTTCTTAAATTAACAGATGAAATGGAATTTTTCTTTTACAATCTCTAACAAAAGATTTGTATCTAACGAGTCTACAATTGCAGAAATATATTATATCATATTTTCTCATTGACAATATAATCTGATAAATTTAAACCAAAAATTTTCGACAAAATATTGCTATTTATTGATATTCTTCAAATCAAAAGCAATTTATTTCAAAATGAAAAGCTGTAATGATAAACATTTAATTTAATTCTGTAAATAATACATTAAAAATTTCATTCAACAGACATTATGTTAATTATTTTTTTTTACTAAGGTTGTAAAAAAAACACAAAAGTTTCAAAACTTTTAATTTGATGAAATACTCCATACTGTATAAATTTAATCTTTCTTTCACTCAGTATTAACTACTGAAAGATATATAATGGTGGAATAATAAAAATATTAATTTACAATGCCCAAATCCAAAACTTCTTCGCTAATTTATTAATTATTCGGTGTTTCCTTTTTACGGAGTAGGGTTGTCAGCCCTACTCCCAATGCTCTACGGTCATATTAGACCTGGACATACGATTTAAAGTGGATTCCGAACCAACCACTACAAACATCCATGGCGCAGCTGAGGCTCGAAACCGAAACATGTGGCACCAAGCGCCAGAGTGCTAAATATAAATTATAATTACTGATATTTTGTTAGCAAACCATAAGGTGTTCGTAAACCGTTTTGACAAAATGTGAGATATGATAGTATCAATCAAAGTAAACACGATTTACCATTGATTTTCAAGTATCAGAAAAGTGTAAGTTCAATAAACTTCCAATAAGCACAAATCGTCACTTTCGAGGACTTTCTCAATAGCACATCTCCAGGACATCACCATCAAATATTTACTTTATATAAATTCCCATATAAAAGAAGCAACATATGATGTTACAAGTAATTGGTTTATCACGATTTAGTATAAAACCAATCAAAATGAACGTTATGTTTTAAGGCCATACATTACATATCATAACATCCATACTTTAGGCCATACATTACATATCATAACATCCATACTTTAGGCCATACATTACATTTCATATAGTTCATACATTGGTCATACATCAGATTTCATATCGTCCATACATTGGCCATACATTAAATTTCATATCATCCATACATTAGATTTCATATCATCCATACATTAGATTTAATATCTTCCATACATTAGATTTCCTATCATCCATACATTAAGCCATACATTAGATTTCATATCGTTTGTACATTAAGCCATACATTAGATTTCATATAGTCCATACATTAGATTTCATATAGTCCATACATTAGATTTCGTATCGTCCATATATTAAGCCATACTTTAGATTTCATATCGTTCATACATTAGATTTTATATGGTCCATACATTAAGACATACATTAGATTTTATATCGTCCATACATTAGATTTCATATCGTCCATACATTAGATTTCATATTGTCCATACATTAGATTTCATATCGTCCATACATTAGATTTCATATCGTCCATACATTAGATTTCATATCGTCCATACATTAGATTTCATATCGTCCATACATTAGATTTCATATCGTCTATACATTAGATTTCATATCGTCCATACATTAGATTTCATATCGTCCATACATTAATAGGCCATACATTAGATTTTATATCATTCATATTTCTTTCATATCATCCATCCTGCATTAGATTAGGAGTGAGTCATATGAGATTAGTATGAACATATGAGTGTAGTCATATGAGATTATTTATGAACGAGACTCTTGTAAACTCCACTACAAAACTTGGTGAATTGTTTTTGCAATAAACAAAGTAAATACGATACTAGAAGATTCAAAGAAGGCAATAACTTTTCATATCATCATTGGTGCTACAGCCCTTACAGGGCCCTGACATAAGACTTTTCGCCATTCCGACTGCCTTTTGTTTCCAGTTAGCAATTCTCAACTTTCATATTCCAGTGGAAAATACAAGACAATCATTTTCAGCGTGTAATGTAAGTCTTTAAATTATCTAAATATATGGGCTTTTGCACATGATTTAATTAATACTATTTTTTTTTCCTTTTTGAAGATTCAGTTTAGGCTTTTATTATTTTTCTGACATTCAGAATAGAATTTCCCTAGAACATAATAGCTTCAGAAATAAGTATTTTTCATTTTGAGGGGTACTATTACTTCCCTTATTTTGTCAGAACAGTTCGTATAAAGAATTGTATAATCATTTCTCGTAGAAATAATAATATTCTTAGAATGAAAACAATTATGGAGAAGAATTTTCAAAAAATTACTGTGGGGAAATTAATGGAATAAATCTTGAACACAAATTATGTATTAAATATTTTTGTCTTCAAGAAATTAAAAAAATAATAATACCGTTATTATTGCCATATTTTGCCATAAAAATATATTGCATTCTCAAATTTCCATTAATATTTTGGCTTGAGAATATTTTTATATATTTGGCAAGTTATTTCTGTATGCTGATTACAAAGATTTAAACAAAATATGGGTTTGCATTTGGCATTAATTTTTTTTATGATTTTCTTTATGTTTTGTTTCCATTCATTCATCTTTTAGTATAGGATTGTAGATTTAGAATTGTTTTTGATGCATATTTTATTTTTATTTTAAATACTCAAAAATTGTCCAAATTTATTCACTTACAAATTATTGGGCCTTTCAATATAATATTTATTTGGAAAGTTGTAAAAATGTAAAATTTGAAAATATGTCTACATATTTCTAGACATAGATGTTAAACGTGCTTAAATATATTTTAAAGGTATTCAAAAATTAATTTATTTCTCAGTGTACTAAAATTCTGAAAAGATACTGAATGCCATTGCATATCGATCGTATCTTCTTTATTCAAAGCATATACATCTGCCTTTTGCCTTTAGGCTAAATTGTGGTAAAATAAATATAAAAAAAACTGTGTAGTCAGCCTTAACTACAACGGCTTCTCTGTTTAAGTATTTTGAAGGGCTGGGTTTATTTTTGTATTATTTTGTCGAACATCAAGTGAATTGTTTTTGTTTTTTTACAGGCCACTGCATTTGACATGTTTGAAGTTATTTCTTAATGTAGTTTACAAAGGTTTTTTTCTTCATCTTATTGTTGTCGTTGCTGTTTGAGATGCAAACAACTTTCTTTATTTTATGGTTCCCTTGATGTATGAATACCATTTTCCAGATTAGCGATTTGAAATTTTTGCTATTTAAAAGAGATAAATATTCATTATTTAATTTCCAAAATTAGTTATGAATTTTAAATTCAATATTTAATTGGAAAATATTGTTATGGAAATTAATGAACTAATAATATTTTATTTTAAGACTACTTTTATCTATTACTAGATTTTGTTTTATGTGCTATTTACACAAGTTTTTTATTTTCTTTTATTTTAATTTCTTTTAACCATATGCCAGTCTTAATCTCAATATAAAATAAAGTGTATCAATCTCTTCAAAAAAATTTAAAGTATCTGAAATGCAATATATGAGCATGCAATATATTTTAGAGATATTAAAAAAGTTTTATAATGTTCTATAGATAGCGAAAATCAGTTGATGCAAATCTATAATTTAGGCAAATCCCTAATGTAAGCAAATATTTTCTAAATAAAAGCAGTTGCTTACTATTCTACTGACGTTTAATATGAAGAAATTACGAGCCCTTATAATAGAGATAGCAAGGTTCATAATTACATTAACTCGTTGCAAATTATCTGTGGATTTAATAAAATGGTGTTTTCAAAATTGCATTTAACATTATTGTGCCACGGCTTTCTGATCGATTATATCAGAACGCTGTAGGACTTCTTTGATCACATTGAGTCTGAGGAAAGTCTTTGAAGAGTCTGTTTTATAGGTCTGCTTTGAAGGTCTGCTTTACAAATACCGATTTTATATGTTAAACTGCTTATTCTATAATATAATGTTATTTAAACCATTTCCTATATTTTATTAGTGTTAGTTTTTTTTATCAGTGAAGAAAGGGGATTAAATATCAAATTTTCATAATTAAATATCGTCGTTTTTTTGTGTGTTTTTTTTCTGTGCTAGTAATATGTCAACAACATAATTATTTTAAAATCATAATTAAAATAAATTAAAATATACAAAATTTTATTATTTTTTGCAGCTAATCATTTAATTTGAAGTAATAATCAACAAAAAATACTTAATTCCTTATTGCAGAAATATTCCGAATTTTTAATCGTCAATAAAAAGGAAAGAATTAAAAACACATTTTAACATAAGAAGAATTTTTAAAAATTTACCATTAAAAGCGTAATGAGAAATTCATTTGATAGTTTTAACGAGATAATCTGTTTTTATATAGGATTTGATAGCAAAAAAACTGCACTGTTGTCACTCACATTATTTAATATAGTTCCCACTTTAAATTTTTAAGACATCGGCTTAATTTTTGTTTGCAGAGGTTAAATTAAATTACTTTAAATTGAATTAAGAGATTTTAAATCTACTCATTGAGTGTTTTCCTTTTTTTTATTTAAATTGTTCTCATAAAATACATTTTTTAAAATTCTTATTGAATAAAAAAATTAGATTTTTATATTCAACCATTTAAATTTGAAACAAGAAAAAGAAAACTTTTAGCTCAATTATAACTTTATTAAATTTGAAATAACGTTTTGAAAACATTTTTATTTGGAAAATATATAACAAAATGAAAGAAATTCGTACAGTGTTTTTAATATTATTTTTATTTTATTTATTATTATAGTATATTATTGTACTATCTTCTAAACCAAATATATATATTCTATTTAACATCAAACTATATTAATATTTTGTTGAATTTGTTTATTTTGATATTGGAATAATCATAAGAATACAAAATAGTTTGATTTCCGTGAATCCAAACATTTTAACGTAAGTACAAAATTCTAATTCTCAGTATAACTACGTTTTTTATATTTTCTTCGACAACAATTCAGTAAAACAAATGAAAACTAAAGAAGTTTTAAAAGTAGAAAAACTGTGCTATTTATAAAATTTAATCTTACATAGTTATTTAATGAATTACGAAATCTTCACATTCGTAATAAATAATAATAATAATCATACATTTTTTAAAAGATAATATATTTTAGCTATGCCATTTTATATATTTATCCCAAATGTTCTGCATGAAAAGGTTTTATTAGAGCATCTTGAATTTTTAATTAAATATTTTAGAGTAATGTCCTTTGAAGTCTTACTTTACTATATTTACTGTATAAGGCTATTACAGCATAATGATATAATATAATATCCTGAAATATAACATTTTCGCTGTCAATGTTATTGAAAAGTTTAAAATTTGCCTAAAATATTAAAAACCTTATTTATGTTGATTAAATGGGAAAGTGAAGAAATGGCCTAAATGTCATTTCGCTTGTATTGAAAAACGTCCGAATATCAAATTGGGTGTGTTCATTCAAAATTACAGTAATGCGAAGAACACGATATGGTTTGTTTGCCGCTCTACTGTCATTATGTACATACTTCCTGGTTAATTAGACCGGGACTAACTATTAATAGGATTCCGAACCATTAGCAAATATTCATGCCCCCGCCAGTATTTGAACCTGATGCCTGTGGTATCAAAGTCCAGAGCACTAGCCACTTGGCCATCAGGTCACTGGCTAGAGGCAGACTAGAGTTGTATAACCTGGGCCATAAGGAATTTACTACACCTATTCTGTTATAATGGTGAATGACTTAGTTCTAAGTGTCTGATAGATAAAAAAGAATAGCAAATTTAAAAAAAATAATAGTTTAAAATATGACATTTTTCGAAATTTAAAAAAACTTTATATAACACTTTAAACAACATGAAAAAATATAATACTTCAGAAAACATGGAAAAATATAACACTTCAAGTGATCTAAAAGAAGAGTTTTATTAAATTAAAAACTTACCTCAAAATATGAAATTTATTATCTATTCATTATTAAAAGCCATATTAAAACTTTAATCTTGCACTGATAGGACTGTCTAAAAAAGGCCATTGTTAGTGCAATGCTTATTACAAATTATTTTAAAAGCACATTTATCGCTTTTTTTAAGAAAACTATTTTAATTATCAGTTATTTTCTATAGAAAAATAATAAACACTTCTTTTTTTTAGAATTTGCGAGTCGACAGTGTGACGAAGATGGTCAATGGATGGGTCACCCGGAAAAAGAAAACATCAACGGCTGGAGTAATTACTCTGACTGTTTTACAAAGGAAATAAAGTTGTTGTTGGATAAACTGTACACTAGTTCACAGGCAGATGTCGAGGTGAGTTGTGGCCCACATCCTAATTTTTAACTCCAGGACATTTTAGAAAATTTACAACAGTAAAATTTCTTGTTGATGCAATGAAATTGAAAAGTTTGTTTTCCTTTGTTTGACATTCGACTTTCCGCTTTGAAAAGATCTTTAGGTAAGATCTAGTTTATCAATTTGAGAAGATCGTAAAAAACTTTGTAAAGATCTTACTTATCGCTTTGAGAAGATCTTTGTAAAGATCTTATTTATCGCTTTGTGAAGATCTGTAGTTAAAATCTTCTTATCATTTTAAGAAGATCTTCAGATAAGATCTTATCGCTTTTTGAAGATCTTTGTAAAGATCTTATTTATCGCTTTGAGATCTTTGTAAAGCTCTTACTTATCGTTTTGTGAAGATCTTTAGTTAAGATCTTACTTATCGCTCTGAGATCTTTGTAAAGAACTTACAAATCTTTTTTATTGGGATCAATCAATGATTCAGAATGTTTCAGAAATTTCACAACTTTTCTCGTTTTATTCTAATAAATATATCAAAATTTTGAAATGGTAGTTCGGGAAAAATCTGTAGTCAGGGTCAACAAATTAGCATAGACTTTATCGCAAACTTTGCGATATTTTCAGCATCTTGATGGGAAAACGTATTTAAATTAAGTTCGTATGAGTAGCCAGTTCAGGATTGGAGGTTTATGCTTATATATCCTGTTTGAAATGTTAATAACTTCAAAAATATGCATAATTTGGGAAATCTAAATGTGTTATCGTATAAAGGAAGGTTAAAAGATTCTTGTAAGGGGGAGGAGATAGGGGTACCTTGCGCCATATGGTGGGGGCAGGAGAGGAGGTGAATTTGCTGGAATCCGGTGCCACGCGCTGATTTCCAGAATGTTATATTTCAAGATATAACGAGAATGATCAAGGGCTCATATGAAAAGTCTCGAAATGATCTAACTGAATATAACTTTATGACCTTCAGTTACCACAGGTCCATTGTGCATACTTTAACATTGTAATATAATTCTGTTGCAATGAAAACCTACAATATTATTTCCTTAATTTATCCACTTTCCTCCTAACTGTTCCTGCAAATATATTCACAGAAACGCTTTCACACATTAAGACAGACCCCAGTAATGTATCTTCTTATGTTTTAAAAAAAATTTAAATAAAAAATAATTAAAAAATTAAAGTAATAAATAGTATAAAAACTATTAAAAAAAGATAAATGATTTACACATTTACAAAGAATTTCTTAACTTTATGTTTATTAATTAGTACTGTTGAGAACATTCTTTATAAATATGTAAAAAACTGTTTTCTAGTAGCTTAACTAGTATAAATTGAAATTAAAATTGCATGATGTACTGCGAATAACCTTTGATATTGTAAAAAAAAGCCAAATTTATGTTGTAAATATACAGACGGAAGATTATATTTACTGCCAAGATGATAAATTTGACAACTTTTAGTGCTTGACTAATCTCAGTTAGCTGTCAAAATTGGTAAGGAATTTGTTAAAATATGTAATAACCAATGCAATAATTTTGACAGCACAGTTCACGACAGATTTGCTAAATTTTAGAACCTTGACAACAAATTTAGCCAATTCATTTTTATTGTCAACGATGGTAAGAAATGTTCTGAAATATGTAGAAACGAATACAAACTACATGCAAGTGATTAAGCTATCGCCAAATTGATGACAAATTTGTAAACGTTTTGAGCTTTTACAAATTTGATCAGTTGTCAAAAATGTTAAGAAATTTCTGAACTTTCTAAGGTATTCATTTTTAAATCCCGAAAATACTTCAAAAGCTGTATCGGGGGAAATGGAGTTTTCTCTTTCATATGATGGACTAATTTCTCTACCATTATGTTTCCAAATAGTTCTTAATGTATTCTTTGCGATTACAACAGTAAGAATAAATACACTTTTTTCCAAAATAAATTATACATTTATTTTCTTTAAAGCCTATTTATCCATGAAATAATCAAGAAGAACAACTTCGTATTGTATTTTCCATTTAATTTATTAGGTAGTTCAAATTTTTTATTGTTATGAAATTTTAAGTACAAACATAAAACTAATTCTTGCGCGTTGTTGTAATACATTAAAAGATTCAACTATTTGTAAAGCAATCTCTAATATCATATATATATATATATATAAATGATATGACAAAATATGCAAATTTCCCTAATTTTAAACATCATAGTAAAAAGAATTTTATTTAGCAAATTTAAAATAAGTAGTCAAATAATGAATGTTGAACAATACATGTATATTTATAAAATATAATCAACCATAAATGTCCACGTAGGAATAATGTCAATGAATTTCTGGAAAATGAAGACATTTGTCAAATTTACAGGCATCCCCTCTAAAGCATATTTGAGGCACTCTAGGTAAAACCTTTGCATTTCGAATTCCAACTCCTGGAATTATTCAAAACTTGAAAATAAGCATTGCTGGAGAAGTTAAACTGACTGTCTCAATAAATAGTGATTAATCCAGCATAAATCCATTGGCTTCCAGTATGAATTCATTTTTATAGCTATAAAAAAGCAGAATCTCACTTTTTGAGAGCTTTTGTTAAGAAGGATTTTTGTTTTGTTTTGCTGCTTTTTGTTAAGAAAGGATAAGTCATTTTTTAGAACTTCTGGCACTCATGAATCTTACATATGATCATGCATTAGTATCATAACTGTTGTGATTTTTTTTCCCGTAAAGCAAATACATATTTTTGTATACCTATTTCTATTACAATCTGTCCAATTGTTCTCGAGATACTCCACCAAACTTAAAAGTCCAATTACTTTTGAACACCAGGGTACATTGTTAGTTAAACGCATATTTTCTGAAGCATTGTGAAATATTGTTTTAAATATTAATGCATTGTCATGACCCAGTGCCCGTGGCACATATCTAGAATGCAAAAGGGCTTATATTTGAATCCTTTAATGGGTCACCCTGCAACCACTGTTTTCAAAAACGAACAGACAATGTGGAAATTTTAAAGTATAAAGTGTCTCGCATTGATTGTCAGGCTGTCTGGGGGATGTTTTCTGTACTCTTTTACTCTTGTAATAATAATATATTAATATCAATGTTTAATATATAATATATTAATATTTAATATAAATATATTAATATTTAATATATAATAAATAATATTTAATATTTTTGTATACATATTTCTATTACGATATGTCCAATTGTTCTCGAGATACTCCACCAAGTGTAAAAGTACACTTAATTTTGAACACCAGGGTACAATGTTAATTAAACGCATATTTTCTGAAGTATTGTGAAATATAGTGTTAAATATTAATGCACTGCCATAATTAATGCACTGTCGTGTACCAGTGTCCGTTGAAAACGTTCATATCTAGAATGCAAAAAGGGCTCACATTTGAATACTCTAGTGAGTCATCTTAAAACCCCAGTTTTCAAAAATGAACATACAATGTTGAGATTTTGAAGTATAAAGTGCCTCGCATCCAGAGTCAGGCTATCTGGTGGACTAGGCTATCTGGTCAAACTTTTACTCTTGTAAGTAAAAGTTTTCTCCTCGCAGAAAACAATAATCTCTATCATCTCCATCTTGTATAAAACACAACATGCATTGAACTACAAAAATTAAATAAATAAACAAATGCAATAGTTTTTTTAAATAGAGCATATGCATGCAGTTAATAGTAATTTGCTTTCAATAATAACTGATTTTTAAGCTGTGTAATTTTTAACAATGAAATTAAATTTAAAAAATTAGAACTTCAGCTAATTTGCTCGTTGCAAATTTTTAACGACCAAATATTGAACAGTTTTAAAGGAATTCAAAATCAGTTTAAAATCGAAAAGTGGAGGTAGAAATGCGTTCATTTCAAATAAACCTTTACTATGTATGTATATTTACGAAGTAGTGAAATCATAAGTAGTATACTCATATGATAGGACACAAAGGCATTTCCATTACGAAAACACTCAGCCTTTATCACCGCTATGAAATATATTGACTTCGACGATAATTGGTTCCTAGAATTTGTCTTCCAATAATGCGGAGTGAATATTGAATTATGCCATTGTCAGATACGTAATGGGATTAATCGCAATAATTAATTGTAAAATTTATAAGAAACCTGTTTTGAAATTATAACCACAGATGGAATACTAACATTACAAACAAAGCAATCCATTTATGTAATTAATAAATTGTATTATTCAATATTTATGTATTGATTATATAAAAAATTGGATAAGATGTAGTTAGGGCAATACAGACTCAAATTTACAACTGAAAAATATACTTACTCTGTACTGGAATTTTTGTATTAAATAAAATACTTAAGTAAGTATTAAATAAAGTAGTAGAACCAAAAGCATTGCATTCTTAGCATCCTACATTAGTAAGTGATGATTACAAAAAAATGTAAAAGCATCATGCTGGAAAACGCACAAGAAAATCCAGGAACTGGAAATTTGACCAACTATTTACTTGTACGCGTGATGCAATTGCATCTAACATTGAAGAATACTTGTTTACATGCTGTCCTTTAACATCGTATTCCAAACTTGCTGTAAGTGTGCATATTTTTGAAAAAAGCTTCTACCCTGCAAAACTTGTGAAACTCATGCCATCCATCCTGTTTCAATTGATAACAAATCTAGAGACCAGGCAGGCCATGGGAATGTGCCAATATTATGAATATTACGGAGGAAGTTTTTGTGACATCCATGTTGGTTATGGACAGGGTGTTATTATGTGATAAAATGCCTAATAGCCCTACCATTATCATCATATGAGGCTTATACAAACAACAGGTAGTATTGAAGAGTTCTTCCAGGAAACTTCAAATGAATACCCGTTTGTCATCAGAACTTAAAGTGAATCAAGATTCGTCACTCAAGATGACCAGATTCCATTTCATCGCTTTTCAATCCCGCCATCTGTTGCACCACTGTAAATTGTGGTGATGTAACTGTATATCAGATGTAAAATACATAAAAGATACATATTCGTGAAGTATTGCCAGTTAGGCACTAGCAATGGTACGGCTAGCATTGCTTATATTTGGATTCTGGATAACGATGCAGTTGGATATGTGGGTATCTTTAGATTATTTGTCTGCTAGGGAGGCACAACATTCTCTAGTGGCCTTCAGCAGTGGAAGCGTGCCATTGGCCCACCGAATCGATGATCATTCAATGATGTGTGCACGGTCGCAGAAGGAGGGGGATCGAACAATCCACCTTGGACCTGAGCACAAGTTACTCTGAGATGATTGTTCATGTACGCCAAATCAGTGACTATTCTTGGTATAGAACCAAGTTGGCACAAATGTTTGGCAAAGAGTGTGGAAATTTTTTGATTGTGGAAAGATTCTGTTCAGACTTTACAGTATGCACAACATCAGGTTCTAGCAATACTCCTCTACTGACCTTAAGTATTGCGCAATCATACTGCAGTTTGAATCGTTAACATACGTACTTGGAACACTCCATGTCCGACAACACTTTCTTGGTGTGCTAATATTTGTAGCAATGAGTATACATACAATTACCCCTCAGATTGGTATTTCGTTTATTTCACCTTGAGATAAATAGCAATATATAAGTACTATATTTAGAAATACAAATAAAATTATAACAAGTAAAATATAATAATAGTATGTTTTATTTTTAAATGCGGTCATTTTTCATCTGAAATTATTTTCCCAATGTAACAAATACACTCATGTCCATAAATTAAGGATAATGAAGTTCAGGCAAAGAAAGAGACAGAAGCAAAACAAATTTGACTTATTTGTAAAGTCTATTTATTAAACAAAAGGTAAAGAGCAAAAAAGATGCTATATGTTTGACATAATTAATAAAAATTGCGATTTTTACTCCCTGGATCAAATTTAAAAAAAGAACCTATTTAAAAAAAAAAAAATAACATGGTTAGTATGATGGTTAATATGGAGTATGTCTCCCGGACGATGCAATACAGGCCTTACAACGCCTAGGCATGCTGAGTATCAAATTATCAATCTGATCTTGGGTAATATTACACCACTCATCAAGCAATGCCCTCCGAAGCTCCGGTTGACAGGTGGGAGGGGGTTGACGGGCTGCAATTCGTCGGCCAAGCATATCCCACACATGCTCTATTGGATTCAAGTCCGGTGAGTATGCTGGCCAATCCATACGGGTGATATTCTCCAATTGAAGGCATTCGTCTACAATGTTTGCATGGTGAGGACGGACGTTGTCATCCATAAACAGAAATTCAGCACCCATGGCGCCCCGAAACAAACGTACATGTTGTTCCAGAATGACATCCCGATAGATGTGGCCTGTCATCGTTACACTCTGAACATGCAGGTCAGTTCTGGGACCAAGAATAATTCCTCCCCAAACGAACCATCCTGCACCACCGTAACGGTGTGTTCTCTTGGTGGTAACGGGAACCTGGCGCTCTCCATATGAAAGTCCGGCGAGAATTAGACTGCAAACTAAACCTGGACTCGTCGGAAAACATCACACCAGACCACTGTTGCGGTGTCCACAATGCATGCTCTCTACTCCAGGTTAATCGCAGGCGACAGTGAGTTGCGGTAATTGGAACACATCTGACAGGCCTACGAGCATATAGACCAATGTGCCCTAAGCGTCTTACACGGTCTGCCTTGAAACTGTCGTACCGGTAGCTGAAGAGAGCTGACGAGACAGGTCTGATGCTGTACTCCAACTGTTTCTTTTGGCATTAACTGCTAAATATCGGTTCTCATTTGGCGTTGTAACTCGGGAGCGACCTGTGCTGTAACATCTACTCACATTACCATCATCTTGGAATCGTTGACAAAGCCTGGAGATGACACTCTGGGCGATTCCAAGTTACTCGGATACTTCCAGCTGGGTATGTCCACATTCCAGTCGTCCGATAGTTCTACCTCGTAAAAAATCATCCAAATGCTTCCTTTGTGCCATAACTATGCGGTTATTGCACTGAAAGGCTTTTAAAGTGCTTGTGAACAATTTTACTTCTTTGCCACCATTCCTTATATACCCCTCTCTTACACTCTCGTCATTGTAACGTACTATCCGCGCCATCTGGTGGTTTCCTGTAATTTGCATATTCTTCTTCAAGATGTGTGTGATAATTCTACAGGTGAAATTTTTATTTTAGAGTTCAATTTCTGTGTGATTCTGAATTATCCTTAATTTATGGACATGAGTGTATATTGCAGATTAAACATTATCTATGGTGTACCGAGGTTAAACTTGTACATTGCACCCGCATTATGTTACCAAAGTTTTCAACAAACACATCCAAGGATTTGAAAAGTTCGCACACTTTTCTCTCCTACTGGAAACCCATAGTAAGATGGTTTTATTGAGATACACAATCTGTGTGTATCTCAATCTGGGTATACTGGAACATCCGTTTCCAAATCGTTTGTCGAGTTCTCAGTACGAAAGCATAGCACCTTTACAATGCATTAAATAAAATCAACTTTTTTTCCAATCATTTTATTTTAAAAATGCATATGTTGAAGCATATGAATATGTTGTATGTATATGTTGTCTATGAAATGCATATGCATTTTTATGTTGAAGTATTAAATTAGTCTTAGATAAGTTTATATCATCACTATAATTATTATAATATTCAATAAACTTTGAGGCCTAATAAGAACATAAAACGCCGTTGAATATAGGAATGGACTCATAAGTTGGATAATCCAATGTAACACCTAAACAGCTTAGTAATAATATATTTGGTAGAAATTGGAGTTTCCTTTCTGGAGACAAATCTCATTATCATTGGTAATTGACAAGGAATTTGATGATGATAAATGAAGTGCTTGTTTCAGACATTTGGTCTTAATTCTGTTACATCGATCGCTTTCTTCTTCACATATCAGGAGCAGGCTGCGTGGCGTTTCAAGGTTGCCGACAGGCTTTAACAAAAGAAAAAAATTAAAGTTTGTAATTCATTGGTATATTGAAAATTAATTTACATAATCTATTTTTTTTTTTTACTTTGTTACTTTTACTTAACGATTTAAGTTTAAATATAATATATATATTGTTAAATAACATTTTCTTCTTGGATTAAGCATTAAAAGACGACAAAATGTTTTATTCTCTTGATGCTTTTGTGCGTTTGCTAATATTGTGTATGAGTGTGTTAATGGATCATTACATATTCAACGATCAACAATTCGGAAGAAAATAAAGGCTGGAATATTACCTTCCCATCAGACTTTTAAGGGTAATTTACCCGAAATTTTGAGTCGTTGAGAGAAAATATTCTGTCTGTCTGTAGATGTGATATGCTAATACATCTTAGGATAATCTTTTCTGTGTCATCTTTTTCCTGTGACTGCAGCACAATAAAGCAATGTCAGAACTCACGTAGACAGGGAATTCAAACATGAGTATCCTTCCATGTTAACTACGTATGTTACTATTTTTTTGTACATCGGTTGGTCTCGTATTCCCCTTATGTATGCTATGAACTGCTAGTGAAGGGCATTGTCTTTCGGGAGGACTTATAGAGGTGTCTGTCTCGCATTTGTGGGACGTTTTAAAAAAAACCCGGAAAACATACAGCATATTAGCTGACTGTCGATGGGCGACGTTCTTCCTCTCATTCTTCATCGAGTATTTTTTTTCTGAAAGCATTAACAACAATGAACACCGGTAGTGGATTTGAACCTAAGCCTTGCTACAGTTTACCATTTGGGCCCTTAATGTAGGCGATATATTTCTATTGAACCCCAATTTTCTAAGCTAAGAAATTGTAAATTAAAATATATCTATAATCTATATATAATGGTTATTATTGAAATGACTTAATAGAGTTGTTTAAAAAATACTTTAATGTGTTGCTTAAATTCAAATAAAAATTAACATTATTTTTTTAAGTCAAATATTGTTATTAATTATTCGAGTCATCTAATAAACTTTATACCTCTTCACGCATCTTTATATTAGTGGCTAAAAGTGCGAAATCTTATTTTCGAAGGCCGGGCGATGATTGGCCACTGTAACTTGTTCAATGTGATTGGTTGATGGAAATTGTTTTCATCAGATGTGTTTACGCACTTTTGATTACTATGTTCCTGTTTCAATTATAATTTTTCGACTTAATCTCGTACAAATGATGGTTTCAAAATGTTCAAATTGTGTTCTAAAATTTTTACGTGAGTTTTTATTATTTCTAATTACTTTCCAATTGAAAAAAAAAATTATGCTGTCCTATTATTAATTGCTTTTATGCCAAATTTTATCAGCATTATGAGAAAATTTGTTACTAAATTGCTTTGAAGCCAAATTTTATCACTTTAACACCAAATTTTATCACTATTATAAATTTATTGCAAAATGTTCCGCAATTAAGGCAAGTGTTTCCAAGTGAAATTAAATCATGCAAATATTTCACTTTCGTTTTACACCCGAGTCCGACGTTATATACTGAAGGCATATAATTGGTCGTGACGTTGGGCACTGATGTATAAATTGATAATCCCATTAAGTATTGTTAGCTTGATGGGTGGCTGGCTTGCTGATATTTATTTGGGTACTAAATATCTTGTAGTCCCCAAATAAATATCAGCAAGCCAATATGTGATTTGTATCAGCAAGCCAATATCAGTAAACCCAATATGTGATTTGTAACTGTTTTTATCCTTTATGTTATGCTTAACTTTATTTGTTTAAAACTAAATAACTGTAGTGATTCTTACAATACTCTACTAAAAAATATCCGTCAGCAAGTATACTGAATTTTGTGGCGATTTTCATCATTTTCGATTTCAAAACACTGCTTTATGCCTGTCTATCCAAATGCTATCAAATTACAAGAGACAATGATTTATGTTCAAACATTTTTATATCAAACTACAATTTAATATACTCAAAATGCATCAGAAAAATACATTACTGTAAAAAGCAGATTTTTTGTTATATTTATTTTTTGGGGCTATTAAATAAATAATTAGGCATTAAAGCGCGAAAATTTGGCATAATCACAAGTTAACAATACTTTTTCGCGTAATAGTCACAGAATTTGGCGTTTGAAGAGATAAAATTTGACATTGTCAGAAATAAAGAGTAATAAGTAAATAAGCAGGGGAAATAATAAGGCGCAGAGTAAATAAGAATTACTTTATCATTTTAATAAAGTTTATTTATTGTACCGTAAAAAATTAAACTTATAAAACCATAACTTTGGTTTTAACTTAATTATAATCATCTAAATCATGTTGCTTGTAGCCAGCCAAATTAACAAATGCATTTCATGAAATTTATGCATTCATGACTGACGTCACAATCAAACATATGCTTTCAGCATAGGTCGTCGAACTCAAATGAATTGATTTGCTGAACAAACGGCTCATGTAAAATATTTCTTTACAAAAATTTCAATATATATATATATATATAGAGAGAGAGAGAGAGAGAGAAATACAGAATAAATATTTAATATAAATATAAATTACACATATATTTGATTACAAAATTTATTAACTGTATCTTAAGTCAAAGTCATAGTAAACAGCCATGTTATTTTTAATGTTACAAAATTAAATTTTGAAAACTTCCTTTTCTACTAAATTTTAAAAAAAAAGGAAAACTCACATAGTGTTCAGTCCTATGATTTTCTAGAGATTAACTTGGAACTTTTATTGTAGCTTGATTGTCCCAAGGGTTGACATGAAAATTCAATATCTTGCATTAATTTATTATATTTTGAATCCAAATAACTTCTTTTGCAGTTTCAGATAACGATATAAATTCCGCTTTCATAGCAGATATACTCACATATTTATGAATAAAAGTATGCAAGGAAATTGGAACTTTTTCTATCACTAAACTGTTCCTCCTATAGAAATACTGTCATCCCTATTAGCGGCAATATCAGAAACTGAATAAAAAATTATCTTTAAATGTTCAAAACGAGATAAATTTAACACTAAATCTACCAATAAAAGAAAATATTCCAATATTTTATTCCAGGTGATTTTAAAATTGAGATAGCACATTTTGACTGCAAATCAGATCTCGTTCGTAGCAGCAATAAAGGATATATATTCTAAAACCACTTCTGTATTGATATTTTTTTGTTCCCTCTAATTCAATGCTATTCGAAGGACAATCCAATTTTGACAAAACTATTCCCTTAGCAATAGGAAGTAATGCATGAATATATTTAAATTTCGAAAATACATTACAAAATTTATCTGCTATACTCTCTATGAGGTATGAAATATTGACCATTTATATTGCAAAATTCGATACCTAACAATGACTAAATTTTTACCTAAATTTTTAATATCGAATTTACTCTGCAATAAAGAAATAACATAAAAGTCTTCTGGGGATTTACTAAAGATTATAATATCGTCTACATACAACAATAACAATACTCACTTTTGTTAAATATTTACACGATTATATGATTCAAATTCAGTGAGATTTAAACTTTCTAGAGCGCTATCAATTTCCTTTAAGTTTGCTTTGTAGACTGTCTTCCTATTCCATTTTCTTGAATTGCTTGACGCCCGTATAATATTAACTATTTTATACCGTTACTATTTTTATCGTAACCGTAACTATTTTTTATCTATTTGCCTAAGGCAAACCTGATATATTCTCCAATTTTCTTTGGTGACATATCTGAAATCTTTTCCATTTTGGAAAATAACAAAAGTATATAAATTTACATTTTAAAATTGGGGGTGGGGGCTAGTGTTACTCGCGTCCTTAGCATATCTTCAGGGTACACGTATCCCGCGTGGTAGTGCTAAATGAATAACAGTAGTGCAGCCCTTGCTTATGGCATAAAAATTGACTATCTCTGTATTGCCAGCTATATTAGAACAGCATTTTTGGGAAGCGATGACCGAGTGGCTATAGCTCTTCAACTTGGTACTACAGGTTTAGGGTTCGAGTCCCGGCGGGGACATGGATGTTTGTAGTGGTTCGGAATCCACTTTAAACCGTAGATGTCGGTCTAATATGATCGTATAGAGTTGTGGGGTAGCATTGCTCGTGTCCGTAACCTATCTTCAAACTGCACGGGCCCCATGGGTAATGCTAAATGAGTTTCAGCGGTACAGCCCTTGCTTATAGCATAAGGATAATCATCTCTGTATTGAAATCTGCATTAGAACAAGAATAAAAACATTTAAAATATTATTTAATAGAAAATATAGTTCAATGAATATAACTCATCGTTATGCAATCAGTAATAAATAATTAAATAAAAATAATTCAGACCTGAATTAAAGAATATTCAGAAAATCTCAAGTCGATAAAACACGTGTAGAACTTTATTGACAGCTGTAACTTGCTGTCGATTTCACAATTCAGTGTTGCAAGATTTGTAAAAAAATATTTGTACAGTTTGCAGCATAATCACTTACATTTCCACACCTAAAATTAATGAAAAGATGTAGTTTTTGTTGCATTTTTTAACAAATAATACTGTGAAATAATACTGCAAAAGTAAGATCAATTTTCAATTTAAAATTCCCAGGGCTTACATAATTTCTTTTTTTTTTTTTTTTTTTTTTTTTTTTTTTTTTTGATTACTCACATTGTCCTTGACATATGTGTGAAATTTGACGTCAAAATACTCATTAGTGTTTGAGTTACGCTTAGCTTTGTGAGATACTAAAACTAATTCCGGCGATTTTTGTAATATCTGAATTAATTGAGCAAAGAACTTGCATTCAATTTCATTTGCAGAAACGTATAGAATGTTGCAGAAGGAATTCGATGAGCATTCCTATATCAGAAAGAAATGTTTAGAAGTGCTAGAAACAGTTCAAAGAAGGCAGAGAACGCGTTGAAGACGAAGAGCGCTCAAGTAGACCATCAACCTCAACCGACTAAGCTCAACTCCAAAAAATTAAAGATTCGGTGCTTGCAAACCATCTATTTACAATTAGAGACCTTGTTGGAATTTCAAAAGGATCGGTCAATTCTATTTTGGGCCTCAAACGCGTCAAATCCCGATTGGTACTCAAAACACTGAATACGCCAGCTCAAACTACATTGATTCTTCGTGATTTTTTCGCCAAAAATGAAACCCATATCATTCCACAACCACCGTATTCACATCTTGCGACTTCTGTTTGATTTCTTGAAACACCGTTTTGAGTCGATTAAAGAGATTCGAGGTCCATCCCTGCCGATGACTTTTCAGTATGCATTGAGGATTGGAAAAAAAGTTGGCATAAGTGCATTGTGTCCGGTGGGGATTAATTTGAAGGCGATGAAATAAATTTGGAAGAATGAATAAAGAGTTTTTGAAAAAAAATAATTGGTCTTACTTTTCGGGCGCAGTAGTAACTGATTTTTAACACAATTACTGCTATAGGTCTAATAATATAGTGCACCACTGTATATCAATTATATTTCTATAAAGAATGGAAACCCTTTCAATTCGTGTTAAAAGATTCATAACATATAAAAAACAGATATTATCCTAATACTTATTATATATCCTCCTAACATGCACCAAAGAAGAAAAACCGGACGGGTATTTTTATTTCATACTCCAAATGTAAATATCATGTAAAATTTAAAATCTCTTGACAAGTGTATGTTCAGAAATAAACCCTAACACGAATGGCATATTTTATTATTTTTCTTTTATTTTAAAGGAATGAAGATAAAAGTACCATTTTTTATCTTACAAATAAAAAGAGTCATGTTCTTTACTATTTTTATCCCTCCTCGTAAAGGTAGTTTATATTATCAAAGACTAGTTTGTTTCCTTGTATAAATCATTTGCATGTGGTGTACTGAAATCACCGCCATTTTTTATATTTACAAATAGGCAGCCTCTCAGGTATCCTTCATTTCCTTTCTGACTTGAATTTGAATATATAAACAATTCGAATAAAAGTTGACCTTACAGTTCTCAAAAGAAAATCTAATTTACATAAATTTTTCAAAACAAAATGGAAAACATGAAATTACACATAAATATGTTGAATGTGTGTTATATTACATATATTCCCAAGGCTAAACAAAAATAAAATTTTAACATTATCCGGTCTCATTATTTCTACAATTCTTACTCTTTGTTACTGAATCCTAAAAAAAGATTACACATTCCTTTTCTTTTCTAGTTTAGGATACATGTGAACAACAAATATTATGTATGGATAATTTTAATAATTATTTTGTACCTTTGGATAAAAGTTTCAGAAATTTATTAAAAAAAATAATAATAATGGATTTTTTAAAAATTTTGGAGCTGAAAGTGCAAAAATAAATTAAAATTTTTAACGTTATATTTCCTACAGTAAGATGTCTCTATTTAATACTTGTCCATATGTCCATACATAAAATATTCTTATAAAATAGTTTTCGATATGTGCATATATAACATGTCCTTATAAAATGCTTGTCCCCTATTTCTATATATAAAATGTCCTTATAAAATCTTTATCCATATGTCCATATATAATATTTGTTTCATAAAAATTTACAAATGTTAAATCAAAAAACATTATCAACATATAATATTATTAATTTTTATATATAGTATAGTAAAAATATATTTTATAGCATATATATAATAGTAATTAAAGTATAAACAAGTTTAAATATATGTCTATGATAAATATATTTTAATTGAAAAGAATTTATCCTGATTACATAAAATATTTTATGATAAATCACATAATGCTAAAAATATTTTATTATTTGAATAAATTAAGATATTTCATAAATAAAATTATAAAACTTTTCAAAATATATGCATAATATTCATTAATTAAATTACTATAATAATGGTACTTGTCTTTCACGAATGTCTTTTTGTAATAAAATTGTGACAACTTTTTTTTAATTGATATGCCAGAAAATTTTGTTAAAAAATGAGTTCGAACTTTTAATCACTCATCATTTAAAATCCAAATGAATAATTCGGAAGATCCAGCCAATCAATTTGAACTAAAGGAAGACTGCATAACCAAATAACCAATCAGATATTAGATAAATTTTTGGATAGCGAATAATTTGAAAATAATGAAAAACTGCATTAAACAGAAAGCAAACTTTAAAATAATGAATTTAAACTAATTATTATTTTATATGAAAGAGAAAAATACAATTAACAATTTGAAAACTGAAATCTTTCTAGAACATGTATTTGAAATTAATTATAATCTAATTACAACTAAATATTTAAAAAATTCAAACGTTTAACAAAGCAAACAACAAATTAAAAATAATAATGTAAAGACTTTTTATTTATTTAATTCGATAAAATTATTCATTTTTTATTTCATTCGCCAATTAATTCTTATAATTGAGTGATCAAATTTTGAATATTTCATTGTATGTTATAGCATGGAATTCTATACAATATTTAATAAATTAAACTAGGTGGAATGTATTCAATTTCTGGGTAAAATACATTTCAATAGCTTTGTGACTTTAAACTTAAGGAAATAAGTCTTCCAGCTTAGTTAATGGAAATATTCTAATTGTAAGCAAATAAGGAATATTGCATATTATGCAATACGCATCTATCATTAAATATTACATAATAAATATGTATTTTATATATTATATAGTAAGCAATTAAGGCATTTCTAAATTATATAAATGGTAATTTCATTAATTATTACATAAATTGGTTTTCCCCTTAAGGCACAAATTAATTCGTGTGGAAAGATGTTCAAACATATGTTCTTAAAATATTCTATATTATTATATATATATAATATATATATATATATATATATATATATATATATATATATATATATTTCCCTGTTTTATGATCTACAATCTCCAAATTCAAATGTTTAAGTGTTTTTAATCGTATTACAGCTACTTGTCATTTTTTTATATTTGTTGACAATCTTTTTCTTTCTACATTTTATCCCTTTCTCCAGCTCTGTAAACTGCAATTTGCAGCTCTGTAAGTAGTTTTTATGGATCTTCTGTATAACCAAAAGGCTGGATACATTTCACAGTCTTCAGAAATATTGATTGCTTCTTTAGCGGTCCTTGAGCTAGGTTTCATTCCATTAGTACCACAAAAGAAGTATAAGGACGATTTAAGTTTCAGTTCATTTAAGTTAAGTTCATTTACCTGCCAATTTCATTTGAATTAATTACACTTTGCAGTGGCCTCTAGGCTTGCAATATTCATATATTATTATTTTGCTGAATACAGTAAACTTTTGTCGAGTTTTTACATTTATTCAATTTCTGTACATCAAAATAAGTAACTAATATCTTTATATAAATTAAACATAATTTTAATTTGCTTTATTAACTTAAATGGATAGATAAATAATTTGGAATTTGAATTTAATTTGTTGGTACTGTTCATAAAGAAATGGTTTAACATTTTCTCTAATTACGTTAAACATTTTAGCACATGCCATCCAATATCTGTTTGACTCCATGGCCAGGCCTTTTAGTGCTGTTATTACTGCCAGAGCTGGTTTAATTTCAAGAAAATTTAATAACTTGTTTCTTCCAGTTAATATATTTGTCCAATAAATATCATTTTGTTATTTGAATTTCTTTCTGGTGTAGCAATTTTAATGGCCAGTAGTGTATAATATACTGGAGTTCTTTTTCAGTTATATAAAACATTATTGTTGCAAATAAAATTAATTGTTTATTAATGATGATTTTAAGATAATCCGATATTGGAGTAAAAAACTGGATTTTAAAGCTGATATTGGATTTCCACAGTCGATATATATAGACTTGAATTAGTCTATTGACTCTGAAATGAAATTATTTTTCTTTTGTCAAAATTATTGATTTTTTAAGAGTTATGTATATAAATATTATCAAGATTGTTTGTATTAATATTTTTAATATACATTCTATTGGATACATGTTATAAAATGTTTCATAAAAATTGGGATTGTTAAATTCTATTAGATCTTCTACATACCTACAAGCATGTTTATGAATTACAAAATGATTTTTTTTTGTTTTGAAGTAATCTAAATAAAGAATATGTATGACTATTTAGTATGCATAAAATTCTTTAGAAATTAAAGCAGAATTAATCCATATGTTTTCATTTTTTTTTCAAGGAAGCAAAAATATTCCAGATATTAAAATGAGCTTTTTAAAATGAGCTGCGTAAAGTAATTTCCTGTAATTCTTCAAGTAAAAACTCTCAGACTTAAGAAAATACTAATAGCTTAAACTACTAATAGCAGCTTTTAAAAAAGAAAAATGGTAATTGAACTTTTCCGGAATGAATTATAAAATTGAGAAAAAAATTTAAAGCCAGTATTTTTTTAGAAAAAACTGAAGATCCTTTAAAGGTTTATTAGGTTAGAGAGTAATCTTCAGAGGATTTAAATTGAAGATAATTAAAAATATTTTTTAAAAAATAATCAGGTGTAATGGGGATTTTTAAGGTGCATGGCGGAAGGAAGTCTTTTTTCTTTGAAATTAATGTTTAATGTAATGGTAATGTACATGTATTGAATGCACATTAAGCAATGTAATGTAATTACATTAATCTATTATTCATTTATATTGAGGAAAAGTATATGAAAGAAAATATTTCATCCATATGTATTTTTTCCTAATCATAAGTGTAAAAAATATTTTAAAATTGTCCATTCTTAAATGTTTTAATTTCTTGTATAGTCACTAAAATTGTTTTCATCTATATTTTTCAGTTCTAGATAAACAAAACTTTAAAAAAATATTACTTCGGTTGGCTTCATATTTATATATAACTACAATCTGTAACAATTATAATTATTATCTATTTAATAAAACTAAATATAGGGTATATTGAATCTGAACAGATATCAAAATCATAAGCGAATATCAAATATTAACGTATTGCAATGAATTCTTAGAATGTCAGAGAGTCAGATTTTTTTGTTGCAAATTAAATTCACATGGTTAAAATTATCACCGCTAGATGGCGCAATAACTGTAAATATTTCATTGGTTAAAGATACAAGAAGGAACATTCTGCATTCATTTGAAAAACCATTTCTTATTGTATACAACTCGTCAAGATTGATGACAGGGATCGCACAGCTTACAAAATATTTCCTCTCAACAGCTCACAAGCAATAGTTGAACATCGAATATCAATGTCAGATTTTATGTGTTCATAACCATCATAATGAATCATGATACATCTATATAGATATCTTTCACGCAATCATCGTACTTGATCTGCAGCCATCAAGTCGGATAATCATGGGATAATTTACTTTTCACCACATTTGCTGTCCAAAACTTATTTTTTTTTTTTTTCGCATTATGATATAAAGAGGCGTTGAGGCGTTTCTATTTGAATAAACCCAAAGATTTATTTTCTACTCAGTTGGCATAAAGTAATCTTAACAGCAATCTAGCGTTGCAGAACATGTCTTCAAACTGTAAATCTTGTTTTGCATAGGTGGGGCCTGAATGGCCGAGTGGCTAGCGCTCTGTACCACAGGTATCGGGTTCGAATCCCGGCGGTGCCACGGATGTTTGTAGTGGTTCGGAATCCACTTTAAACCGTAGGTCCCGGTCCTAATAGGATCGTAGAGCGTTGCTGAGGCATTGTTACTCCGCGTCCGTATCTTCAAGTTACACGCGCTCCCTCGGTAATGCAAAGTGAGTAACGTCTGTGCATCGCTTACCTTAAAGCATCCAAGACCAAGCTGTCTAAGTGTTTGTCAGCTGCATTGGAACAAAAAAAATGTTTTGCATAAGTTGATTTCACATGATACAAGGTAAAAATTAACGCCAAAAAAACTACAGATAAAGTGTTTCATCATCATACATTTATTGTTGAGTGTAGAGGTTCTTCTATGCATGCTATCTATGAGGTTTATTTGTAATACTTATATACTAATTATGCGTATGAATTGATTCGTTTAAAAAAATGACCTCAACTGATTTCATAAATCATTGAACCAGGTTTCCAAAAACTGTTACTGCTGATTAAGTTTTACTACTGACCGACGATATGATAGGCTTGACAAGTCTCGCTTTCAAAAATTAGATTATGTGGTTAGATCTTTCTGGGTTTATCGATATGATGAATCCGATAAATTTATTTTGGATTCATATGTTAAGAAAATGAACAGCAAATATTTGGTATAAAAATTTTCTAACTTCTTTTTTAATTAATATGTGTTTTAATATCTCATTTTGAAAGTGTTGATGACTTTTTTATGTTATTTTTTCTTTTTTAGCGCAAGATGCAAATTGCAAAAGAAACCAGAGTTATTGAGATGACAGGCCTTACCATATCACTCATTTTTCTCCTCATATCTATATTCATTTTCATACACTTTGGGTGAGTAAATCATAATATAATTTGTGAAAGATTATTTTTAAAAAATAATAATTTCTCATAAAAGGTAGTCTAATATCAATGACTCTTTTTTTTCCATAAATATCCATAGTTATATTTTAATAACTTTTTTTTTACAATGTAAAAGTTTTTAAATTTATGTAACATATAATTTTAACACACACATACAGAGTGTTTCAGAAAAGACTCCCTAACTTTAAAATAACATAACACTAAAGCAGTGGTAGACAGGAATATAATACAAATGTTATGTTGGATAAATAGATCTTAAATATTAAGTAAACAGGTTTGAAAAAATAAATGCAAGATTAGCTAAATATTTCTAGTTTGCAAACATTAATTACAACATAAGGGCTCTGTGTTCACAATGCAATGTCTCTAAATAGTCTGTGATATTGTGTGTCGTAAACAGATCTCAAATCGCATTACAGTAGCTTCGATATGACCACCGTGACGCAAGGGAAATAATTTTGGAATTCCTGTTAGATTGTCTCTAGTAAAATGGATGCACATGCTCACAGATACACTGTTCATACTGCTCCAATGTTTTTAAATTTTTACTGTAAATTGTTTTCTTTAATGGCCTCAAATCGAATGGCGTGAGATCCGGGAATTTCGGAGGCCAATCAACGCCGATGCATGCCACCAGGGAATAATTCAGAGAAATGACTCTGTCACTGGATAGGGCAGCCCAAACAGTAATTCAGAATGCAGTGGATGCAGTAAGGATTTTAGAACAAAACCAACCAAATAAAAATGTGCCTCATCAATAAATTATATGTAGCTGAAATCAAATTTACTCCCATCAACCCTTTTGAGTATTTCATTTGCAAGATTTCTTTATCATAGAGTCGTAGTTGCCATAGTCGTAGTCTTCGATATCTGCCACACTAGTAATGGTTGGAAGCCTTGATCGGTCTGTTGACTTTAGCGGTCAATTTAGGAAATTAGCTCTTGTTTGATCTCGTTAATTTTTATCAAAATATTTGATGTAATTTACAGACATTTTAATTTGAATCCGTTTTTTAAAGTGTTACTCAATTAATTGGGGGATTTTTAAGTTGTCGCCTTCAGGTAGCGACATTAATGGAAGTAATTTGACGGCAGTCACAGAAGAAGAAATTCTGGTATGGTCTGAATATATAAATTTTCCAATTCTATATTTATCATTTAAATTCAGTAGCCACATACAACTATCCACCAAATCACCAGTACTGCTTTATGCTTGCAGAGTCTGTGAGGCCAATTCTATTGGAAAATATTTAACTTGGTTTTTCTTGGTTATAACTTGGTTTTAAAAACTATAAATATAGATGTTCATTTAAAATAAAAATTTCTAGTGTATCCCCAAATATTAATAAAAATTCTTATTAGTAATATTTAATTAATAATTAAACAACAACATTATTTTTTATTGATCATGCCGTCAGTTGTAGCCAGTTACTTTTAAATATATTTTTTGTTTGTTTCGAAATATTATTTACGAATAAAACAAACTCATAGCTATTTCAGCCTTCTTTTTCCCATTGTGATTCCTCGCTTTATGTTAACTCGAGCCATTATTTACAAATAAAACTAATCCCATAGGCCTTTAAGCTTTCTTATTCGCATTGTGATTCATCGCTTTATGTAACCCCAAGACAATATTTACGAATAACACTAACCCCATAGCTCTTTAAGCCTCCTTTTTTGTTTTGTGATTCCTCGCTTTATGTAAATTCAAGCCATCATTTAAGAATAAAACTAACCCCATAGCTCTTTAATCCTTCTTGTTGGCATTGTGATTGCTGGCTTAATGTAAACTAAAACGTTTCCAAACTATGAAACACTTCAAATCGCGCAAATTTGATACTTCGCTCCTGGTGGAGTTATCACTTGGATCTAATGTTTTTTTAAATTGTTATTAAATGTTTTATATTCGCTATTGGAATTATTTCTAAATATATGGCTTTCATATTCATGAGTAGTATTCCATATAAAAGCTTGTTATCGATTCATTATTATCCTGATGTTTACCAAATTATTTATTTGATTTAAAAAGAGATTATATTTAAAAATTTAAAATTTGTTATTCTCATGTTTATTGAAACTAAAGCTTTTTAAATCAACGTAGCTAGGCAGTTCTTGTTCGTATTTGTCAATTACCAAAAAATTTAATAGTATATAGACTGAATAAAAGTGCAATGTTTTGAGAAAGGAAAAACGAATTTGAGCAACAAAATAACCATTTTTTTCCCAAAGCAACCAATTACCAAGATATAACAAGCAGCTATTACGTTTAGTGAGTGCTAGTAGAAAGCTCTTTTACGCTGCAAAGGAAAAACGGCGTTTCTTAGATAGGTAGTTTATTGATTAAAAGGTAGTTTACGTGGACAATATTATTACATTATATATCCTGTTTTCTAATTTTATCTGATTGGCTAACTTATTGCCACAATTAGAAATAAAACAATAACATAAACTAAGATATAAAAATTTCTAAATAAGTTTTTTCACGTTAAAGAATTTATTTATATAATGGAATTAATTAAATTTATTATTTAATGGAATTTTCTTTAATAAAACGTGAAAACAATTGTTTTTAAAACAGTTTAATTTTTAAATTTAATACCATTCAAATATAGTAATAGCTAAGATTATCTCTGAACCTAAATATCTAGCATGAAATATCAGCAATCCCCCACTCCAATTTTTATTTAATAATATAACTTAGCTAATGAGTTTGCTAAAAGTTTTTTAATCAATCCTTACATATCACTACAAAAGAATATTTTAATTTTAAATAATCATATATATACTATATATATGTGTGTGTGTGTGTATTTAAATCTGAGCCATTACAACTATTTTAAAGAAATTATTTAACTAAGATCAATTATATTTATATTATGCTGAAAACTGAAAATTCATATGTAATAGAATACAATTTATACTCTTCCTCTTTTATTTCTGAAAAACCTCATAAAAAGTAACATATTCTATTTAGAAATATGCAACTCATTAATTTTCAATATTTCAAAAATCTTTGAACTGTATTAAATTCTGAAATAATATTAAATATGCAATGATAACTAAAATTTATCTCTGCATATTACACTCCACAACTTCCAAAGGGAATTATTTAATATTTTTTTATGATTCTTTTGAAAGTAAAAAAATTTAACTATAAATTAATTTTGTAATTATAAGAGTTTTACAATATTTCAAAATGCATAATTTACATTCTATTATTCAATATTGTATTTCTAAATAAACCGCTTTGTTATCCATGATATGAATAATTTATTCCTTTTTAAACCACCTCTTTATATATTCATGAAATTTAAATTAACTTCTCCAAATATATTAAACTATAAAGGTATTAAAATGCTACATAAATAAGAAGCTAAAATAAGAAACACAATTTAAATATTGATTATTTTGGATAAGTTATAGTAATATTTTCACTCCTGCTGTTTTATATAACCAGAATATTTGATACTTTTTACGTTTTTGCTGATTGTATTAATAAAAATGATATTTTAGTTTTATGCATATTTTATATCAACAGTCGTTCCTTCTGTATCAAGACGTTTCAAGTGTTTTTTTTTAAATTTCTATGTTTATTTTATATTAAATTACATTTTCTTAACCACACAGAACACCCTTAACTAGACTTATTTACTCTTAGCCTAAATTTATATAGAATATGTGTGGTTAGATTGTAATAGTACTTCGTTTAGATTACATTTTTAACAATTTAATGAGTAGCTTTCCAAAATATATTAGACAAGATCATTCAAATATTTATAAGAGCATGAAAACATCAGCACTTTTTTTTTATATTGGAATACTTATTCAATCAGTTTAATGAATAAGTACTCCAATCTAGGGCCTGAACGGCCGAGTGGCTAGTGCTCGGTGCAACAGGTTTCGAGTTCGAGTCCCGGCGGTGCCATGGATGTTTGTAGTGGTTCGGAATCCACTTTAAACCGTAGGTCCCGGTCTAACACGATCGTAGAGTGTTGTGGAGAGTGACATACTAAAAATAAGGAAAAACTAATATATAGAGTGATATATAGATACTCATATATAGAGTGATTAGGGGATTATAGTCCTTGTTGCTTCACATCCCCATATACCACTTCATTCATACTCCAATCTAAGAAAAGTGCCCGACTCGTAGTGACGTGCTGAAGATATCGAATTTGAATCTGCTGGTTAGACGCGTTAAAATATAAAAGTTGTCACAACTGAGGAGAAAGCAAAAACAAGTAATATATATAAAAAAAATAATAATAATAAGTCAATTCCTACTTTTTTTTCACTATATTGCAGACAGTACTTCATAAACAATTTTCATTCATTTTTTTAAGTTTATCTGGCGCCATATATTGGTAGATATATGCAACTTAAATCTAAAAAAAAATTAAAATTAATGAATTAAATTTAATTAATGAATTAATATTTGAAAAACTGTATTAACATCAAGTGTCCTCCACTACAAGGTCAAAGAAATGTATTTGTACTTGAGTGGATGAATACAAAGTATTTTATTAACGATTGAGAATTTTAACAAGATATATATATATAGGGAGAGTGTGAGATAATAGTAGGAATTGAAAAAAAAAGATTCTTTTAGAAACGAGGAAATATGATGAATCATACAAATAATTATAAGAAAACGTAAACAATCAGTTTGATGAGGAGGAACGGAGAAAATCTTTCAGAAATGAGGAGATTTTATGGGTCATTCAAATATTTATAAGAGCATGAATTTTATGAAAAAGTATACCAATATAAGAAAAGTGCCCAACTCAATGTCACGTGCTGGGGAAATGGAGTTCCAATCTGTTGGTAAGAAGCTTTAAAATATAAAAGCTGTCACAAATGATTAGAAAACGGAAAAAAATCTTTAGAAACGAGGCGATTAGATGGTGTCAATATAAAGCGTTTTTTAACGATAATCAAGCAACCTGCTGGGATGTTTCAGAGTTTTCTTCTGTACGACATGCAAATGTTAGGAAGTTAAACTAAATGCCCTAAAAGAAAACCATGCCACCCTCATCGACCGTCGATGGGCAATTGATAATACATATAAGTGGAAAACGAAACCCTGATATAGTGGAAAAAAAAATTGTTCACAATACATATATGTTCATTTTGTTGTTGTTTCTTATCCCACTTGGCTGGCCAAGCCCACGAGCCCATATGGACCCATGATTGAAGGGGAAGGAAGCAGCTTCTGTTGTGATGGAGCACCCCGTAGGTAGAAGCCTGACTTTTGCTCCGTGACGCTCTTACAGTCATAGAAGACCGGGACCTACGGCTTAAAGTGGATTCCGAACCACTACAAACATCCATGGCGCCGCCGGGATTCGAACCCGAAACCTGTGACACCGAGCGCCAGAGCGCTAGACACTCGGCCATTCAGGTCCCAAATTTGCCAACGGCACGCACTGTTCCCAGGTGGCCACCCACCCAAGTACTGACCGCGCCCAATGATGCTTAACTTCGGTGATCTGACGAGAACCGGTATATTCAGCATGGTACGGCCGTTGGCTACATATATGTTCATAATACATATAAGTGAAAAAAATTGAAGTACTTAATTTATAGTTGAGACAACAATTTTTATTTTTCAATCTATACTTTTTTTCTTTGAATTTAAACATTTTTTAATCATCTTAAAATAGAATTCACGCGTAAATTCGATGAAAGTTTAGGTTTTTTTTTAAAGGCTGAAATTTATCCTATTTAATGAAATAATTAATTATAATTGTTGCCTCTTGAATATAAATAGCTCCACGTGCGTAATGTATTGTAAAAAAATGGAAATGAAAGCTGGCGCCAGAGGAATTATAAACTTATTCATTTGCGTGGGCGTGAGCTTGCTTTAACAACCAAAAAAAATATAATATCGGCAGAAAGAGATTTTTGAATAAAGAAGTTGAGTTTTGCAGTCCGCTGAGAGTATACGTGTTTTTATTTGGAGGCTATAACGTTTAACACTAATTTTTAATGAAATAATTTCGAGATTTTTCTTCTAATTGTACTAATTAAGCGAGTAATTAAAATTAGGAAAAAACATAGATGATATTAAAAGTTCATTTATATATTCCTTTTAAATTTTACTAACGACATTTAAAAGCGTTAAAATATAAAAATACTATATGTTAAAATAAAAAAGCAATGTTCTTATTGTGATGCAATACACAAGATGGGACTCTTCATATTTTGAAAATTTTTATTGTTTTCTTTAAATTTACATTAAAATAAAAATTAAAAACTTTTAAAATTGCTGAATTATTAAGAGACCAGATTAGGTAATCTAAGCTAAAATACAAAGATAAAATGGGTTTTTTTTTTACAATTAAATTATTTATCTAATAGTAAAATAATAAATTAATTATGACTTTTTTGTAAGTTTGTCGAATGCCATCTTTTCGTTCAAAGCATGGTGGCGAAGTATCGCGTGTAATAATTTTTTTTATTAATAATCCGCTGTAACATTTAATTTGTTTTATATCCCACTTTATAAGGGTAACTTATAAGGGTCATTTCAAAATAACTGGATAAAAGCATATAACTGCTTTATAAGTTATAATATTATAAAGGCATTAACATTGTTCCCTATTACAGTAAAGAAAATAAATTCTTAAATTAAAATATATTAAAAATGTTCAGTATTTGTCAGAATGAATGACTTACCATAAAAAGTATCGTATTTATGAATTCTGAAGTATATTTTTATTTAACTATATATTTATATGATATAAATAATTCATTTTAGTTATAAATGTATAGTATATGTAGGTACTTGAGAATGAGTTTAATATTTGGTAATTTTCTGGAGAATGAGTTCAAGATTTAGTATAAATGTACTGGAGTTAAATATTTGGCATAAATGTTCTGGAGTTCAATATTTGGTATATATATTTTCGTGAGAATGAATTAAATATTTATTATATGTGTTCTGGAGAATCAGTTCAATATTTGATAAAGTTCTGGAGAATGATCTCAATATTTGGTAATGTTCTGGAAAATGAGTTCAATATTTGGTAACGTTCTGGAGAACGAGTTCAATATTTGGTATAAATGTCCTGGAATTCAATATTTGTTACATATATTTTTTGAGATATATATTCAATATTTATTATACTTGTTCTGGAGAATGAGTTCAATATATGGTAATGTTCTGGAGAATGAGTTCAATATATGATAATGTTCTGGAGAATGAGTTCAATATTTCTTATGGAAACCTTTGTTTTCCAATACAATTTGGAAACGATCAGGCATGACGATACACAATTTTTTGCAATTATCTGGTATAATTTCTGTAAATCATATATGTTTGATAATTCTCTTAATTGGAAAAGTGAAGTTCACTCAGCGTTTTTTGAGCTTTAAAATTACTCAACAGTTCCCTATAGAATTAAAATCTGGAGATTTTTGGCCAATGATCCAATAATGTGAAACCCTTTCATTTCATAACAATTTTTGTCTGATGACATGGAACTCAAACATATTTGAATTCAGCGCATTTATTGATCTCCATAACACATCGTCAAATACAGCTCTATTAATTGATGTCCTTTTCAGACATGAACCGCGATCCAATTCTTTCTTTAGAACAAATGGCTTCATAAATCACGACTTTCGCTCTATTCTTCAGGGTGGAAATTTTTCAGAGCTTAAAATTCCATTTTATTGGGAGACCGTCGAAGTGAATACAGAATTTTTAAAACAGAAATACTCGTCTGAAAATATAACATGTTTCCATTATTCAGCAGCCCATCTCTCATACATTTTACAAAAGGACAGTCGATCAGCAATCTTTTTGACAGACATTTTATGTTTGTTGACGCGTTTATAGGTCTTTAAATTGGCACTACTTAGTCTCTACGAATTGTTCTTAAAGTTAGGCAGGTTAATATCGCTTATACAAATTAGACTGTTTTGGCTGATATACTGGGTGATTTATTTGCTACCCAAATTATGGATGCATGCATTATTATACAATTATGATGAATTTTTGGTTTTTTATAGCTATAATTTCTGTTGATTTTAAAATTACTTATTGAATGGGTAATTGAGTTTTGTGGCAATCGCAATTTGGTGAATACTGTAACCTTCTTCACTCAATCTTCATTTGTTTATTCATTTTTAGCTGAATTCTTTTAGATATAGTCTCTATTTTCACTCTTCTATATAAAAGTGCATATCAATACACGAAGAACACAACTACAACTAGAACGAAGAACGAAGAACACTAACGAAATATGCAAAGCGCATACCTGTCGCATATATAGGTAGCCGATTAGCTAGATTATGTGCCGTGTATTGAAAAAATAAATGTAAGTAATCCATTCTGGCTAATACTGTAAGAGTCTTGTGTATAACAGTAAATTTGAAAAGTTCCTTGCTGATGTGTTTACTCCCCCATTTTCATGTTATATTTTATGTTCCCTATTTTTAATGTAGTATTTTATGTTAGATATATTTATGTAATGTTTCAGGCTCAAAATTTTCATTTTGCACCACATTTTAATGTAGTAGTTCATTTCCGGGCCTAATGATCTAGTGACTGGCGCTATGGCGCTCGGTGCCACGGGTTTTGGATAGAAGTCTCGGTGATGCCATGGATATTTGTAGGAATTCGGAATCCACTTTAAACAGTAGACCCCGGTCTGCATGGATATAGAGCATCAGACGTAGAGCTGACAACCCTGCCCCGTAAAAATAAAACATCTCCTGTCTAGAAATCTACCAGTAGGCAGACGGCCTTGGCCCACCATGGGCGGTTGCGTTGATGAAGAAAAGAAGAAGTTATTTACATGGTATATATAGTGAAAGTCAGAAACATTTCAATCAAGCAATTTTTGATGCGAGATACTCCATCATAATACTAATCAATTAAACATGTTTTAAAAATGGTGGCTGTGGCACATCTAAGGAAATCAAACTCATGTCAGCTTGTAAACTAGGTTACACATACCACTAAGCCTATTTCATAGGGAAAAATTTGTAAAAAAAATGTTTTATGAGTTACAATCACTGCTTTCGTAAAAAGACTAATTGATAGCGATTTAACCTACAATCGGTGATATTGCTCGTTTAGGTTTGTCATCCAAAACCTCTACAACATGAGGAAACCTAAGAAAGATGGCCCTGTAGTGGAACAGTAGGTCTCTATTGTAAAAGAAAACAATTTTTAGGAGTGGAGTTATACGAAAAAAAAAGGGTTTTTTTTTAATATTTGATATTGAGAAATTTTGATAATGTTTAAAGAAATTATTCGTATTAGTAAATTATGCCCATTATACGGTTTTTGGCTATTTTCTTTCCAATTTAGCATTAGCGTAATAATTATTTAGAAAAAAATATTAAAATATTTTATATAAGAAATGAAATTTGCAATAGATTGTAAAACACAAATATTAAAATGTCTGATTTTTTTATGTATACACTAAAAGTGTATAATTTTAAGTAACATTTTTCATTTTATTTCATTTTTTAATTAATTTAAATTAAAAATTTAAAAAAATTACAATTAATTAAAATAAAATTTTTTTAATTTAATTTTAAAATTTAAATTAATTTAATTTAGATTATTTTAAATTTACTTAATTAATTAATTAACTAAAAGAAATTGAATTTTTCATTTTATTTATTATAAAATAATTAAATAATATTAGTTAAATTTAATATATTAATATTAATCTAATAAAAACTATATTTATAACATTTAATTCGCAATTTCTCTTTCACTGAAACTTTATTTTTCACTAAAACTGAAAGTACAATTTTAAACTTAAGTTTTAATTTTTCACAAATGTACCTCCATTATCCACCATAATCTCTCAAAATGTTTTATCTTCTAATAAAATATAACATTGCAACATGGAAAAGGATTTTAAACGGTCTCTTTTCTTCTACTTCTAACAATACTACTTGTATCAGCTTATTTTAGGATTTAAGGATTTACAAATTTGAAAAGAACTCGAAACATTTTCACTTAAGAATAAATCCAGACTTTTAAGTCTTTGCCTCATTTTTTAGCAAGCTTATATGGCCTTTGAAAAGATTTTTCACTGAAAACGATTGTTTCTATTTTTTTAATTATTCTATTTTATACTATATTTATAAAATTTATAAACCAGCATTATTAGTTAAATACAATTAGTTTAATTAATTAATTTTTTATATAATGAAGCTAGTTCAGGTGTTAAAAAATTCTAAATTTACCTTAAAGTGTAATTATTGCAATCTTAAATTTATTTGAATTTGCAACGCAGAAAAAAATAACGATATAGATTTTGGTTTTTATAATAACTCTGTTCAAGTTTAAAAAAATTTTTAATTATCTTAAAGTACAGTTATATTTTTTAAATACTTTTGTGAACTATTATTTTAAATTTTTGTATTTACTAACCTTTTTTCCTTTAAATTGCCGAGCATGGGCTTTTTATTTTTAAATAGTTTTTGCATACCGTACGTTTTTAAATTTTGGATTTCCGTTAGCTTTTTTCTCCTGTAAGCGCGCATGCTCATAGGAAACATAATTTCCTTTTCTTTCCTTAGTTCATCTTTTGGATTTAAAATTATGTTTTAATGATAATTATTGATTTTGAGGTACGGGAAATTCCCTGGTACTCCAACTAAACACCTACCGTTACGTTACGTTACGTATAGTTATTGTAAGCTTAAATTAATATGAATTTTCAACAATAAAAATTATTACAATCAGCTTAATTATATTTTTTGTAATAAAACTCGTTCATGTGTTAAATAAAATCTTAAAGTTATCTTAAAGTGCAATTATTGTATTCTTAAATTTATATGAATTTGCAACAATAAAAAAACAATGCCTTCGGTTATAATACTTAAGGCTAAAAATGTTCTAATAATATTATATTCGAATACTTTTAGATGTTTATTAATCATTGTAAATAAAATAATGAGGAAAACCAATTATTCTTGTTTGCAAAGGTTTTAAGAATGAGGATTTTTCTTAATTAATGATGATCTTTCTTTTCTTAAATTTTCTTGAGTTGCATCTCAAAAGAATTTACTTAAATAATTACATGAATGAGTTTTTTTATATATTCATTAAAAAGTTTTAATTTATTTATGGATCTAAATTTTAATTTCCTTATTTGTGATTATTTTCAATTTTCATTGTTCCACACAGATTCATTTTGAAATCAATCTTTTAATTATTAGTTCGTTAAAATTAATCTTATTTATATGTATGATATTTTAATCTTTTTTTTTTTTTTTTTTTGCTGTAAGAGCTTTTGAATATTTTCCATTGTTAATAATTCAGTTTAATTGTAAACACATAAACAGTCTAATTTAATTTTAGTAAAAGAAAATTATGGTTTGAGTTTTTTTTTTTTTTTTTTTTTTTTTTTTTTTATTTATTTATTTATTTATTTATTTATTTTTTTTGCAGTTAAGACGTAGTTAGTAACAAAGTACCATTACCTATTATAAATGGATTGGCCAAAACATGCAAATTGGTTCCGAGATTGATTTCGTGAATGAGCACAATATACCTGTTCATTAGAAAATCCACCATGTAATCGCAAGATAATGGATAGGAAATTATGAATCGCTCTAAAGAACGAACGCACATACAGAGATTGCAGTATATAATATGCATCCATATTTCATACTTGCTAACGCTTAATTTGCTACATCTCTGCCACTCTAATAGTGAAATATTTAAGTAAAATGCTTAATATTGATTTACGAAGATAACAACATTTTGAGTTTACAATATTATTAGACATTTTCAAAAACAGCCAATTATTTTTTTTTTCAATCTTGATTCAATAAATTTGTACATGTTTTAATATAAATATACATTATATCCATTTTATTATTAAGTAAGTATAATGTCGGTTAAAATACTTTTGATTAAATTAATAAAATAAATATATTAGCCTTTTACTACTAAAATTGTTAAATATTCTGAAATCTAAAAATACATTGAGGCAATGTTTTGAGAAATTTTAATTAAACTGGGATATTTTATATTTTCATTCAATACTGTTCATTCAATTAAATTGTTCATTTCAATAACAAAATTTTAATGAAATTTTGTTTTTTATTGCAAACACAGGCAAGTTAAGCAATAAAAACACCATAATAGTCAATTTGACTGTATTAAAAAACAAAATTCAATAGCTTCAATTATTTATATCGAAACTCTAAAAAAGTCTCAGAGAGCTTTCATTAACTTAATGGTATTTTATTTTTCTGCTCTGTATAGAACTGATGCATTATTTTTAAACATTTCAATATTTCAATACACATCTACAATAGTAGTATCTTTTGCATCCACATTCAAGTAATTCCATAATTAACAAAATATTAGTTAATACTCCCTTACCTTTACTTACACTAATTAGGAAAAATTTAGCCCATTTCAGAAGCATGCTTTTAGGTTTGTGGATACCCTAATTATTTTCAACAATCCATATTTGACCTTTATCCAATAAAACTGATTTTAAACCAAATGAATACAACTAACAGATTCAAAAGCTGATTTTGTTATTATTGATATTTACAATCATCTTTTATCACAAATCAATAGTTTTGACAAAAGGAAAAAACTATATTTCGTTATCAATAGACTTACACTCCATCGCATCTTCATCATTAATCGCCTGCACATAACTAATGCCATCTCCAAAAACAGTACTTTTAAGCAGCAATAACAGTATTTTTTAAAAATGGTTCACCCGAAGCATCTCAACATCATAATGTTTTTAATCTGTAATTTATCAGCACACTATTACTAAGAAATATTTCATATAATTTAAATTTTCCACAAATTATCCACTCTTTGGGCACTCCCACATTTTTTCTAAGAAACAGTAAATCACGTCATTAATAGAGAGTTTTTGCATACCGTACGTTAGTTACCGTAGGACGTCCGTTAGCTTTTTCTCCCTATACGCGTGTTCATAGGAAACATAATTTCTTATGAGCATGCGTGCTAGGGAGAAAAAGCTAACGGACGTCCTACGGTAACTAACGTACGGTATGCAAAAACTCTCTAATAATTACTAATCGTAGTCTATCATAAGTCACACGTTTAATGGCCATATTATTATAAACAGTCACCCGATTTTGACACGTGACTGGTTTCTTACTATAGAAAACAAGCCAAATTACCAAATTGTTTTTCTGCAGTCCTACTCGGAACGTTATTTTTTCTACACGATATCATCGGAATACATCGCTAGTTGTATTTTTGAATCAGATTTAATCATCCAACAAACAAAAATAACGTGAGGGGCATAGTTATATTGTGCTAAAGCTATCTTCAAGTTGTTATAATTAATTGCTTTTGGGTTTTTATATGGAATTTCTTTACAGTTTTGCTAATTTCATTTCGGTTTCGCTGATACCTTGGGCAAATTTTCACATCCTTTTATTGTATAAATATTTGTAGTTTTTTATTTGCCGATGCTAGCAGTCCACATCATACTTTATTTGTATCAAATATTAGTGTTGCTTTTGTTAAGCAATATGGTCGTGTTTTTAGTTTATATATATATATATATATATACACCAATGTGTTCCACATATATATGTCATGTTTAAAGCAACTATTGGTGATTCGGGGAGATCATTAATGTTCGAAAGAGTTACTGTACTGCATTTAGGTGTGTCGTAAAACCAGAAAATCTCCCACAAAACAGCATTCCAGCAGTACTTTTGAGAATAATAAAACAACATTTTTTTTTTTTAATGTTTATCATTACTTTTCTGTTAATTTATTCAATGCTCTCAACTTTGAAATATATGAAACATCTATTTAAATACCTCATACAGGTTAAATTTGGAAAAAGTGTGTATAAATTATAGAAAGAGGTTATCATTGTATCATTTGTTAACAATTTTATATTAAAACCAAAAATTAATCATTTATACTTGTTCTGTTTTCTATATATGATAAACACATCAGTCATTTTTCTAAATAAAATATAGCAAACATTTTATGCTTTAAGGGCACAATTAATTAAAATTAAACACATGTTTATTATACATGTAACGGATAATTTATTTTGAGATCTTACTTAATAACCATCCGTAGGAGTGATGAGAAATATCAAGATATATTGTCACAATGACTTGCTACTTAGTATAATTGTTTACTCCATCTTAATATTGTTTACCTCCATTTTGGCATTGTTTACTTCACCCTGATAGAAAATTAGTAATTTCATTGAAAGATTAATTAAAATGAGTGAAACGAACGCCTCAAGAGCAGAATCTATCGAGTTGCTTTAAGCATGACTAGAGTACGCAAATTCAATATCACTATGTGTATATAAGCTTATTAAAACTGCGAAATTTCTCCTTAAAATTAATAAATTTATTTGCTAGATTCCATAAGTCTTTGCTTTTTTTTATTATAACTAATAACGAAAAAAAAATTACTGCATATTAAAATTTAATTTTCTCTTAAACAAACAAGAAAGAATATTTTTTTTCTCCAAATGGTAGGAATATTCTTACATCAAAAAATATCAAATACAATTCTTTTTAAATTAAAAAAATACAGTTAGGATTCAGGATAGGATCAACAATTAAAAAGTACAATTTTCCGTTTATTAAAAAAATATAATTAATTCGTTCCTAATGTGGTGTTTTTTAGGTCTTTAAACTATAAATTATTATAACTCGTACCTAAAACGAACTTGTTAAACCGTCTTACAAATACGCATATTAAACACTAAGAATTCTGCAATAACGCATTTAATAATAATACTAAAATCCACAATAGCACATAACACATATAAACCTGCATTATTTAATACCTACAGAGTCTTATACAAGTTGGACAAGGAAACGCATACATATGAAATAAATCAAAATCAACTTAAAATATAAATAAATTTAATTTAAATATTTAAAAATATGTCTTGCAACTAATATTACAATAGTGCAAATGATTTTTAATAAGCATTAATCAAATATAATACATTTACAATTTACCGCAATAACAATTAATAAAAAAGCATGAGTTCAACATCTCAGAAATAATTCAGGTGCATGGTCCACCAGCATTCCATTCCCTGATAACGGCAGCTACTGGTGATAAAATGGGGCTTTTTCCAAAATTGAGTTCAATTTTACCAAAACAAGGTGGCATACATGTATTGATGATGGTTTCAACGGGCAGCATGGGAAACATAGGCATCGTGACGAATGGAGTTTAGCACCATTGTCTGAAGACGTGATAGCAAACCCAAATAGGGCTCTTCCTTGGACTTAATTAATTGGGACTTCCTTGGACTTCCCATCTTAATCTGGTCATTTACTCTCGAAGTTCGTGCAGGGGTCAGCAAGTGGGTACCTTTGTATTTTCGAAACTGCCAGAGCTCCATTTCGGGATAACTCACTCTCTTTTTCTGTCCGTCTTCTCTGTCTCCATCGATTCACTTCTCCATGTCTTCAGCAACTTTGATTTTATGTCTTTTCACACCACACGCCCGTTTACTTATTATTCGCCGGATTTTCCTCATAAAATCCATCCCTGGGCTTATAGATCTTTTTATTGGTGGGGTGAATGCCGATATTTAAACAGATCGAAGAGGCAACTGGTCCTTTTTGTACATTTTTCCCGAAACACTGTACATTTTTGTATTGTAAACTTGTACATTTTCCCCCAAAATCTGACAGACATCTCATCAATAAATATGAGAGCATAGATGACTTCACAAGTCTTAGCTTTCTTAATAAAATTTTGCTCTTGACCATCTGGAGCTTTGAAGTTTTACAATACTCCGCTAATTAAAACACCTCACAAAGATATCACGTTCAATCTTAGCTGCGGCGAAATATCTATGGACATTTTTTGTACAGATTGGATTCGCATCCGGAAGATCAACTGATCATCATATAACCCCTTCCAACGGACACACGTAAAATACTATGCCATCACAACACATGAATTATATAATGATAAAAATTTCACTTTATTACAAAAATTACAAGACACTAAGAATATAACCTAAATACAGACTGCGAGCATCATAATGATTAGTGCTAGGAGTGTACGTTATGAACAGAGAGGTCTATGTTCGAATCCCAACAAGAGTCAGTGAATATTCTTTTGTATACACCAAATGTGGAAATTTAAAGTTATAAATAGAAAGTAAAATAACAACGAACAGGCCCATTCAATTATTATTGTAGTAGAATTAAAATATTAACAAATGTTACAGTTAAAAAATAAAAATATTTAAGTATAAAATAAAGTGTACTGATCTTACATTTTTATAGCTGAATTTAATTTCCTCGGTGTATTTCTGGTGCAGTAAACTATAGTAATTATGTGATCTTTTAAGCATTTGTCTTCATAGGCTAATTGAAAATACAATATTGTAGTAAATATTTTTTTAATATAATTTGATACTATAATTTAATTTGATATATTTTGGTTTATTCCATATATAGTAATACTTTATTCGAACGCAATGCTACCTTAACACAACACTATGAATGTAATCTTTAACTATATCACTTATCTCTTATACTATATCACTAAATTAAAGATTAAACTGGTATTCATTCTAACTATCGAATACGAATAATCAAAATGAGAAACAAATCTTACTTATTTTAAAGTATGGGAAAGAACATTTTACAACTTAAATGAAATTCACGATGATTATTAAGGCGTATGAAGAATTCTAAAGTTAAGCTTATTTTAAATATTATAACATGCTTTTAGCTTTTTCAAGAATTTATATATTATTTAAAATAATATTAGTTGAATGCATAAAATACCACCAAATACTTACATTTAAGACAGTCCGTTGAAAAAGTAAAATACTTATTATAAAAAAATCTATTTACTATTAAATATGTATACATATAACAAAAATTCATTTCAGTATTCCTACAAAAACGTAGAATTTTTTTATATACAGTTACAATTATTTTTTGGTAGTAGAGACGATATATTTCAACCTACGTTTTGCCGTATTCATTTTAAATAGCAGCCTTACTGCAATAAGTCTATTAAAAAATCAATTATCTCAGCAATAATAGAATTGAAAGCCATAAAATACAAAATGATATTCAGTAATATCAGTACAATATGAAATATTTTAGACTGAATATTAGTACGATAATATTAATCCTCTAAATATTGAGAAGAATATAGAATAATAAATCTCGAAGAATATTAAAAATTCAAAATGTTACGAATTTATTGAAATGCGTTATTTATTTTTGTTACATGAAAATACTAATTTAAATAGTAGACTAGTATTCTTGTAACCTATCAAGAAATTATTCAAATGAAAACAGAACTTACTTATCTTAAAGCATAGGAGAATTATCTAAAATTGAAATTAATGTCACGATTATTTATAAATAATATGTATGCAGATTTCTAAAGTAAGCTTATTATAAATGTTATAATATTCTTTTTGCTTTTTAAACGATTTACATCAAAATAATATTGGTGGATTGCATAAAATAAAAATGGTTCTAATAGTTAAAAACCTGCATCTTACGTATATAAATAATAAACGGCAAAATATTTTTATCTCAATAAAAATATTTTGCTGAATTATTGGATATTTGGATAAATCAATATTTTGAATATATAATTGAATATAAATTTTTAAAAAGCTGATTTTATAAACCTTTACTTATGATTCAATTCTTTTTGTTTGCTGGTTATATTTTACAAGATAATTGTTAAACTTTACAAGAGAAATAATAACAAATTTGTTACAATTAGTTTTATCTTCAAGTCACTCAATCAGGATGTACAGACCTTAAGTCTGCTGTTCGAGTTTTTTGAAGAATAAAAAAATAAATAAATGTGATAAGTTAAAATTTTCTATTTATTGAATTTTTTCAGATTAACGCTTAAAAATGTTTGTCCATAAATATAGGTGGATTAAAATATATATACAGTAACAATAACAAAACAATAGTAGTTTTAAACAGGAAACTTGTCTTGGTAATCTAATAAAATAAATAATAAGTTAAATAATTTCTATTTATCGAATTTTTTACATTCATGAGTGAAACTGTATATCTATAATTATAAGTGGATCCAAATAGGTTTGCATATTTAACCTATTATTTAGCAACACCAGTAAAATTAAATATACAACAGCGATTATATTAAAATAAATATATAGCAGCAATAACAAAGCAATAGTAATTTTAGAAAGGAAACTTGTCTTGGTAATGTCATAAAATAAATAATAAATTCTTGAAACAAGCATGAATAGTTCAACAAAGTTGAATTTCTTTTGCGTTAGGATGAAAATAAAATAATAATAGCATAGATCTAGTTTGCAATAAAAAAGAAATTTTGAAAAAAAAATTTTTTTTTTAATATTTAGTTGTTAACTTTATGATTAAAAGAAAGCCTGAACATGTCGAATGTTAAACGTTTGATGCTTTGCTGAACCATAAATTCTTGAAACAAGCATTTATGGTTCAGCAAAGGTCAAACTTCTGAGCTAGGGTGAAAAAGAAATAAGAAGTAATAATAACGTTGCTTTTGTTTCTTATTCCACTTGGCTGGCCAAGCCCACGAGCCCATACGTACTCATGATTGAAGGGGAAGGAAGCAGCTTCTGTTGTGATGGAGCACCCGTAGGTAGAAGTCTGACTTTGGCTCCGTGACGCTCTTACAGTCATGGGAGACCGGGACCTACGGTTTAAAGTGGATTCCGAACCACTACAAACATCCATGGCACAGCCGGGATTCGAACCCGAAACCTGTGGCACCGAGCGCCAGAGCGCTAGACACTCAGCCATTTAGGTCCCAAATTTGTGAATGCCAACGGCACGCGGTGTTCCCAGGTGGTCACCCACCCAAGTACTGACCTCGCTCCAATGATGCTTGAACTTCGGTGATCTAACGAGAACCGGTGTATTCAGCATGGTATGGCCGTTGACGCCAATAATAACGTACATCTGGTTAGCAATAAATAAGAAGTTTTGAATTTTTTTTTTTTTTTTTAATATTTAATTGTTAACTTTATGATTAAACGAAATACTGAACATGCTGAATGTTAAACGCTTGAAGCTTTGTTGGAAAAAAATTCTTGAAACAAGTATTATGAAATTTGGTTATATGTATGAAAGCAAATTTGCCTAAATAAAAATTGTTATAAATACCTTAAAACTATTTTTCATAGCCTGTAAAATGTAAATAATACTAAACCAAGAAAATATTTTTCTTTATTCCAAATTTCCAATTTATTCCAATTTTTTTATCAGAACTATATGAACCACTCGAACAGAAGTCAAAATAATTTTTATGTTTTCATCTGCCAATTGCAAATCATCTTATTAAATCCATTTAGCAGTTTTTCACTGTTTAGGAAAAGCAGTATTTTAAGTAATTAATCAAATAAATCGAAATATCCAATATCAATAAATCCGATTAATCCAATATCCAAATCATTTTCGTCGAATACAATATAAAATTTGATAATGGGCGAATCATTTGAATAATAAAATACACAAAAATAATTTTTAAAGAAGTGAAACTATAATATAAACGAAATAAATTATTTTAATTCATTTGTGAGTTTAATTATTTATTCAATTCACGCATTATTTTACTAATCACTTGTGAGTTAATAATCCTTCTAAGAGAAACTAAATGCTAAAACTTTAATTTGATGGCCTAATTTAGTTTTGTGTATTATAATTAATCTTTTAAATAAAAAGGTGTAATTTTGCGTATTATAATTAATCCTTAAAATAAAAAAAAGTCTAATTATGGATTAGAATTACTCTAAGTCATATATTTTCCCTTTTTGTTAATTGTATTTAAAGATTAAAACTGATGGCAAGCTTGATATAAACTTAATGAAGCAAAAATTACTTCAACGGAATGATTTAATTTCAATTATTTTTCAGTCATTTGCTTTATATTAATTACAGTGGTGAAAAAGAATTTAGCACTTAAAAAAAATAAGAAGAGATTAAGTACTTTTTTTACACTCTGACTTAGACACCTTTCATAAAAATTTGCAAAAAAGTAAGAAGAAATAGTTTTTAACTAATTGGATGATTTTCTTAATATTAATTGGATAAGTTTTAACAAAAAAAAAATATATTTATTTAAGTACATTTTTTTCTGTCCTTAAGTTTTAGATACAGCTGAAACTAATGACATTTTTAAATAAAAGAGTTTTTTTTTTTTTTTTTTTTTTTTTTAGATTCTTTTTCTGCAACCATAACTTCACAGTTTATCATAAAATTAAAGATTCTTCGATATAATTACACCTATCTTTAGTCAAATATTTGATTGTAGGAGGAAAAAATTTTTTGATGAAGTAAATAACCCTAAAGCAAGAAACTCTTTGGAAACAACACAGTGCTCATCACTCGTGAATAAAATTGCTCCCATTTAAGACAAAAAGAATGTTATTTTCAAAATAAGTCAAACATTTTATGAAAAGTTTCGTTTCTGTAATAAAAATGTCAGCTTTTCAAAAATGGAGCTGACAGTAAATGAAACTTTAGAATTTTACATGGCTTCAAGCGTCATGTTTTCTCTTTGTCTATGTTAAAGTTTACTTCAGGTTTTTCTGCTCTGTGTAAAGATCTGGAATAACTTGTAGACAATATTTTAAGCATATATAAGTTGCACTTGTTATCAATGAGTTCTTAAGCTTTAGATGTCGCTAAAATGGAAAAGGAATGAAAAACTGTATTTATCAATTGATATGTTAAAAAAATTCTCTCGTTTGTTTCCGGAATAAATAAACATTGCTTAATACCATAAAAATAAATCTTTTAATTACATTTGTAGTGTGCAGGTTATGCAACTGGATTGTAACTAGGGGAGGTGGGTTGTGGCACAGGTTGGAAAACACACAGCTTTATTTACACATGCCCAATAACCACACACATACAATTAGATGCAGACAATATTTAACACATTTAAAGACATATAATTATATATTATGGGAAGGACTCCACTCCTAAGCTGAAAACTCGATACTCGGGTAATCAGAGGATGCACGAAACATCCTTCTTCTCCGAGTGACAGTCTGTAGGCCAACTATTAGACAAGGTTGTGCTAAATATATTCACTTTGGTGATGAGAGACTGTAAACTAAATGTTTCTCAGCGGAAGCACGGATTGCGCAGCACTTCCACTCTGGTGAGAGTCTCCAGGCCTGCTGACCATTTCTCCTGAACGCCATAGGCGGCGCTCTTGCCAGTATATAAGTGGGAGTTTTTTGTTATAACTTAATTTTGAAATTTAATCTTTGATAACTGTTGATAATTCAGCAATAATATCCAACTTTTCATATACATCAATAATTCTACTTGGCAATAACATATTACATTTTTTGTACGATATTAATACATTTGTTCTTCTACTCTTTGACAGTGGCCTGATGGCCAATTGGGTGGCGCTCTGGCCTTTGTTACCACAGGTTTCAGGTTCGAATCCTGGAGGTGTCTTGAATGTCTGTTTGTGGCTCTGAATTTACATTAGACTGTAGGTCCATGCCTAATTAGCTTAACATGAGCAAATAAAGGACGGTACAGCGATAAGCCGAACTAAAATCTACGCTTTGACAACTTGTTAACTTTTTTAACAATAAGGTCACCACCTTGGTGAATCAACATTGATTCTTCATGACACCTCAATTTGAAATTGAGTAAAAGTTATTTAAATACTTGTCAAAATTTGTAAATTTTGTCTTTTTTTTAAAGCTGATCTTTCTGTGATTAGCAGTAATTAATATAATATTACACTTGATAGTAAATTGATTGAATATTTACTTTTCTGTTTATGGAAATGAATATACACCAGCATTTTATCATTACCGTGAAATTAATATATAAAGAATGATTTAATATAAACATTTATTTATTTCCATATAAAGGTTTAACATGTTGGGGTTTTTTCCTTTGTATAGATGAAATAAAATAAAAATTTTATTTGTTATCAAAATTTTAACCAAATAATAAATTTTAAAAATACTATTTTAACATAAAAGAATGTTTGATATTATTTCTGTAAAATATTCTGCAAATTAGTATAGTTACTGAGCTGATTAAAATAAAAAATTAGGTTTTGCATATCTTTATGATTTTTTAGCTAAATAAACTGTAAACGCTTTGAGAAATATACAAAATTAAAAAATATGATATAAAATATATTTAATAAAATTTAAATATTGATACAAAAAGTGAAATCCATTTACATGAAAACCACTTAATATGAGATATTTTAATTAAATATTCATTTATGTCTTCGGTAATTCTCACTGCATAAAGTAGAGGTAATTACCGTTGAGTTTCTTTCAAAATGTCCGTAAATTATCGGAGCACTTTATCACAAACTAAAATTTAAATAATATTTCTAATAAACTTTTTTTTTAAATTAAAGGATTTTTCTAGATTATAATTAATTATTCTGATTTGTAATCAATAATGGAATAAGGAAACACTCTTTAATTATAATGAAGATTTATGATTGATATTTTGCATCAGATGTCAATATTAAATAATTTAGTTGAATTATTCTAATAGACGAATCTTTTTCAATTCCTTCTATTAGCTCACACTCTCCCTATATATATCTTGTTCAAATTTTTTATCGTCAATAGAATACTTGTTATTCATCCACTCAAGTTCAAATGCATTTTTTTGAACTTTTAGTGGATGACACTGGTTGTTAATACAGTTTTTTCAAATATTAATTCAGTAATTAAATTTAATTAATTAATTTTAGTTCTTTTTTATATTTAAGTTGCATGTATCTACCAATAGAGGGTGCCAAATAAACTTTAAAAAATGAATGCTAATTATTTATAAAGGACTTTCTGCAATAGAGTGAAAAAAAAAGTAGGAATTGACTTAAAAAAAGTTTTTTTTTATATTACTTGTTTATACTTATTTTCTGCGAGAAGATTAACAATACATTACATTAAAATTACATGGAATATATCATAATTTGCATAAAAATAATTATAATTTTTTTTATTAGAGAAATATATGTATACCCATTGACAATATTAATTCATAAGCAGAAAAATTAAATTGTTATATAAAACCCTTATTAGACCTATTTGGTCTATGACTCTGAAACTTGGACTTTGGCAAGATCTGATGAGACCCATTTGAGCGGAAGATTTTAAGGGTTATTCTTGGAGGTGCTAGGGAAAGTGAGTTTTGGAGAATACGGTACAACGCAGAAATTTATAAAGGCTATAAAGACCCAGATAATATAACATTTATTAAGATCAATAGATTAAACTGGACAGCTCATATATTAGAAAGAATGATTTAAACCCTGTAAAAAGACTCGTTTTAGCAAAGACAGAGACAAAGAGGAAGAGGACGACACAAGTTGCGATGGATAGACGCAGTTGAAAAAGATTTTGCTGTACTGAAGGTTAAGAATTGGAGGACCATTGTCACCCAAAGGAATGCATTGAAATATTTTCAAATGAAAGCCTATTGATGATGACGATGACTGAAAATATTGGTGCGTAAAGAAGAAATTGTAGCAAACAATTGAAACCTTCCATATTTAAGTGTAATATGAATATAATATCAATATTAAAAATAAAAATTATAGAACAAAATTATAGCAAAATTATAATTTTTAGCTAGAAAACTCAAAATGAATTACAGGATCTAGTACCTTGTTGGGACACCTCTAATTTCAGTGCAAGATTATATACTATAGTCCACTGAAGCACATGTGCTTTTTAAGGTGTCCTTCGACATCTCAAATCAGAATATCTGTAAGAGTGCCTCTAATTTAAACAAATTCTACATATCGCAACTCATGTTATCTGCACATTTTTATCCATGACAAATTTATGGATCGAACTTGGTAAAGCAGTGCACCGATATATATCAGGTTGCACACTTAAACTTACTTCATGTCCGAAAATGACTCCTGACAGCTCCTCCATCAATGGGAAATACATCTGCTGAAAAATGTCAGAAAGAACATATTAGAATAGGCAATGGCACTCTAAATTGTCAGATTAGCTGGGGGTATAATATGCCAACCAAAACAACAGGCAGTATCAAAGAATTCAAGAAGGCCTCCAAACAATTATTTGTTGTCATAAGAACAAAACTGAATAGTGATTCATTATTGAAGATTAATTGTTCTTGTGTGACAGTTCAATCCCTTCGTGAAACCCACCTCTCAACAGAGACGATAATGGACAGGTGCCAAACACAATGAGGGCCACAACAGCAAATGCATGTAAGCAGGAATCCACAATGACTTGAAAGAGGCCCACAGTGCTACCTATCTGCTCATGCTCAGATGCAGACCACTGTACGTTCTTGTCAGACGATGAGGTTGTCCTATCTGTTAATGGATGACTTTAGTCACGAAGCCGGTCGACTTTGTGAATGCCTTTTGTCCATTGGCTGCAAATTACCATACAATAATGTCAAAATGGCCGAGTTGCCGAGAAATTTGAAGAGCTGACTAACCATTCCTCCAATAACACAATGAATATTTCGCTATTAAACAATCCCTTCAACAAGTCTTATTAACTAGTGTGCACATTCAATTGAAACACTAGGGTAAGTAATGCACACTCGATAATATTTAATCATTTGTATGCTACTGTGTCCAAAAAGTAAGACCAATTTTCAATTTAAAATTACCGGGGCTTATAGAATTTCAGTTTTTTTTTTCTTTCTTAGATTACTGGCACTGTCCTTGACATCTGTGTGAAATTTTATGTCAAAATATTCATTAGTGTTTGAATTACGCTTGGCTTTGTGAGACGCTAAAACTGATTCCGGAGCTTAATAATACTCAATTTCTTCTTACCTATGCACATTAGGTATTTTTATTTATGTTTATACTTTCCTACATTATTTAAAAAAAATAGTTCTTTACTTCAAATATAGTATTTATTTATAAATTGGTTGTGCTTTATATTTTTTTAGTGCAAAAAACCAGTTGATATACCAAATTAATTACAGCTTTAGTGAACAAACAGGAGGAATTTAAATTATTTTGTTTAGTTATAGAAGAAAGCATACAAATTCGAAAGTAACTTTTGTAGTATGATTATTCCTGAAAATTCTTAATTCGCTATCTTTCAAAATCTTTTCGTGATAAATTATTATTATAACAGCTATTAAAATCTTAATGGTATTCGTGGTGAATTCATATTCATATAATTCATATTCCTAATGTACATTTAGTTCTTGGTGTACATTAAGTTTTTTATGTATATTTTATTTCCACGCATATATTTATTTATTCCTTTATTTCCTTAAACATATTTACTTCCTTGAAAACTCTTTTAATCCCTTTATGTGCATTATTAGTTATCTTTATAAATATTCATGAAATCCCAAACACCAAAGTAAAGATCAATTTGATGACAATATAAACAAACAGAAGGGAGGCAATTGAAATGCCCAATTAGAATAAAGATATAAACAAAATAACAACTAACTTTTATATACGATAGAGTCACGATTATCCGAGTTAATATTGACTAAACTCACTTCGGATCAAGAAAAATCAAATAAACCGGAATTAAATTTCCTCATTTCAATAAATATAGGGTGTTTATATATATATATAACTTTTTAGATATATGAGTCATTATCATACTATTCATGGAAACTGAACAAAATTTTGATTTAAGGTATTTTGAGATATGGTCCCAAACTCGTATGAAAAGCAACATTTAAACTTTAATAGCTACGGTAGCAGTAGCAAATTTACAGATTTTATCCAATACGTTTCCTTGGATGTCACAATTTCTACGGAAAAGTAAATTTCGAAAATTTCTTGGAATAATTTCCCTCAAAGAAGAAATTTCCTCTCCATACCCTATGACTAATGTTGGTTTAACAAAATAATGTTATCTACTATAAAGTGGACAACAGTATAAAAGGATTTAGCATTAGAGTTAAAGGACATTTATTTGATAATGATGTTAACAAACGATGTTTATCTGATGATGAAGAACTAAATTATGGTATCTATTATAAAGTGGGCAACAGTATAAAAGGATTTAGCATTAATTAACGGACATTTATTAGATGAAGATGTTAACAAACGCTGTTTATCTGATAATGAAGAACTAAATTATGTTATCTATTATAAAGTAGACAACAGTATAAAAGCATTTAGCATTAATTAAAGGATATTTATTTCATGATAAACTTAGCAAATAATGTTTATCTGATGATGATGAACAAAATGAGGCTATCTACTATAAAGTGGACAACAGTATAAAAGGATTTAGCATTAGAGTTAAAGGACATTTATTTGATGATGATGTTAACAAACGATGTTTATCTGATGATGATGTTAACAAACGATGTTTATCTGATGATGATGAACAAAATGATGCTATCTACTATAAAGTGGACAATAGTATAAAAGTATTTAGCATTAGAATTAATGGACATTTATTTTAATAATGTGTTGTAAAAAACATTAATAATCACAACTTTGCTGTGATCTTAAAGCAACATGTATAATAATTACAAATTACGTCATTAATGTCCATAAATAAAAATAAAAATATCTATGAATAACTTCTTCTTTAGTAAATACGAAACCTTAATTATCTATTACGTCTTTTTAATTATTTTTACATAGGTATTTCCATTAGCATTTTTTATTTCTTAGTCTTCATTAACAGAAGAAAAATACAACAAATCGATTCGTGTATAGCACGCAAAAAACGTGGAAATTCTTAATTATTTTCGTAATTACTTCGTGAAAGAACAAAAGTGATGTTTGTTGTTTTTTCTTGGCATTAATGATAATTAACGAATCAGTATCAAAGATAATTAAGGCGTTTAAAACACTTAAATTAAGTAAAAGTGTAATCTTATGAACATTAATTTTATAACAGTGTTTAATAGTATTACATTTATTTCGTTAATTATATTTATTGTATGAGACCTATTCTTTTTTTATAACACTTGTGTCTTCATTTATTGTGGTGTAAAAGAATTTATTTGAATCGAGAAAATGTTAAATCAAAACAAACAGTTTTTTCATTTGCTTTTTAACTTGCACCTTTTGTGCATTTTAGAGAGTGTTAATACTTAAATTACATAAAATTGTAATATCAATTTTTAATAGTATTACATTTAATTTATCAATTATGTTTATTGCATGAGGACTATTCATTTTTATATTTATTGCATAATACTTGTTTTTCCGTTTATCGTGGTATAAAGGAATTTCTTAGAATCGGCGAATGTTAAGTCAAAAAAGTGCTCTTTATAACTTGTTTTTAGTGAGTTTTAAAAGTTAAATTACATAAAATTGTAATATCAGTTTTAAATAGTATTATATTTAATTCGTCGTTGATATTTATTGCATTAGGACTATTCGCTTTTTTTATAATACTTGTTTCTTCATTTAATGTGGTGTAAAAGATTTTCTTTGAATTGTGAAATGTTGTGCATTTTAGAGAGTGTTATAAAATTACAGAAAATATTATTTATCAATTATTTATATGAATAAGAACAATAATTACAATAATCAGAATAATAAGTTTCTTTACAAATGCGTTAATTACCCATTCTTTATCAAAAGATTTTCGTTCCACATATAGCGACAAATAATTTTAAAATAATATATGTTTGGGATTTATGGAAACAAACTGTTTAAAATGGTTCAGGATTGCATTAGAATAAATTTCATAAATACATTTTTATGCAAATACATTTACACAATAAAAGAATAACATAAGAAGGTATTACGTAGTTTAATACATTTCAAGAAATTATTTTTTTTTAAATGTTTTCAAAAATGTAATGATTTTTTTTTTTTTTTTTTAATAGTTTTCAAAATAGCGTAGGTGTATCGAAAATTTATAATCAATAAATTTAAAAAAGCAAATAATGTGATATACTTATCACCTACTGATTTAGATGTTTCAACATTGAAAATTAATTAATATATAAAACTTGATGTAATTTAGCTGTCTATTGATTTTGATAAATTCATCTTCTGCTATATTCATAAATGCATAATTTATGTAATTTCTTTGCTTATTTTATCAATAAATGGTAAAAATATCTAATTAAAAAGGTTAATTATTAAACTCTATTACAGTTTTAATTATTTGACTGTATATTTTGATAAATACTACAATATATATTTTATTATTATATTATTGCACATGCGTATTAGTTTTAATATAGTTTTAATCAAAAAATTCAAAAAGACAAATAATGTGATATAACTTAACTTTACAAAAAAAGTAATTAATACATGAAAAAGTGAAATGCTATGTTATTAAATTTAATAATTAATTATATAATTAGTTGTATAATGTTACATAAATACATAAAAAATACAAAGTATAATTAAGTTTCTACAATATAATTAATACATAAAGAAATAAAATGTTATACAATTAGTTATATAATGTTAATAAATTTCTCCTTTGTTATATTCATAAATACATAATTTATCTAACTCTGTATTTTCTTTGCTTATTATCATAGTATCAATTAAATGGTAAAAAATATCTAATTGAAAAGGTTAATTGTTTAAACTATATTATATTTTTAATTATTTGATTGTATATTTTTTTTGATAACATGTACTATAATATATACTTTATTCATTATTCCATTATATTACATCAGTACTAGTTTTAGAATAGTTTTAATCAATAAAATGTAAAATGATTTTTTTTTTTAATTTTTATTTAATGATTAATATTTTTAAGTCTACTATCTTTAATTTTGTGCTACTTTTTTAAATTTGGAAGCTAAAATGGAGTCTTATAAAGATGTTGGGGAATAAAATATTTAGTAAAAACTTTTTGAGATAAATTAAAAGTTATTTAATTATTTTCAATTCTATCACATCTATTCATCGAAAACAACAGTAAAGAATAATAAAACTGGCAAAATATTTACTGTTTTTTCTTTCAATGCAGAAAATTGCATGAATATATTTTTTGTAGATAAATATTTGTCTTATTTTGCAAAATTAAGATAACAGAAAAATATATTAGACTTCCAGATTTTGATAAAAGATTATAATATTATCCTCAATTTATTTTTCATAAAATTTGATGGTGCTTAGAACTAATGGAACATATGTCATAGTGGAACATATGTCACTACCTAATAATGTCTAAGAGCCCTTTTCCAAATAAATATGTAGAACAAGATAGTAGATGTTCTAAACAAAAAAATAAAGTGAAGGATAAAAGGAATTTTACGTATGTAAAATAAACATAAACATCCACAAGATATTCCTTGTTAAATTTCTCAATGGTGGATGCACTTGGAATCCAATAAATAGTGGAAGTACATGTATTAATGTATCCAATTGAGGTTTGTTATACAAAGTCTTAGTTAGTTTAGCTAACTAAATAGTAATTAGTTTACTACTAATGACGCCATTGCTCAATGATATACATTCGTCCTAATTTGCGAATGAAGTTTGAGGATTTTAACTCCGTTCTTTAAAAGAATAGTTATATGTTGCTTTCGAAGATATCTTTATCAGAGCAATAATTTTAATGCTTTTATATTGTTGCATCAAATATTTCGCGCTAATATTTTTCACAAAAGTGGCATTGCAAGAATTCATTACAAATTTTATGAAGTTGATCTGGCCGAGTTTACAAGAACCCTAGCCAATATGGAAGAATATATTAAGAATATAAGAAGAATATAGAATATATTCCTTATATTCGTCTTTTTGTCTTTTTGCATTTTATTTAATTATTTCTACAATATTTACAATTATTTTTCGCATGAAAATAATTTAATTTTTTACAGCATTAAGTTACTTTTATATTCTTGTATAGTAGTCTTCTATAAGGTCACAAAATTTAAAACGGACTACTATGTTATAAAATTCTGTAAAAAAATATTTATTATTTAATAAAAACTTGCACTAAAAATTCCAGTCTAATATTTATCATAAAAGTGACATTGTAAAAATTCATTACAAATTTTATGAAATCGTTCTGGACACATTTCCATGTTTACAAAAATCCCAATTAATATAGAATAATAGTAATTTTACCGTCGAATCAACTTTTTGTAATTGCCTTTTAGCCTTTTTTACGCATTTCATTTAATTATTTCTAGTTATGTGTAGCAAGAGAAGTATTTTTTTTTGTACAGAACCATGTTGCCTTTCCTATTGTTGTATACTATATACTTCTATACTGTATAATGTATACTATATACTTCTATACTGTATACTGCATACTATATACTTCTATATTGTATAATGTATACTTCTATAAGGTCGCAAAATTTAAAACGCACTACCATGTTGTAAAATTCAGTAAAAATTTTTTATTATTTAATAATATACTAGGTTTTAAATAAAAATAATTTTCTGATAATGATACGAAAAGTCGGCATGCTTAAAAATACTTTAAAGTAGACAAAAAAAACATAACAACAATCTTATTTGTGCATGTGACAATAAACCTGAAACATTTGAAAGAAGCCATAAAAATATTTTTTTATTAGAAACAGGAGGATTTTTGTACGTAGAGAAGTTTTAAAGTCTTATTACGACTGAAAGATTAGTATGCTTTTATTTTTAGATTCTCCTTCGCGAGTTTCTTTAAATCATAACTGACACATTCAAAACATCGATGAATTTTCCATATGTACCCGGAATAAACAAATAAGCATGCAAGAAAATTAATTAATATGTATGCATCGTTGACAATTTTTATGTTCTCTTTCAGTTCTTTGAGAAACAAGCGCACACAAGTCCACAAAAATCTTTTCTTCGCCATGTGCGCCCAAGTCTTTGTACGCCTCATCCTCTACACAGACCAGTGGCTGTCAAGAGAATCAATAGACAATGCAATTAACAAGAGTTCGCATCAGTACAGCATAGAAAACGTTGTAAGTATCCCGGATTTTTAACAACAATCTAATTTATGTTATAGTACATACTTTTATATTTGTCCAGTAAATATTTAATGCACTGTCTTCTTTAAAATCCAAAAAGTAATCTAAAGAATTTTCATAATATTTCTTTAAGAAATATTCTTCTCTGTGGGAAAAAAACATGTATTAATTATTTAAAATAATAGTTAATTGGATTTTTTTAGTTTTTAAAAGTATTTCACAATATACAAATATAACTTGCAATGGCTTTTGTTGAATATTTTATGCATTCTATGATAAGGAATGGAAATTAAAAATATATTTCTTTGTAGAGAAAGATTGTTTTTAAGGAATTGTTGATTAACTTTTCAGCCATGCTTAAACATTACACAAGAACATATAAATTTCACTAGACATTTTGAAAAGTGATATTTATTTTGCTCTAAAATTAAATACATAAATTATAACTTATGGACCAAAAGTCCATATACTTCTGAATTTTCTAATAGCTTTTTAGCAAATGAAGGCACATAGTTACATTAGAGGTGAATATGAAGTTAAGTTTATATTATTCCTACAGTGCCAAATGTCAAACTTACAGTATTAATTTTAATTATGTGTACCAAAGAAGATGCATTTTCCTTTCCTGTTTCCAAAATAATTTTCACTAAGAAGTTTTAAGGAAAAGAAGGGAGGTGTTCAAAAAGGTGTTATAAAAAAGTCGCCATTTTCCTTTTCTGTCGTCTTCGTTAAAAATGATTTTCATCAGAAAAGGTTTGGTTTGTCTCTCTACGGTCCTTTTGTGCACACTTTAGATTAATTATACCGGCACCTACAGTTTAAGCTGGATTCCGAACCATTAACACACATCCATGCCAACGCCAGGATTCGAACCTGATGCCTGTGGTACCAAAGGTCAGAGATCTAGACAATTGCCATCAGGAAAGAAAATAAGTTTTGAGAAGTTCAAAGGAAATCAGTTTTAAGGAAATTAAGAAAGTTTCAAGAAGTTTAATGGAAAAGAAAGAAGTTTCAAAAGTTAAAAGAAAGAAGTTTCAAGAAGTTCAAGGGAAATTAGTTCAAAGGAAAAGGAAATTAAGGAAGTTTCAAGAAGTTTAAAGGAAAGAAAGGAAGTTTCAAGAAGTTCAAAGGAAAGGACGGAAGTTTCAAGAAGTTCAAAGGAAAAGAAAAGAAGTTTCAAAAGTTCAAAGGAAATTAGTTTTAAGGAAATTAAGGAAGTTTTAAAGGAAAGAAAGGAAGTTTCAAGAAGTTTAAGGAAAGAAAGAAGTTTCAAGAAGTTCAAAGGGAAAAGAAAGAAGTTTCAAGAAGTTCAAAGGAAAGGAAAGAAGTTTTTAAGGAAATTAAAGAAGTTTCAAGAAGTTTTAAGGAAATTAAGGAAGTTTCAAGAAGTTTAAAGGTTTCAAAAGAAAGGAAGTTTCAAGAAGTTCAATGGAAATTAAGGAAGTTTAAAGAAGTTTAAAGGAAAGACGGAAGTTTCAAGAAGTTCAAAGGAAAGGAAAAAAAGTTTTAAGAAGTTCAAAGGAAAGAAAGGAAGAGTAATATTTCAAATTAATCAAAGGAAGAGCAATATTTCAAAAAAAGTGACATTTTCCCTTTCTGTCGTTTTCATTACAAAGTATTCTCATCAGAAAAAGAATTTCAAGAAAAGGAGAGAAGTTTCAAAGAAATAATTTAAAGGTGTTTAAAGGAAAAAGAGTTTCATTATCGAACACTATTTCAAAGAACGCTGGGGATTGCATTAAGTTTTTTTAATTAAATATTTAACAAGAAGTAAACCAAATAAGATGACGATTCGAAATTAAATGAAGAAATTATGAGTAACTGTTGCTTTAACGGAAAGGCATTAAAGTGTTATTTCTAAAGTGGAAGAATTGATTGCCGAAAATATTAAGGAGTTCTTACTCGAATCTCAAATTGCTGTAGATAACACTGCCAAGTTGGAGTTCCATACTAATCATGCAATATGTTGAGAGGAAACGAAATTTCATGTGCACAACATTAAAATTGTGAAGAAATCGAAAGGAACTTATAATATTAAGAGGATACCCTACCTCTATAAGTGCAATAAGATGTCAGCTTAAATTATGCGAACACAAGGATGGTCTGCACTTTGAGCATTGACTGTGATTCTATTTTTAGAACATGTATTGAAAACTGTATGCATGAATTCAACCACACATATTAAGTATGTCCTTTTATTTAGGAAAACGTTATTAATAAATTCATGGGTGCATCGATTTTTAGATCAATAGGAACATAACCTGCAGCAGTTCCTCAAAAATGTACTTAAAGAAATCTGGCGAATTAATAAGAATCATCGGGCCTGAATGGCCGAGTGTCTAGCGCTCTGGCGCTCGGTACCACAGGTTTCGGGTTCGAGTCCCAGCGGTGCCATGGATGTTTGTATTGGTTCGGAATCCACTTTAAGTCGTAGGTCTCGGTCTCCTATGACTGTCAGAATCTGAATTCTACCTACGGATGCTCCATCGAAACAGAAGCTACATCACTCTTCCCTCCTTCCATGAGGAATAAGACAACAACAACAATGAGATTCAACAATTGAAACGTGTTTGAAAAAAACCATATTGTTTAAACTTGATGACATAAATAGTTTTTTAAAAATAGGGCAATGCAGATTAATTCATCAGTTGAGCAAAAGCTATCTAAACCCTGGAGCCCATCATTGATTTTCTTGTAATTCTTTTATCGTTTATCAATTTTACATTAAAAAAAACGTATAAAACACAGATCATGATCAAGTTTATTTTTTTTAGGTAATCGTTTAATTATTAAGAGAATATTGTATTCATTGTTTTCCAGTTAATTGAAAACTAAGAGAAATTGTAACATTCAACAACACGATATCTTGGACGCAAGATCTCGACATTATTTTCTTAGATTACTTCTTTCTTTACGTAGATTATTTTATTTTATTTCTTTCCTAACAGCAAGAACCTAAATTCGGGTAACTGTCAACGATATTAGCCATTGGTTTGAATGTTAGCCAGAATGTTTGTTTCAAGAATTCCTTACTTATTTATAGATTTATCAATATTGCACATAAAAAAACCATATATATTTATCAATCAACACATATTTCCTTTTATGAAAATTAAAAAAAATAAATATTGATCATTTGCATAACTTTTTTTGCACTAGATTCCTACAAAAATTGAAATAAATTCTGAAGAAAATTAAATCAATGCAATATTACGAATTGATATCTTCCTGTGATATATATATACATATATATATATATATATATATATGTTTGTGTGTATATGTGTGGGTGGGTGTTTGTGTGAAAGACAGACAGAAATTGAGACACTTCAGAATTCTTGTAGACATTGAGTTAGAGTTCTTGTAAGTTAGCAAGTTCTTGTGAATAAGTGTCTTTATAAGTTCTTGTACGGCCAACGGCCGTACCATGCTGAATATACCGGTTCTCGTTAGATCACCGAAGTCAAGCATCATTGGGCGCGGTCAGTACTTGGGTGGGTGACCACCTGGGAACACCGCGTGCCGTTGGCAAAATTTGGGACCTGAATGGCCGAGTGTCTAGCGCCCTGGCGCTCGGTGCTACAGGTTTCGGGTTCGAATCCCGGCGGTGCCATGGAAGTTTGTAGTGGTTCGTAATCCACTTTAAGCCGTAGGTCCCGGTCTCCTATGACTGTAAGAGCGTCACGGAGCAAAAGTCAGACTTCTACCTACGGGTGCTTCATCACAACAGAAGCTGCTTCCACCCCCTTCAATCATGAGTACGTATGGGCTCGTGGGCTTGGCCAGCCAAGTGGGATAAGAAACAACAACAACATAAGTTCTTGTAACATTTGCTAGAATGTTATGATTTTGTTATGCGGCGTGATTATGTTTCTGAATTCCATAAAATTTTATTTTTAAGTTTATTCCTTTTAAGGCCTTATATGAACAGCTATTCAGCATATTGTTAATTGTACTTAAATTTTAAAACTAAATTACCATTCTTATTACTTATAAACATACAGCTCATTTCTATAAATTTCTGTAAGTGTAATAACCTTTTTTACCGATTATTAATCGTAATTAAAAATATCTTAAATACAATCCATATCAAAATCAATATTAAACACATTAAAACTGTAAGTACATTCTAAAATAATAAATATTTTTTCAACAGCTTTTATTATAATTTTTAGTTTAAATTTTCCAATAATATTTGCTAGATGAATCTTTGTTAGTCTTCCTTTTCTTCTTTCAGATAACACAAACTTCTATCCTTACTCTATAATCATTTTACGTCCCAACTTATCATAATAAGTTCAATCAATAAATACCCCATCGTAGAATTAAGGAGAAAAATTATATTGCAAAAATAATTTTTGAATAATTAAAGCATTCTTTAAAACAACAACTTAATATAAAAGAATGCAAAAAAAATATAAATAATGGAATTAGTTGTAAAATTGCTGTAAATCTTAAAAAATTGTTTTGTTATTCAATAGAATGGAAAAATTAATATTCAAATAATTTATAAAAATATTAAAAAAAATTTTCGGCAAAATGTTTTAACTTTTATAAATACGAATGCTAAATATCTGAAAAACATTTCTAGTTTTCATGATATGTAATTTATTCTTTTTGATATTTCTGTTTTGTGAGATTCGTTTTTCAAATGAAATTGAATTTGAAAATAAATTTCCCATAAGACAATCGTTATTATAAAATAGTCACTTTCTTTGCTCTTTCATTAAATAAGTCATAATAGTAAATATATATTTTTGTATGTTACTTTATATATAAAATAAATATTAACAATAATATATAAATATTATTTTGAGTATTTTTATTTGAATGATATGTTTATCATTAGATTCCAACGTAATACAATGTGGTAATTTATTCTATTAAATAAACTGCTGTAAAATTAAAATTTTTATACAATACAATGCTAAATTAAGCACGATTTTTTTTTTATTGGAAGTAACTTCTGTAAATTTAAATATATTTTAATGCAAATTGAAAAGCTCAAGAGGTTATAAAGTTGTCATAACTAGAATTAAATTATGTTTATTTTTTAAATAAACTTTTTCTTATACAAGATTACCCCTCCTGTTTTAGCAGTTTATATACACTTAATGCATTTTAATAATTTTCTTACAGTTTAAAAAATTATTAACTATACCCAAATAAAATAGAAAATTATCGTGCATACTACATATTCATATGTTTTGTGCAATTAAATATATTTTTTAAATATTATCATTTGTGTATGAAGTCCAGGATTCCAAACAAAATAGTAATGTAAAACTTAATAAAATTAAAAACATATATAACAAGTGGCTCATTTAACGCTGTAACTATTGAATGATAATCTTTCTACGACTATTGTACAAGATTGGTATTCTTGTAATGTCATTTTCCTCATGATTTCAAAAACAGTTTGTTTTCTTATACAATAGCACCAATCATTTCTGACTTTTTATGGGTTTAACAATGCGAAATAATGCAAATAGGCGTATAACCACGATGTTTCATAATTTGTTTGAGGAGAAAAATAATATGCCAGAAAATAAAATTAAGTTTTGTAAAATATTTTATAAAACATTCTTTACTGGATTTTTTTTTTTTTTTGTTTCTAATGAATTATCTTAAAAAACGAACCATTATAGAACTCAACATTTAAGTACTTTTAATATAGTTAATTATGTACAAAACTGTAAGTATTTAAATAACAAGGTCCTTTCAGATTTTTTTTTGACTTGACTAGGTGCTTTGAGATTTATGCTCGCTGATGCTGCTTTATCACAATTTATCCCAAAGCTGTTAAAATATTACAGACAAAAGGTCCTTTCATTATTTATTTATCCAGGATAAAGAAATATGCCAGAAAATAAAACTGAGATTTGTAATATTTTACAAAATTTGTTTATTGAATATTGGAAGATTCCTTTGAGGCAGTTTCAGCCACGGGTACTTGATAACATCTTCCCTATCTGAGGGTAAAAATGCAATGGAATTGGAATAGACTGAAACAAGCCCTAGTTGGAATCGATATTCACCGATTTGGAAATTACATTATATATGGATAATAGATATTTTTAGATTTATATGTGAGTTGTGTGAGTTACGCGTTTTTACCAAGGATTTATCCGACCGCCTGTCTCTTCTATTTCTTCCGTAGCCTTTCTGGCAAGTCTGAGGGTCATCAATGTTTTTATCATTTCTGTGTTTCTTTGCAATTTGTGGTATGCAGCTGTTTTCTTCGATTGTAATGTGATCGCAGATTTCTACAACGAGGTTAAAAGAGTCATCCGAAGGGACAGAGTTTAGAATATTGCCAAGAGGTTCAATGTGATGATAGAGAAGATCTTTCTCTTCATCATTTGATTTTACATTGTCCTCTTGAGAAATAGGTGTGTGAAGAATCACTGATTGTGCTAAAGTCTATTAACCGAGTCAAGTATTGTTGTGTTAAAATGAAATAATGAAAAGGTAAACTAGAGTCATATTTAAAAGGGAACATGAACATGCACTTCAATAGTGATACTTCATCACATCTTTTTAGTGATCCGATGTAATGTAAGCGATTTTATTAGTGATGTGTGAACATTTCGGATAGAAATTTGGATATTATTTATTAGAATTGCTGTTAGTAGTTTGGAATGAGGACACTTACAAAGTTCAGCGCTGAGAATCGAGGCAGGATCATTTTTTTTTTTTTTTTTTTTTGTTCTAATTTAGTGAATTATTTATTATCTAAAATGGAAATAGAGCGAATTAAAGTGAAACGCAAATGTTTACAAATGATTTTCAGTAAACACATAACTAATATAGAAAATGCGATGGGAACCGAAATTTCTGATGGAAACACAAAAGAAATTAAAATTAATGAGATTTTGAGTGTAAACTCTCAGCTCACGGAGAAATTAAATGATTTAATTAAGGGAGACGATGAAGTACAATTAAAATGGAAATAAGTGATATAGCGGCTGCAATAGCTTCAAGCGAAGAATACAAAGATAAAAGTATTGAGAAAAAAATTTATATTGAAAGGTGTTTAGAAACTTTATATGATAAATAGCAAAGCGAAATTTAAATAAGGACAAACGACGCTTGTGATGAATTATCACTACTGAGGTGCATTTTCATGTATTGTTTATTCAAATATGACTCCAATTTGCATTTGCATTATTTTATTTAACACAATTAACACAAAACACCTGACAACACTCACAATTTACATATAAATCTATAAAAATCTATTTATAACATTTCCAAACCAGTTTATACCGATTCCAAATGAGGTCTTGATTCAGCCAATTTTAATCTGATATTCCCCCTTCTGGATAGGGGAGATATGAGTTATGGTTTCCCTCTTGCAGGGATTATCAAGTACCCCTGGCTCGAGTTGCCACAACCCAAATAGACCTCATTACTCCAATACCAAACGGGTATTTAGGCAATAATCTAGAGCCGAAGTTCTAGCAATATTGCTGCCTTTTCAAATTTTTCATATTCACTATTCCTGCCTTTTCAATATTTTAACGACGTGCACATCTTTGAATGTGCATATAACAAAGGGTTTTCAATATTTATTCATCCAGGGAAAAATATATGATAGAAAATAAAACTGAAATTTATAAAAGTTTCTTTAACATTTGCTTAGTAGATAATTGGAGTCTTCCTGCTTCTAACGTACTTGGTTAATATTCTCCTAATACTAGTACCATTTTGTTCATAACTTAAGAAATGGATTAAAGGACAACTTGATATTTAACAGCAATCTTTTTAATATATTTAATGAAGTGCAAAGATGCAAATTTGAATATAGCTACGGTCATTCCTTATTTGTTATCTAAGGGTAAAAAACATGTATAAAAATAATAAATTAATTCTTCTTCTTCTTCTTCATTGTCGCAACGACCCCATCGGAGGCAATTTCGTCTGCCTACCGGCAGATTTCGAGACAGCAGAAGTTTTCTTCCTACAGTGTAGGTTTGTCAGCTCTGCTCGCAACACTTTACAGTTATATACGGTTTAAAGTTGATTCCAAACCACTACAAACATCCATGGCATGGCTGGAACTTGAACCCGAAATCTGTGGCATCGTGCGCCAGAGCGCTAGTCACTCAGCCATCAGGCTCCAGATATCTTATAAAAGACAAATCAATTCAATCCGATAATATCACCAATAAGGAAAAAATAATTATTTCTTGCTGGATTCTTCGAGAAGAATTGATTGATACTTGCATCTGAAGAAATTAAGAGATATCCTATGAAATCATATAAATATACAGAATAATAGCTAAATATAATATTATTGATAATACCATTTTAAAATGTATCAAAAAGTATAAAGCAAAGTATTTTAACATTTATTGCTGTGCTTTAAATTGAATGATTTATATTATTCGCGATATTTTTCAGATTTACCACTTCTGATTATTATTTACAGCTAATATTATATTATTTTTGTAAAGAAAAATCATTTCATAAAAAAATTTGAATAATAAGTAATAGATACATTAAAAATTCTTTTAAACTAAATGTTCATCAAAAAAAAGCTTTATAAATGTCATTTTTTACTTTTATATAAAGTTTCTTTTTAAATAAACTGTTCTTCAATATTATTTTTCTTAAAACAAATTTACATCTTAATAAGTTTTTAAAGAACTACCTTTGGTATTTAATATAAATTTTTATAAAAGAATAAATAATTTACCAAAATTATCCATTACACTTTTTCAATTGAACGTAAAATAATTTACATGTAATTGGAAAAGTATAATTAACTATTATGATATAGTTACTCTAGCATTAACTACATCATAATAGTTAATCTTAATGATTCTTCATATCGTAATACATCTTTTTGATGCGAATAATTAAAGATAAATATAATAGAATTTTACCAAGCGAATAGTTTTGAGTCATTTAAAAGCGCAAGTTTAACTTTTGAAGCAAAATAACAAATAAAATAAAAAGTAATATAAACGAAAGAAACCGTCCTAAATATCATTCTATTCTTTAAATCAATTTTCATTAAATATAAAGAGATCATTTCTAAAACTTCACTCTTACGGTATTTCGCGACAAATCTTTATTTTATTTGAGCTATCATTGCTATTACCCAATTAATTTAAATGAAAAAGGAAACATACTTGGTTAATTCAATTATTTTATGTGTATACAAAAATTCCATTAAACTAATGGCATTTAATTGTAATTGAATGCATAATTAAATACGATGAGTGTTTTAGAATTCAAATTCCAGTTCCCAATTGTTGAAAGTAGAATAATAATGAATGATTAACCATAAATTTCTAGAGAATTTTAAATTAGATTATTATTAATTTACCCGTTATTATTAACAAGAACTTAATTTGTTTTTAACCTTCTGGGCTAAAACGGTTTTTCAATTTTTATATCACGACTTCATTAAACGTTCTGAATGCTCATAATTATTTAAAATAAAATATTTTCATTTTTTATAGCTTCGAAATAAATATAATAAATTCCATGAACTATTAATTCAATTTTATTTATGTTTTAGAGGTAATTTTCAACACTAGCTTAGGCATAAATATATTTAATTTGTCAGAATTCGTTATTGCTACAACTAAATATCCATCTAACAAGCATTTCAAATGTAATTTATAACAATGTATTAATATAATTACAAATGTAATTTATAACGCTTTAAATTTAAAAGCAATGTTGTTCTCAAATAAAATGTTCTTTAAAATTATTTTTCATAAAGCAAATTTGCATCTAATAAGTTTTTAAAGAGTTATCATTGACATTTAATATAATTTTTTTATAAAAGAATAAATAATTTACCAAAATTATCCATTAACCTTTTTAAATTGCATATAAAAAATTAACTATATCATAATAAGTAATCTGGGCCTGAATGGCCGAGTGGCTAGCGCTCTGGCGCTCTGTACCACAGGTTTCGGGTTCGGGTGCCGTGGTTCGGAATCCACTTTAAAAAAGTAGGTCCCGGTCTAATAGGATCGTAGAGTGTTGCGGGGGCATTGTTACTCCGCGTCCGTAGCTTATCTTCAAGTTACACGCGCCCCCTGGGTCATGCAAATTGAGTACATCTGTGCAGCACTTGCCTTAAGGCATCCAAGACGTCTGTGTTTGCCAGCTGCATTAGAAAGAAAAAATAATAAGTAATCTTAATGATTCTTCATGTCATAATAAATCATCTTTGTGTGAATAATTAAAAATAACTATAATAGAAATTTAACAAACTAATAGTTTTGAGGTACTTTGAAACCCAAGTTTTACTTTTTGAAGTAAAACAGCAAATAAAATAATTATAATATAAAATAAAAAATAGCAAAGAAAGAAACTACCCTAAATATCATTCTATTCTTGAAATCAATTTTCATAAAATATAAAGAGATCATTTCTAAATGTTTACTCGTAAGGTATTTCACGACAAATGTTTGTTTTATATGAACTATGCATTGCTATTACTCAACTGATTTAAATTAAAAAGTAAACATGCTTGGTTAATTCGATTATTTTATGTGTATACAAAAATCCCATTAAACTAATGGCATTTAATTGTAATTGAATACATAATTAAATAACATGAGTGTTTTTGAATTCAAATTCCATCTCAGAATTGTTGGAAGTAGAATAATAATGAATCATTAACTATAAATTGTTAGGGAATTTTAAATTAGATTATTATTAATTTACGTTATTATTAACAAATACTTAATTTGTTTTTGGCCTTCTGGGCTAAAACGATTTTTCAACTTTTATATCATTACTTCATTAAACGATCTTAATGCTCATAATTAATAAAATAAAATATTTTCTTATTATAGCTTTGAGTTAAATAAAATTAATTCCACGAACATTTAATTCAATTCTATTTATGTTTTTGAGGTAATTTTCAACACTAGATTTGGCATAAATATAATTAATCTGCCAGAATCCGTTATTGGGGCAACTAAATATTCATCAAACAAGCATTATAAATGTAATTTATAACCTTGTAATATGTAATTTATAATCACATTTTTTATATATAAAAGTGTTTCATGTTTAATTAATATCAGCACCAAAATGTGTGGCGAAGAGAACATGACACACTTCGAAATGATTTTAATGGTAATCATGAGATATTGTACAAAAGAGAAAATAAATAAATTCCTCCACAATGCAATATGAATATGCCTGAAAGGAGGCCTAATGGCCAATTGTCTAGCCGCCTGATCTTTGGTACACAAATTGAACTGATTTAACAATAGGCCTAAAACTGATTAAGCCTAACGGTAAAATTTGGAAGACATACTAATTCAATGCAAAACAAATAAAGTAATTAGCTGTGAAGCTATTTCTTCTTCTTTATTGGTGCAACAATCCTATGGTAGCCCAAAGCCGTCTATCTACTAGCAAATTTCGACACAGGTGATATTTTTTTTTTACGGGATAGGATTGTACCCCAATGCCCGACGATCTACAGTCATGTTAGACTGGGACCTTAAGATTTAAAGTGGATTCAGAACCATTACAAATATCCATGCTACCACCGAGACTCGAACACTCAATCAGTGGTAGCCACACCAAATGTGTAGCTATTTTTCAACCAAAAACATATGATTTTGTGGAAAACGAATTTAATTAAAATTACTAAATATATTCGATTAATTTTAAAATAGTTCAATATCGTGCCAAATAATTAAGACACCTAATAATAATAATAAAATTTTTAAAAAATAGTTTGTGAAACGCCATAGAAAAACAAACATATATAATATAGTTAATTATTTTTTAATAGATTTTTAATAAAATGCACATTCATTTTAGCCTTTCAAAATTCGTATTTATCTATCCGATTATTTTTAAAATAGTTCAATATTTTGCGGAAGAATCACGATACCAAATAATAATAAACTAAAACAAAATAAAAATTTGGGAATTGCCTTTGAAAAAGAAAAGCAATTACATAGATTAAAAGAAGTAAAACAAAAAAAAATGTTCTAGATTTCTTCATAATAAAATATACTGTCATTTTAGCTTTTAAAAATTTGTATTTATCTATTAGATTATTTTTAAATTGCTCAATATTATTAGAAACAATCATGACACCAAATAAAAAATTAAATTAAAAAACATTTTGAGAAACCCCATAGAAAAAGAAAATAGTTATATAGTTTAAATATTGAAACAAAAAAAAATGCTCTAGATCTCTTCGTAATAAAATATCCATTCATTTTAGCTTTTCAAAACTTTTATTTATCTACTCAACTTTCCAAATTTAGAATGTTCTAGAATAATTAATGTATATATATATATATATATATATATATGTATATGTATGTGTGTGTTTGTGTCGCCTGATTGCAGATGAGATCAGCTTAAATATCATTAAAAACACGTCAACATGAAAAATCAATTTAATTACGATATGACCCAAAGTTTCGATGAAACAAATTAATTAATGAATATCTTAAAGAAGTATAATTCACTGCAACTTTTGGTTTTATCATTTGCTTCTCAGTTTCTTTTCTATATTCTTCTTAAATATTCTGTATTGCTTATGTGACTAGAAATTGGGCTTTTAGGCACACACATCTGCTGACTACACGTCACTTTAGAAACTTCATTATTTCTTACGCACGACGTTGCTTATATTGCAATGTAGTCGCAGTAAACAATTCTTCTTTTATTCTTAAAAGGAAAGTTTTCTTGGAAAAAAAGACTTCGATGGAGCTTGAATACGTTACAGGAAATGTATTTTCCACTTAGCTATCGACAGCTGTAAAGTTTTATTTTACTTTCGATATTTGTTCCAGTTATTAAATTCGATTTTCATATCGCTAGTGTATCTTTTAAAGTTTTGTAAATTCATTTTTGTTGAAAAGAGCATTAGATGAGTTTTCTTAGTTATATTTTGTTTTTGTTTTTCTAGTGTATAAAGAAAGATTTTGAATTCGATATTTATAAGCATTATATTATAAAAATAAATAAATTTTGAATTTCTTTTGCAACTGTTGAGTGTATAAATATCAAATGTAATTTAAATTCGAAAAAAGTGTTTTATATTTGTTTTTTATTTAATTCTTATGGGAAACTTGAAAAGTTTTAAATTGTTTATTTCTTATCAAGAAAATGTTTGCTTGTAATTGAAAAGTTCATGCATTTACACTAAGTTCCACTTATATATATATATATATATATATATATATATATATACATAATAAAACAAAAAAATGCTCTAGATTTCTTTATAGAAAAATGTAAATTTTTTTTTGCCTTTTAAAATTTTTGTTTATTTATTCGATTATTTTTAAAATAGTCAATGTTATGCATACAAATCACGACACCTAATAATAATAAAATAAATTAAAAAACAATTTGTGAAACGCCATAGAAAAACATATATAATTTGAAAAAAATTAAACAAACAAAAATGTTTTAGACTTCTACAAAATAAAATATATATTCATTTTAATCTTTCAAAGTTTTTTCTTATCTATTAAATTTTTTAAATTTAGAATATTGTATAATATGTAACGAATACATAAATTCCCATATCCACTGTATCAAGAGTGTGCCGAGAGTATGAAATTTCAGGCATAACATCCCACCATGGACAGCGCAGTGGTCGACCGCCTGCACTTAACGACCGAGACCGGCGACGTTCGCAAAGAGTCGTAAATTCTAACAGACAAGCAACACTGCGTCAAATAACCGCAGAAATCAATGGGGACGTACAAGGGACTTGTCTGTTAGAACTGTGCGGAGAAATTTGGCTTTCTTGGGCTATTCCAGCAGAAGACCGACTCGAGTGCCTTTACTGACAGAACGACATCGCTTTGCAGCGACTCTCGTGGGCACGTGAGCATATCGGCTGGTCCCTAGATGAATGGAAAACCGTGGCCTGGTCCGATGAGTCACGATTTCAGTTGGTAAGAGCTGATGGTAGGTTCGAGTGTGGCGCAGACCCCACGAAGCCATGGACCCAAACTGTCAGCAAGGCACTGTTCAAGCTGGTGGTGGCTCCGTAATGGTGTGGGCTGCTTTTTTTCATGGCATGGACTTGGTCCTCTGGTGCGACTGGACCGAACATTGACTGGAAATGCTTATGTTCAGCTACTTGGAGATCACTTGCAGCCATTCATGGACTTCATGTACCCAAACAACGATGGGATTTTTATGGATGACAATGCGCCATGTCACCTGGCCACAACTGTTCGTGATTGGTTTGAAGAACATTCTGGACAATTCCAACGAATGATCTGGCCACCTAGATCGCCCGACATGAATCCCATCGAGCATTTATGGGACATCATCGAGAGGTCTTTTCGTGCCCAAAATCCTGCACCATCAACGCTTTCACAATTATGGACGTCTATCGAGACAGCATGACCTCAATATTCCTGCAGAAGACTTCCAACGACTTGTTGAGTCCATGCCACGTCGAGTTGCTGCACTTCGCCGGGCGAAAGGGAGGGCCGACACTGAATATGTTACAGGAAATGTATTTTCCGTTTAGCTATCGACAGCTGTAAAGTTTTATTTTCTTTTCGATATTTGTTCCAGTTATTAAATTCGATTTTCATGTCACTAGTGTATCTTTTTAATGTTTTGTAAATTCATTTTTGTTGAAAAGAGTATTAGATGAGTTTTCTTAGTCACGTTTTATTTTTATTTTTCTAATGCATTAGAAAAGATTGTGAATGCGAAATCTTTTGAAAGGAAGCTTTATTTTATTTAAAAAGAAATTGATTTGAATCCAAACTGTTGAGCTTAAATGTAGTATAAACATCGAATGTAATTTAAATTCAAAAGATACATCAGATTTGCTTTTTATTTAATTCTTATGGAAGTTGAAAAGATTTAAAAATGTTTATTTCTTATCACGAAAATGTTCGCCTGTAATTGCAAAGTTCATGCATTTCACTCATTTTACAATTCAATTTCAGCATAAATATTTTTACTGTTCCTGTATTTAGACTATCAGACAATTACAGTTCTCAAAAAGTATTTAGTAGGGCAATAAATTAATAGCAAGTTAACTAATCTATCATACAAAATAACTTGTGTTACTTCACTTTTAATTAAAATATGGTAAATCTTTCAAATCTCAAATTGACAGCTGAATTTTCTTTTTTCCTTAATAAAAGTAAAAAATTATACTAAAACTGTTGACATGGTGATCAAAATAAATATTTAAAGCAATTTTGTTTTAATTTTTACATCCAATCACTTCAGTTTTAACTCCTCTTTTTGGAATTATTTTTTTGATTGGAAAGTATTTTCCATAAGTATTGTAATTTGAAATACATTTTATAAAATAGTATTTTAGTGCCATTCTTAAACTGATTTAAATAAAAAACAATCAAGACAGAGAGTTTGCAATAGTCAATTACAGATAGTTAAAGAACCGTAATTCAAAAGTATTCAATTTCTTTCGAATACATGCCAACATACACAGCATAAACACCAACACACGCACAGCATACATTCACACATACATACACACGCAGCATGCATTCACACACATACATACATACACAGTATACACACACATATACTGTTTCCGTTTATTATATACAGTGCTGATAATCCATATGTTCATATGCATATTCATTCATTCATATTCTAAAGAGCGTCTTCAGTATATGCTAACATATGTGTATGCAATACATGAATTTTAATGTTTTCAAAAATTAAAACTACACGATATTAAACAAAAATAAATAAACATCGAAAAATTAATATAGTATTACAATCATATAGATTATAAATTTGGTGTACAAATCTGCGACCGTTGTAATTGTTATTAAATAATTAGGTTTCTGATTAGGGCAGCATGGCTATCTGGTCAAACATATACGTTTCACATATATACAGTGCTGATAATCCATATGTTCATATGCATATTCATTCATTCATATTCTAAAGAGCGTCTTCAGTATATGTACATATGTGTAAGGCAATACATGAATTTTAATGTTTCAAAATTAAAACTACACGATATTAAACAAAAATAAATAAACATCGAAAAATTAATATATATTACAATCATATATAGATTATACCTATAAAATAAATCTGCGACCGTTGTAATTGTTTATTAAACAATTAGGTTTCTGATTAGGCAGCATACATTCACACACATATACTGTTTCCGTTTATTATATACAGTGCTGATAATCCATATGTTCATATGCATATTCATTCATTCATATTCTAAAAGAGCGTCTTCAGTATATGCTTAACATATGTGTATGCAATACATGAATTTTAATGTTTTTCAAAAATTAAAAACTACATGATATTAAACAAAATAAATAAACATCGAAAAATTAATATAGTATTACAATCATATAGATTATACCTATAAATAAATCTGCGACCGTTGTAATTGTTTATTAAATAATTAGGTTCTGATTAGGCTTACATCCACACACATATACTGTTTCCGTTTATTATATACAGTGCTGATAATCCATATGTTCGCATGCATATTCATTCATTCATATTCTAAAGGCGTCTTCCAGTATATGTAACATATGTGTATGTAATACATGAATTTTAATGTTTCAAAAATTAAAACTACACGATATTAAACAAAATAAATAAACATCGAAAAATTAATATAGTATTACAATCATATATAGATTATACCTATAAAATAAATCTGCGACCGTTGTAATTGTTATTAAATAATTAGGTTTCTGATTAGGCAGCATACATCCACACACGCATATACTGTTTTCCGTTTATTATAGCACAGTGCTGATAATCCATATGTTCATATGCATATTCATTCATTCATTATTCTAAGAGCGTCTTCCAGTATATGTAACATATGTGTATGCAATATGAATTTAATGTTTCAAAAATTAAAACTACACGATATTAAACAAAATAAATAAACATCGAAAAATTAATATAGTATTACAATCATATATAGATTATACCTATAAAATAAATCTGCGACCGTTGTAATTGTTATTAAATAATTAGGTTTCTGATTAGGCAGCATACATCCACACACATATACTGTTTCCGTTTATTATATACAGTGCTGATAATCCATATGTTCATATGCATATTCATTCATTCATATTCTAAAGAGCGTCTTCCAGTATATGTAACATATGTGTATGCAATACATGAATTTTAATGTTTCAAAAATTAAAACTACACGATATTAAACAAAATAAATAAACATCGAAAAATTAATATAGTATTACAATCATATATAGATTATACCTTTAAAATAAATCTGCGACCAATTGTTATTAAATATTAGGTTTCTGATTAGGCAGCATACATTCACACACATATACTGTTTCCGTTTATTATATACAGTGCTGATAATCCATATGTTCATATGCATATTCATTCATTCATATTCTAAAGAGCGTCTTCCAGTATATATGTAACATATGTGTATGCAATACATGAATTTTAATGTTTCAAAATTAAAACTGCACGATATTAAACGAAAATAAATAAACATCGAAAAATTAATATAGTATTACAATCATATATAGATTATACCTTTAAAATAAATCTGCGACCGTTGTAATTGTTATTAAATTATTAGGTTTCTGATTAGGCAGCATACATTCACACACATATACTGTTTCCGTTTATTATATACAGTGCTGATAATCCATATGTTCATATGCATATTCATTCATTCATATTCTAAAGAGCGTCTTCCAGTATATGTAACATATGTGTATGCAATACATGAATTTTAATGTTTCAAAAATTAAAACTACACGATATTAAACGAAAATAAATAAACATCGAAAAATTAATATAGTATTACAATCATATATAGATTATACCTTTAAAATAAATCTGCGACCGTTGTAATTGTTATTAAATTATTAGGTTTCTGATTAGGCAGCTTACATTCACACACATATACTGTTTCCGTTTATTATATACAGTGCTGATAATCCATATGTTCATATGCATATTCATTCATTCATATTCTAAAGAGCGTCTTCCAGTATATGTAACATATGTGTATGCAATACATGAATTTTAATGTTTCAAAATTAAAAACTACACGATATTAAACGAAAATAAATAAACATCGAAAAATTAATATAGTATTACAATCATATATAGATTATACCTATAAAATAAATCTGCGACCGTTGTAATTGTTATTAAATAATTAGGTTTCTGATTAGGCAGCTTACATTCACACACATATACTGTTTCCGTTTATTATATACAGTGCTGATAATCCATATGTTCATATGCATATTCATTCATTCATATTCTAAAGAGCGTCTTCCAGTATATGTAACATATGTGTATGCAATACATGAATTTTAATGTTTCAAAAATTAAAACTACACGATATTAAACGAAAATAAATAAACATCGAAAAATTAATATAGTATTACAATCATATATAGATTATACCTATAAAATAAATCTGCGACCGTTGTAATTGTTATTAAATAATTAGGTTTCTGATTAGGCAGCTTACATTCACACACATATACTGTTTCCGTTTATTATATACAGTGCTGATAATCCATATGTTCATATGCATATTCATTCATTCATATTCTAAAGAGCGTCTTCCAGTATATGTAACATATGTGTATGCAATACATGAATTTTAATGTTTCAAAAATTAAAACTACACGATATTAAACGAAAATAAATAAACATCCCGAAAAATTAATATAGTATTACAATCATATATAGATTATACCTATAAAATAAATCTGCGACCGTTGTAATTGTTATTAAATAATTAGGTTTCTGATTAGGCAGCTTACATTCACACAATATATCTATTTCATTATCCTATACAGTGCTGATAATCCATATGTTCATATGCATATTCATTCATTCATATTCTAAAGAGCGTCTTCAGTATATGTAACATATGTGTATGCAATACATGAATTTTTAATGTTTCAAAATTAAAACTGCACGATATTAAACGAAAAATAAATAAACATCGAAAAATTAATATAGTATTACAATCATATAGATTATACCTTTTTTAAATCTGCGACCGTTGTAATTGTTATTAAATTATTAGGTTTCTGATTAGGCAGCATACATTCACACACATATACTGTTTCCGTTTATTATATACAGTGCTGATAATCCATATGTTCATATGCATATTCATTCATTCATATTCTAAAGAGCGTCTTCCAGTATATGTAACATATGTGTATGCAATACATGAATTTTAATGTTTCAAAAATTAAAACTGCACGATATTAAACGAAAATAAATAAACATCGAAAAATTAATATAGTATTACAATCATATATAGATTATACCTTTAAAATAAATCTGCGACCGTTGTAATTGTTATTAAATTATTAGGTTTCTGATTAGGCAGCATACATCGACACACATATACTGCTCCCGCTTATTATATACAGTGCTGATAATCCATTGTTCATATGCATATTCATTCATTCGTTGTAAAGAGCGTCTTCCAGTATATGTGACATATGTGTATGCAATACATGAATTTTAATGTTTCAAAAATTAAAACTACACGATATTAAACGAAAATAAATAAACATCGAAATATTAATATAGTATTACAATCATATATAGATTATACCTTTAAAAATAAATCTGCGACCGTTGTAATTGGGTTATTAAATTATTAGGTTTCTGATTAGCAGCATACATTCACACACATATACTGTTTCCGTTTATTATATACAGTGCTGATAATCCATATGTTCATATGCATATTCATTCATTCATATTCTCAAAAGAGCGTCTTCCAGTATATAAATATGTAAAGTAAATATATGAATTTTAATGTTTCAAAATTAAAAACTGCACGATATTAAACGAAAATAAATAAACATCGAAAAATTAATATAGTATTGCCAATCATATATAGATTATACCTTTTTAAATCTGCGACCGTTGTAATTGTTATTAAATTGAGTTAGGTTTCTTGATTAGGCAGCATACATCCACACACATATATACGTTTCCGTTTATTATATACAGTGCTGGTAATCCATATGTTCATATGCATATTCATTCATTCATATTCTAAAGAGCGTCTTCCAGTATATGTAACATATGTGTATGCAATACGCCCGAATTTTAATGTTTCAAAAATTAAAATCTGCACGATATTAAACGAAAATAAATAAACATCGAAAAAGTAATATAGTATTACAATCATATATAGATTATGATCCTTTAAAAATAAATCTGCGACCGTTGTAATCGTTATTAAATTATTAGGTTTCTG